>OY390728.1:1493380-1598380 GCA_959613375.1 Heteropelma amictum | reverse complement strand
CCTTATTTTGAAAGTTTCAGCAAAATATTTCTTTGCCAAGGTGTTGTATCGAGAAAGAAAGAAAGAGAGAGAGAGCAGGTAAAGACGTGAGAATCTTCTTATAATATCATATTCGTCGGACAGTGTGAACGCCTGCATTCCCACAGTTAAACGAGAGCACAATATTGCGTCTTTCTTTATTCTCTGATGAAATTATGCATGCTCGCGTATCAAGTTCGCTGTTGTCTCGAGAAAGATGGTGAATATATGAGAATTTTTTTATTATGGAATATTCCGGAAGGATATCAGATTATACTCAGCAAACTATGTACTCGACTAAATAACCGCTGGTATGAATAGCAATCGAATTCGTAGAGTCGACAAACGAGAGAGATCATCTTTTTATCATCCGATTGAGCAAATATAACCTTGCGACGAAAAAATTAAATTATATATATTTCCTCTGCATAGCATTATACGACAAAAGTCTGGGCGGAAAGAGCGAAAATTAATTATTCGCCGTTCGCGTAATTTTTTCTCGCAATATGTTACACATGCATCTATTTCCTGCATGATAATTCACCATTCGGAGACGACGTTACCCGTCGGTTCGTATCCACACACACACACACACACACACTCACACACACGCACACAGCGTTATCAGCGCCTGGCCCGCTATCGCGCTGGAGCATGCGTCGGCCATCATTATCGCCCCTTCTGTTTTGGGTCTCTATTCGTAACATTGCAGACGCTCGGTCCGCTATCACGCTGGAGTATGCGGCGGCCATTATTATCGGGCCTTCTGTTTTGGGCCTCCATTCGTAACATTGCAGAACGTTTGAGATCGCAGCGTTACATGTGTGTCGCTCTTTTCAACGCGAAATGCTCCTCGAAATTAATCATTTTAAACTAATAACAATAAATTTTCTTCATGCAGCGTTATCAACCATGCTTTAGTTATTTAGCTGAAGCATTTCAGATTCTTTAGATTATTCTACGTTTTTCGAACGGTTGAAATTCGCAATTCGGCAGAATAGTGATATACGACACTCGAATATATGATCAACTCTACCAATGGGTATTATTAGTCTCGTATATATCGCAGCGTTCTCCTTAAACGGACGCGGTGTTTTATTTTGTATACGTTAGGTGTCTACGAAGCAAAATCATTTCCTCAGCCATAAACACTGCATGTTTCGAAAATACCGACATCCCCCGATACAATTTATGCTGATAAATAACCACGCATCTTCGAGAGCATGTTAGTCTCGAGGCGACAAACGAACGACGCGATTGTTTCGTATATTCTATCATGGCGAGAATTATTCCCCGTTATCTTATTTCGAATTTGATAGAATATTTAATTCTATGTCATCCGTGGATCGGGGAAAGGTGGAATCGGGATAAGCGCATTAATATGCTATGGCATTTACCCATCCACACTGTGCTCCGCAAGATACGAAGTGCATTGTGCGAGTGTTCGAAAAAACAAATCATTTACGCTTATAATATTTTGTTTCAGTGAAACAAAATATTATTAAGCGTGCGAGTGAAACAATATTATTGTTTCACTCGCAGCCCCTAATTGATTCGGTTGTGCGTGTAATCCGTAGACGTGGATGGGAAAATGATCCTATTTTTCAAGGGATATTCGGAGAACGGCGTAAGTACGGCATAAAAAATTACTTTTCACGCTGCGCTGGTGGTGGGAACATTTTTCTGATAAAAATCTCTGCGATTATCGACGTACAGTTCGACGGTATGAAGAAATGGGCGAAGACGAGGCTCGCTTTTACGATTTTAACGAGGAGGGTAAAACCGACAGCGAGGATCATTCGAGCGACGATGACACATTCATGGAGAATAAACAGCGTAAATGGTTGTCCACGAGAAATAACACCGCACCAGCCGTCGGCGCCATCCGAATAGAGGGACCTATGTACGTTCAAGATGACGCGCCGGCTGGGCCCTCGCGAGCGTGTGTCATTGCACCGTTGAGCGATGCCTCCGCGGCGGAAGAAGAAGAAGAAGATTCTGATGGCTCGACCGTGCTCCTCTCGCCTCAACACGAGGAAGAAGATGATGATGATGACGATGATGATGAGGAGGAGGAGGAGGAGGAGGAGCTCTCGGAAGCGGACTCTGGTAAATAATTCAGGCTTGTAATTATATGCGCGTGACATTTTACAGAGTGTCTGTAAAATGAGTTCGTAAAACAGGCTACTCTTCGGGCATTGACGTTATCGATGATAATATGCTGGGGGCGGAGGAGGAGCAAATGCGTAACCGCTACCCCGGAGCTGTGGACGGCTTCGATTGGTAAAAACTTTCGTAGTTATTAAATTAATTATAATTTACTCCATCAGAACAGCAGTCTTGGTAAAAACTTTCGTAGTTATTAAATTAATTATAATTTACTCCATCAGAACAGCAGTCTACGCTAAATTGATTAACTTATCAATTTTTATAATGCTGTAATTTTGTTATAGAGTACCAAAAGGGCGGCGGCGGCGGAAGAGCCGCGCATAGTCGAGACGCCGGCGATGTTTTACCGCCGGGTCATCGTTTCGAGATTGTAAGCGAGGGCTCACGCTATTTCCCGAGATTCAAAACTCGAGGTCGAGAAACGTTATTTCGAATCCAGCCACCACCGCCATCATCGAGCATCCATCATCTACCGTGGCTCGAAGGGGCTGTCCGTGATATCCTCACACACCTCACAGAGTCGTGCGAAGCCGGCGATTACGCGGGGATGACATTTACTTCCGGCTCTTTCGCGCATGGTCCCGTGTGGCTGTCGTTTCGACCAGTGCGCGATTACACACCGTCGGATATTTGGTCCTTGATTAATAGCGTTGCGCAGAGCTCGCGCGAATTTAGAATTGATAACGGTGTGTGTGAAATGAGAACGTGTGTTGTGAGTGGAATTGCCGGTAACGGCGGTATTCCGCTAACTCACGAGGCGATAGCGAAAAAATCTATTTTGCAAATAGATAATCGCGATAATTTGTGCTTGCCGCGCTCGATCGTTACAGCTCGAGTTTATGCAGAACGCGGGGAATTACGCTCGGGAGAACTTCACAAAAAATGGGAGAAAATTCGACACGGACAGCGTGAATATCAACGAGCCGAGGCGATGCAACTCGCTCGTAATGCCGGTGTGCGTATAACAGCTCGAGGGTGTGGAATGCGGGAAATTCGTCGGTTTCAGGAGTATCTCGCTCGCGAGGGTATAGCTATAGTTATATTTGAATTTCTCACGTTAGGAAAACGAGTCGATGCGTTTTATGACGGTCGAGAAACGGTAATTTCGGTTATGGGACGAATCACGCATACGCTTTATATTTTATATTACGAGCGCTCGCGACATTTCCAGCCGATATTGAATCTCGCCGGTGCTGTGGGTAGCCGTAGATTTTGCGTTAATTGTAACACCAAATACACTCGTGCTCACGAGCATCGGTGCTCAAAGCAATGCGCAAGATGTAAATCTACAAAGTGTACAGGCGATCGGAGCGCGATAAAAGCTTGCAAAGACTGTAATCGTTTCTTTTTTGGTGAAGAGTGTTTTACTCTGCACAAAACACCCGAAGCCACTAGAGGTCGAGGGTGGGTGTGTAGACGCGATTTGAGCGTATGTCAGGCGCTGAAAATTTGTAGCAATTGCTCGCGCCTCGTGAAAACAGGAAAAAAACATCAGCACGTTTGCGGCATGGTGTTTTGCACAACGTGTAAATGCACTCGGCCAACGACGCATCATTGTTTCATTGCGCCGATCAAAAACACCCCTGTTTCTGTATCATCGAATGAAAATAGTAAAAAGAAATCATTACAATTTATATTTTATGATTTTGAAACGCAACAGCATTCGCGTTTACCCGGTGATAATTCGACGCGCGTTCACGAGCCGAATCTCTGTGTAGCGCAACGCGTGTGTTTGCAATGCGCTGATGACGATGACGATTGCATAATTGAAAACCCCTGCCGCGTTTGTGGAAAAAGAGAGTCCGTATTCTCCGACGATCCTGTCGGATCACTGGTGGAATTAGCTATCACATCTAAATTTGAAAAAAACATATGTATCGCTCATAACGCTCGGGGTTTTGACGCTCAATTTATCCTTCGATATTTAATCGAAAAAAAAAGAACGCAAATGCCGACGCTAATAATGACGGGGACGAAAATTATTTCAATGAGAATCGGTCATATCGTTTTTCTGGATAGCTTGAATTATTTGCCTATGTCGCTCGGCTCTCTGCCGAAAGCCTTCGGGTTTGAGCATACCGTGACCAAGGGAACGTTTCCGCATTTATTTAATACACCTGAAAATCAAAATTATGTCGGACCGTTACCACCGCTCGTTTTTTATTCGCACGATACGATGTTTACCGGCGAGCGTGAGAAGTTCTTGACGTGGTACGAGGAAACACTGAACTCGGGCTACGTGTTTGATTTTGCCGAAGAATTCGTGAAATATTGCCGCACGGACGTGACGGTGTTGCGTCGTGCTTGTTTAGCTTTTAGAAATCTTTTTATTCGCTGCGGCAATGTTTGCCCATTTTCCGAAAGCTGCACAATCGCATCGGCTTGCTCATTGGTGTTTCGAAAAAATTTTGTACACGCGAATCGCATCGCGATATTACCACCGGGGGGATATCGCTGGGGGGATAATCAATCGCGCAAAGCCGTTTCATGGCTTGTATGGCTCGAGCGGGCGCGATCACGAGTTATCGTTCACGCCGGTCGCGGTCGCGAATTTCGTTTACCCGAGGGATCGCTGGCGGTCGATGGTTATTACGAGGAGGAAGAATCAGGAGATCGTCGCGTTCTTCAATTTCACGGGTGTTTTTGGCACGGTTGTCCGCGGTGTTATCGCGTCAACAGGGATAAACGATTAAAATTCGGCGATACAATGGACGAGCGTTATGAACGAACACTAGCGATTTCCGGTAAAATTAAAGCATGGGGATACACACTGGAGGAAATATGGGAGTGCGAGTTTGACAATTTTTTGAAAAACGATGTTGATTCGCGTACATATGTCGAAAATCACCCAATGGTGTTGAAGGAGCCGCTCGATCCGCGCCATGCTTTTTTCGGTGGGCGTACAGAAAATTTTGTGCTGAAGGGAACCGTATGGTCTAGAGCACGAAAATTTCACCTATTTTCACGATTTTTTTTTTGCCATAAAAAATTAAAAAATCGATGTTTTAACTTTTCGGGCTTATTACTACCTTTATTAAGTATACAAAAAATTTTTTTTTTAATTTTAAAAACAGTGTTTATTATCATATAATTGGCATTGAAGACGACCCTCTCGAAAAATCCGACCCGGACGGTGAAGATCGATCCGAGACTTCTACTCATCTGAAACACAAAATTCAAGAAGATTCTTAATCAGAAAGAGTGCAGTTATGGTCGGGGCTGGAACAAATCGAAAAAATTAAAAATTGACAAAATGGCGCGCTTTTGAAAAAAAAATTCGTAAAATCGGGTTTTTTTCACTAGTTTTTTAGTATAAACAATAAGAAATTATTTAAATAAAATTATGATTGCAGCCCCGACGATAGCCATACATGTTGTGAACAACATATCCAAATTTCAAGTGATTCGGTTGAATAGTTTTTTTGTTTTCACCTGCGCGGTGCCGAAAAAAGTCGTTTCGAGATAAATGAGTTTAAAGTTTGAGGTACAGATATTTTCAAAAATTGAGCAAATTTTGAATACTTACAGTTAATCCGCGATTCCGGCACCATATAGGATTCCTTCGGAACGTTCATAATTCAAGATTTCCTCACTCCTTTCATTTCTTCGAGCTGTCCGAGCCTCTTTGGAGTTGTCCGTGCTCCTACGGTTGGCGCTCGATACTCGCAGCTCGTCTCGGTTTTGCGCTAGTTGCTCCGCTTGTGGCCCGATTGTTATGCCCATGGTCTCCATTATTTTCAATAGGGATGCGAATCCTTCATTGAATATGCAAGCGGAAATGTGAGTGGCAATATCAATGATTTTTTTTCCGGCAAACAGATGTTTCGGCGCAAGGTGCCACACGCAAGCATTGAAACTTTCGTATAAGGCTTTGAACGTTTTCGTGTCGCCGTCTCCGATATAGTTCGCGTATTTTACGTTGTACAACTCTTCCGATCTCTTGAACATTTCCACGATGCCGTCTACCTCCATTTTGCCAGCACTTCCGGTATGATTTGCGTCACAGTGATCTTCATGCTCTCGATACCACGCTTCATATTCAATCGTATCCTCTTGGCCTTTCCATTGAGAGCAGGCTTGACATATACTGCATTTGACGACAACATCTAAAATTTTATTACTGTATTTCCCTATTAACGAGGCAATACCGAGAAGCGATGAGAATCCACGTTTCGCCCACGATCCATCACCAGACACAGAAAGTTCATCCGCGGGACGCCCAGCTTTTACATTCAACTCGACTTCTTCTTTCAATGCTCTTTGGAAAACGATTTTCGCGACGGCTTCAGCTGCAATTTTTATATTGTCCACGATGCCGTAATATGTACTCTTACAAATTCCTTGTCCAAGATCCATGAGACCGCACAAATTTTTCAAGCCTTCAAATCCTACTCCAAGCATTCTCAGGGCGAGAACAAGTCGACGGTTGATTTCAAATGCCTTATCAATTAACGGCGAAGACAAAATAAAAGTTTCTTTACACTCACACTTCACAGAGAGTTTGAATCCTAGACCACGTTGTCCGTTTTTGCTAAAAGTGACCGCACCGTTACAATCTTTACACTTCAACAACTGTTGCAACGTTAAAAATATCATGCTGAATTCGATGATGCAATAATTGAAAGTAGGATTAACGTTTACTTCCAATTCCTCATTGCCTTTTAATTTTTTCGCAGACGTGCTCGTAAAATCAGTAGTATTTTCGATAGTGAATCGATTGCCCTTGAAATATCTTTTGCGACCTACAGAAGATGGTCGTCTAGAAGAGTTACGGCCTTGCTTTCTATCCATATTTTCTGATATTTTATTTCAAAATTTTCGATGTTGGTTCGTCAAAACGTAACGTTGTACTGATCAAGTCAGGGGAAAGCGAAATGACCGTTTCCCTCACAAATGTTCGACAATAGGTATATTTCGGGGAAGGGAAAAGTATATATAGGTATATAGTATGTACTATATACAGGTATATATTTTCGGAGAAGGATTGGGACAGCTGCTGTGCTCCGATTAGGTTACCGGTTAGCGCTAGACCCGTTAGGAGCGCGCGGACCGCTCTCTACCTGCGTTATGGGCTGTAGAAGCTGTAATATTGAGAATTTCTGCATGAAAATTTCACAGTATATCCTTGAGATACTATACTTTCGACATATCGAAAAAAAAAAAAATCGATTTTTTCAAATTTCTAGACCATACGGTTCCCTGAAGCACGATGTCGAGCCCGACGAACAAATTCGATACGTGGATGTTTGCTCGCTTTATCCGTGGGTTTGCAAGACGGGCAAATTCCCCATAGGGCACCCTCGAGTATATGTGGGGGAAGAATGTCGCGTCCTTATCGGGGCTGATAATGATCTGCAGCGTGTCGAAGGTCTCGTAAAATGCGTTGTGCTGGCACCTCGTCATCTATATCTTCCTGTTTTACCCTATCGTACCGGTGGGAAATTGTTGTTCGGGCTGTGTAGGATGTGCTGCGAAAAAATGAGCAATGACCCGTGCACCCACGAAGATATACACGAGCGAGCATTTCACGGCACCTGGGTGGTGGACGAATTGCAAAAAGCTGTGTCACTGGGCTACAGGATAATTCGAGTTGATGAAATTTGGCAATATGAAATTACGCGATATGGCCCTTTAACGCGAAAAGGCGGTCTTTTCGCGGAATATATCAATGCTTTTCTTAAGATCAAACAGGAGGCTAGCGGATTGCCCCCGAGTGTAAATAACGATTGCGAATCTGTAAAACGTTATATCGAGTCATACGCGACTGCCGAGGGTATACGGCTGGATCAGGACGCCATACAGAGTAATCCGGGGCTCAGATCGCTCGCGAAATTAGCATTAAACTCGTTCTGGGGAAAATTCGGGCAGCGTGAAAATTTACCGAGTACGATGATAGTGTCTACGCGCGCCGAGCTCATGAATTTACTAACAAGTCCGGAAATACAGGTGATTGGTGTATTACCCGTGAATCATCAAGTAATGTACGTGAATTACATCCACACCGGCGAGGCTATTCGACCATCGCCGACGTCTAACGTTGTGATCGCTGCTTACACAACGGCTCAGGCGCGCCTCAAATTGTACACGTATCTCGAGCGTCTAGGCCAGCGAATATTGTATTGCGATACTGATTCGTGTATTTACGTGAGTCGCGCCGGTACCGACGACTACGAACCACCGATCGGCGAATTTCTCGGCGATTTAACGGACGAGCTTTGCTCGTACGGTCGTGATTCGTACATCTCGTCGTTCATATCGGCGGGTCCAAAATTTTACGCATTTATCATACGTAAACCCGACGGTACGACGCACGAGGTGTGCAAAGTCAAAGGAATCACGTTAAATTTTGCGAACAGCCGCCACATCAATTATGATTCTATTCGCTCTTTTATTATTGGGGAGAGAACGGAACCGATTGTTTTAAAATTCGACGCTATACGACGCACTGAATATCACAGAGTCGTTACACGCCCGGAATCAAAGTCGTGCGTGCCTGTGAGCGTAAAGCGTCAACGCGACGGAGAATACCGCACACTCCCATACGGTTTTATGCATCGGAATGGATGAATGCTCGCGTGAATGCGTGTACACTGATGTACATATAGCCCTAAGTGTATAAATGTATAAATGTATAATAGCGTATTTCTTCATTTTCGCGATAAAGGATGAATAAAAATTTGATATTTGGCATATAATTTATTTCGCGCCTGATTTATCCTTTTTCAGCTAGTGAAACGCGCTAATTAGCTTGCGGAATCGAGCGCTAATTAGCTTGCGGAATCGCGCGCTAATTAGCTTGCGGAATCGCGCGCTAATTAGCTTGCGGAATCGCGCGCTAATTAGCTTGCGGAATCGCGCGGTAATTAGCTTGTGAAATCGCGCGCAATAAGCGTGTCACGAGCGGAGCAAGCTTACCCCGCGGACGCCGCCGCCGCCGCCGCCGCCGCCGTGGTAAGCTTATTTAATCGAACATCGCGATGATTCGTCATCATTCGCAAAGATGGACACGCGCTGGAAACACCCGTGGACCTCGATGATTTGCGGCCCAACGGGTTGCGGTAAAACGTTTTTCGTTAAAAAATGTTTCAAACACATACGGGAAATGGCCGATGTGCGATTCGAGCGCGTTTTATTTTATTATTCCGAGTGGCAGCCCGGCTACGTCGAGTACGGTGAAACGATTGAATTTCGCGAGGGGCTGCCTCAGCCGAGCGATTATTCGAACGGTCAACGACCCAAACTCGTGATCATAGATGATCTCATGCGCGAATCTTCCAACAATACAGTAGTCGACCTATTCACCAAGGGCAGCCATCATAAAAATTTGAGCGTTATCTTTATCACGCAAAATCTCTTTCATCAGGGTCACGGTCAACGCGATATTTCCCTAAACGCGAATTACATCGTAATATTCAAAAATCCGCGAGATCGCGCCCAAATTCAGCATTTGGCGCGTCAGGTCTGCCCGGAGAATCCGCGATTTTTACAGGAAGTTTATTACGATGCTACGTCGGAACCGCATGGTTATCTGCTGCTCGATTTGAAACAATCGACACCCGACAATTGTCGATTTCGCGCCTGCGTATTTCCCGATGACCCACACAATTACGTTTACGTACCGCGAAAACAGATAAAAATGCGCGATAACAGCAACGATGTACCAGTAATACGCTTGTGATGGCCGTGTGCGGTGCTCTCGGAGAAAAACAATTTGTCATTTTGAAAGCACTGTGCTGTCTGACGCGTAAGCAGCAACGCTGTATTTTACGTACGTGTGACTTTTCCGTGATTCGCTGTATATGCGAGTGCGCATTGAATCTTTTGAGGGGTAACGTGAGCCTCAGTAGCGGTGAGAAACAACGATTACGTCGTTACGCTGTTTTGCTGCGACGTTTAGCTGTGAAACGCGGCAATTGGGACGCTAAAAGACGCCTCGTCACGCATCACTGTCTGGATTTTCTCAAAACTCTCGTCACGCCTGCTTTGCGACATCTCAAAAATGGAGCACGCTAGAAAAATGGTCCTTGTGCCCCATGATAATATACTACGCCTCGGGGAGAAACAAACGGTGACGCCTGCGGTCGATGCGCCGTCAGCAGGCGGCTCTGTGCAAACCATAGGGACACCGATGTCTCGTTTGGATGCTGAAATGGGCGAAATTCTAAATGCCAATGCTTATCCAAGTGAGCGTGAAAAATGGGCCGCTTATCTCCAAGTTTTGCAGAGATATTTGCAGCTTGCTCTGCATTCGCAGTAGCATCGGCAGCAGCAGCAGCATGCTGCTGATGACCCGGCAAAAAGTACGTCAGGACAATCACCCGTGCGAGAGGAACAATCATCATCAGCATCATCTCCGGGGTCGAAATCGCGCTTGAACGATACGCTAATTATCGACAGCGTGCCAAAAAAGTTTCACCTTAAAGCGAAACTGATGATGCGAGCGCTGCTTAGAAATTCATCACCGTCGAATAAAATTTCCTGGGACAAGAATGGTGTTGTCTCTATCGCCAATAGGAAAATCCCGAATTCCAACATCATCGATCTCATCAATGATGCTATGAGCGCTAGAAAACGGACAAAACCGACCGGTAGAGCACAGTTTGCGGCACACCTTTGGAAGATACAGATGCCGCGCGAATTCATCGGAAATCCCGAGTTATTTCGCGAAATTACTGAAACTTCAACGCCGCAAAAGCGCCTTATCGAACCGGATCCTGACGATTTCGACGGCATAGAGAGTGGTAATACACCCCTCCTTAGTGACAGTAGCGCTAGCGCGGAGTCTCACGGCTCGGGATATCGCGACACAGCTGCCAATGACGAGTCGTCGGAGGATGAGCAGGAGATAGTCGATAGCCCCGCTGGAGCTGCGCAACGAGGACGAGGAGGTCAACGACCACATCGAACAAAACGCGCTGTTTGGGCAACGTTGAAATTATGAAAACTCTGGAAAAAATTTATCACGATCCGGCGCATCCTGCTTCTTTTTCGCGAGCGGAAAATTTAAAGCACGCAGCCGATAATCGCATCAAAAAACAAAACATTTTACCATGGCTGGAATCTCAGGAAACGTACAACAGTCATCGCGTCGTGCGCCGTCGTTTTCCACGACGTACGTACAACGTCAATAACATGGATGATGTATGGGAAGCCGATTTGGCCGATGTTCGCTCAATCTCAGCGTACAATGACAATTTCACGTATTTGCTGGTTGTCGTCGATGTATTGAGCAAATATGCCTGGGTCGAGCCGTTGCCCGATAAAACATGCGTGAGCGTAGCTCGCGCTTTTACCCGCATATTAGACAATAGTAACAATCGAGCGCCGCATCAATTACAATCAGACCGCGGTCGCGAATTCACCGGAGCACCCTTTCAGCAGTTATTGCAGAAAAAAAATATTGAATTTCGAGCTGCTCGTAATCCAGATGTCAAAGCGGCCATAGTGGAGAGATTCAATCGAACGCTCAAAGAACGCATGTGGCGATATTTCACGCATACGCGAAACAAGCGCTATATCGATGTGCTGCAAAAACTCGTGAGTGCTTATAATCACGCGCGTCATAGCGCTACACTATTACCACCGTACAAAGTTACTCTGGAAAACGCGTATATCGCGCGAGAAAATCTCTCTCGCCGATACGCAGTAGCAGCAGCAGGCTGTAAACAAAAATTAAAAAAGCCTAAATACAGCGTGGGTGACGTAGTGCGCATCAGTAGCGCTAAAGCAGTCTTCGCGAAAGGATACGAGAGCGGCTGGAGTAAGGAATTATTCAAAATTCATCGAATATCCGCGTATCGACAGCCAATCGTGTACATACTGCATGATCTAAAGAACGAACCGATCGACGGTATTTTTTACTCTGAAGAATTATCGAGAGTTCGTCTACCGGTTGACTCGATGATCGTTGAAAAGAAAAAGAAGAAGAAGAAGAAGAAGAACATCAAAAAACCTTGATATCCCCTCTCGTCGTCATGAGTTTGACTTCCAGAGGATTTTTCTATCTCGTGCTGCCGAGTAACAGCAGTATGAAATATTTTCCGGCGAATACCACCACCAAATTCACAACAAAATTACCGCGTCAATTAAATCTCGATGGAGAGTGGGCCGTAGCCGTTGCGGAAATTAGCTATCCCGCAACGATTTTTCACATTCAACGATCCGACAATACAGTGTCGCTCGAGCATGGTGATTATGACAAAATTCATATTAACAGGCTCACGAAACGTCGAACAGACTCTGATGCCGTACCGTACGGCACGTATCGCTCTATCGATACATTATTGGAAACAATAAATCGTTTACCGTGTATAGCTAAACATCTCGAGCTGAAACAAGCGCATCATGGCTGTGTCAAAGTTTCTCGAGTGTGCGATGATAATCGTTATCACAAATTGAGCGTTTCTCCCGGTATCGCGAAGCTGTTGGGTTTCGATGAGGAAAACCGCGAGCATATATGGCCGACTAATGCCACACCATACGTCGGTAAAAAACCGGCATCGTTAGCTCGCGCGATTCCCAACAACATGTTCGTTTATACCGATATTTGCGAATCGTATATTACCGGTGATACGCAAACTCCTCTATTATGCGTGGTACCCGTCGAGACGAGCGGCGAGCTGGCATACGGTACGAATGGAATGAAATTTTTTCCCGCGCCTCGATACGTTCCGCTGATACGTAATCACATGAGCATGATCGAGATCGATATAAAAGACGAGTACGGTGAACCGATATCATTCGAAGAAGGAACGTTGACGGTGACACTGCAATTCAAACGTCTACACTGAACATGGAGTACTACGATGTTAATGAGGATTTACAGGCTGGGTTAGGCCGCCGCGGATACGGTGGAATAAGCCATGTTTATATCGGGACAGCGAATCAGCGCGGTCACGGTATCGGCAGTTTCCTCGGGGGATTATTTCGGCGTGTATTACCACTGTTGCGTAAGGGCGCAGGGGTCGTTGGTAAAGAAGCGCTCAGAACAGGCGCAAATATCGCCAGCGACATGATGAAGAGAAACGTTAGTCTGAAAGATGCTTTCCACGCGAGGGCGCGTGAATCGTGAGACAATTTGAAACGAAAAGCCGCTGAGAAAATTGAAAAAATTATGTCTGGCTCGGGCTATAAAAAGAGAAAAATCGTGCGAAAGCGTCATTCGAGCAACGGCCGTGTGACGAAACGCGACGCTACGAAAAAGAAGAAGAGGAGCGGCGTGAAAAAAACGAAAAAAACACAGAAGAAGAAGAAGAAGAAGAACAAGAGCGGAAAAATTCATCGAACCGTTGCGGATATATTTGCATAGAAGAGAAAAATGGCGTTTTTACACGCGCATTCGTGCGAGTGCTTAAAATCGGAGCTCGAGCTATTCTCATTACCACCGACGCAGACTACCATCGAGGGATCTAATTAGGTGCACTACAAACCCATCTCATCATTGACCGACGATTCCCCCATCGAATTCGTTATACCCGGCCAGGGTGATGAGTACATCGATCTCGCTCACACGATGCTCAATCTGCGTGTGCAAATAAAAAATACCACGACGCCAATGACTTCCACCTCGAAGGATGCTTCCGTCAGCATGCCTTTCGTCGGTCCCATCAACAATCTTTTACATTCCATGTTCAATCAGGTGGACGTGTACTTGAATCAAAAACTTGTCTCGCCGCCGAATAATGCTTACGCGTATCGAGCATACATAGAAACACTGCTGAATTACGGGCCTGCTGCTAAAGAATCTCACCTCACTTCTGTATTGTGGTACGACGACACCCCCGGGAAAATGGACGATGCTCGCGGTGTAGAAAACGAGGGACTGAAAAAACGTTCAGAGTTTCTCACCATTGGGAAAACGCTCGATCTACTCGGTCATCTGCATTGCGATATCTTCAATCAGGAGCGTTTTCTTCTGAACGGCGTAGAAATGCGATTGCGTCTCGTACGCGCTAGAGATTCGTTTTGCCTCATGTCTACGGTTGGTGGTAATTCGTGCGAAATAAACATCGTCGAAGCCTCGCTTCTCGTGAGACGAGCAAAAATCGCGCCTGGTGTCTTACTCTCACACGCTCGAGCGCTCGTCAAATCGACAGCAAAATATCCGCTCACGCGCGTCGAAGTCAAGGCAGTCTCGTTACACGCCGGTGTACACGGTGAAACCATCGACAACGTTGTTCTCGGGCAATTACCAAAACGCCTGATTATCGGATTTGTCGATAACAGAGCGTACAACGGTGATGTCGCGCTAAATCCCTTCAATTTTCAAAATTATAAAATCAATTATCTATCTCTGTATATGGACGGAGTACAAGTTCCCTCCAGAGCGTTACAGCCTGATTTTACAAAAAATAAACTCTACGCGGATGCTTATCACACGTTATTCTCGGGGACCGGTATTCACTTTCTCAACGAGGGTAATTCCATAAATCGCGAAAATTATCCCGAGGGGTATTGTCTGTTTGCATTTGACTTGACACCCGATCTTTCCGCAAATAGCAGCTCACATTGGAATTTAGTGAAACACGGCAGTGTGCGAATCGAAGTACGATTCGAAGAAGCGCTCAAATCAACGGTGAATTGTATCATTTATGCTGAGTATGACAATGTCCTTGAAATCGACGCCTCCCGCCAAGTAATCGTGGATTTCAGCGGCTAGTGCGGCTCAAAGACAAGCATATCGGATTACAGAGCGTTTTTTTCAATTTTTTTCACGAGCTCGATGACTGATTTCAACGATAAAGGAAATCAGTTTGTCGCGCGCTGTGGAACGACGATGACGTGAGAAAAAAATGGACATAATCGTTGATATTCAGGCGATGCGCGATAAAGATCGCCGGTTTTTGCCGAAAGAAGTCTGCGTCGTTGCTCTTGATCACCCGTTTATGGCACATTGGATTGTTGCCCCGCCATACTCATTCAACGAACTTCCGATACCCGTACGCGGTGAAAATAAATATCTCACTCTCAATCATCATGGATTAGAGTGGTGCGAGGGTGATGTGAGTTGCAAGCAGCTATACGCCAATTTACGCGAAATCGCGAAACATTCGCGTACCATTTGGACTCGGGGAAACGAAAAAGCGGATCTCCTCAGCCATGTTATGTCTCGGGAAATAAACGATTTGGAGCAGCCACATTGGTTCTGCCCGAGTTTCGATTCTCTCCCGGAAACGTGCGTTCGCTGTCTTCGCCACAGCCTGGGAATCACGAAACCTTTTTCCCGATGCGCTGTGTCACAAGCCATCAGGCTGAAGCAACATCTTTGCGATATTACCTACAACACCGATCGCCCCGTAGAGGATAAAAGGGCGAAGGAGAAGGATGATGAAAAGAACGAGATATTTGGCGAGGATACCTGCGATGGCTGCGTACTATACAGAAAAAGTGAATAAAATCACTTTGAATGTCGCAAATATATTGCAGCGCTAATGAAACGCCGTGTCAGTCGATCGCCGCGATCGAGAAGGGCATGAACACGCAGCAAATACGCGAGGCTCTGCAATTTTTACCGCTAGCCAGCAGCGGCGTATTCGCCGCCGATGAGATTCCACGCATCTGGGCAAAACCGACCGGAATAATAGCGAATACCGATGGACACACCAAGCCCGGTGAGCACTGGGTCTCGATGTACGTCGACCGAACCGGGGAGGGCTGGTACTTTGACAGCTACGGATCACCACCAATCATCCCCCATCACGTCGCGATGCTCCGAAGAAATTGCAAATTTTTCCACTACAATACCAAGCAACTACAAAGTGATTCGTCAGATGTGTGCGGACAGTTTTGCATTGTTTTTCTGCATTTTATGTCTTGCGGTTTTGGCATGGCTCGATTTAACAATCTCTTCAGCGATAACGTGCGAGAAAACGATCAAATAGTGCGCGAATACTATAACGCGTACAAATCTCAAAAAAATCCGAAGAATAATTATAATAATAGTAATTACATGGAAGGGCGAGGTAGCTTCACTTCGCGCAGATTTCCCTGTACACAACGCTGCTGCACAAAACGATAAGGTAATGTCTGTACCATCGCCGACCTACATTCAACGGGAGATTGAGTTACAATCTCCCGACCCATATTCACGCGGCCTTACGACGGCCTTGCCCGGATTCTATTTCATCTCCGCTCTTATCTACAGCTGGAGCTCATCTCGCCCAACCATTCTCTATATCTCGCGCTCAAACACGCATTATTATAATATGTAAACCTTCTATATTACTATAATTCATCATCAAAATCATGTAAGAAATAATCATCTGAATAAAAATCATGTTCATCACACAATTCAGTATTCCAAATTCCTCTTCAAAAATATGCTTAGTCGCCAAAATTTAAAAATGCTGACGCGCCAAAAAGTATCGGTACCCGTCCGAGGCCCGGCTCACGTCCCCCATCCTCACCCCACTACTCGCAACACCCTGCTCAATATCAGCAGTGGGAGTGGACGAGTGGTGGGGGAAGGAGTGGGGATAGGAGTGGGGGGCCCCAGACGGGTACCAATACTACTAACGTGCAATATGATTCGGTGAGTAAGGAACAATTTCTTCTCATCCGTCGGTGCTCGCACACCATTCGAAAGCGACGGAAGGACATTTTCGTCGGGCACTTATCAATCGTCATCGGGTCACATTCTCTCGAACATTTCGCGAGTGTTATTCGGACTTTAGCTCATCGGGTTATTTTTCTCGAACATTTCGCGAGTGGTTTTCGAACTTTATCTCATCGGGTCATATTCTCTCGAACATTTCGCGCGTGTTTCTCGAACTTTTCTCAGCGGGTTAGTTTCGCAACCGAGTAGTTTTGCGGACTCATCAGAAACGACGTCGTGAGCCGGAATGGCTGACGACGACGAGTTCAATGAGGCTTCGGAGCATCCGACCGGAGCCGAGGGTCTCACCGTCTCTGAGGACTCAAGGGGGACGAAGCTCAAGGTCGAGCCTAGCTCATCGTCTCGACCACGGGAAAGGGCTCAAGGCGGGTCTGGCTCTACATTGCGCGACAGGTCGCCATCGGGCCTAAAGGCTACTTCGCGGGCCTCCTCACCAGCACATCGGGAGCCGGCGATACCATCGCGGGAAAAGGCAGCGGCATCGTTGGGGTTGACCACTGCCTATTATACGGTCGCCACTCAGGAAGCCAGAATCTCACTCCTTCGGGATTTATTCGCGCGGTTGGGACGGGACTCTTTGGAGCAGCTCTCATTGGAGGAGGCCGAGGAGGCCAAACAGGCAGCTCTCGACGTGTGGCAGATGTTCGCGCCTGTCCACGACGAGTTACTCTCTCAACGTTCGGGCGACCCACATGTACAATCGTACATGCTCCACGAGAAGTACAAGCAAGCCTTTACTTTTCGGGTCGAGATTTGCCAACGGGTGGCACAAATTCGGGCAGCTCATCAGGTTACGGACACTGCTCAGACGGCGTCTCATTCGGGCAGGTCATCGGAGGCAACGACTGGGCGTCCTCCGTTGCCAGAGATTTCATTGCCGAAATTCTCCGGGGATTACTCACAGTGGGCTCCGTTCCGGGACATGTTCACCGCCTTGGTTCGGGACAATTCTCAAGTCACCGACGTCGAGAGGATGCACTATCTCCTCACGGCGGTGTCAGGCGAAGCAGCAAAGCTCATCTCAAGTTTGCCTCTCAGCGGGGATGCTCTCAACACTGCATGGAATACGCTCATGGATCGGTACAATAATAAGCGGGCTTTGGTTACAGCTCACCTAGATGTTCTGCTCAGCTCGGCCACCGTCTCACCTCGCTCAGCTCAGGATCTCCATTCACTGCTGCATTCTCTCAAGGCAGCCTATAACGCACTCGAGTCACTGGGGGCTCCAGTACGTCAATGGGACTGGGTTATCGTCCATGTCGTCTCACGGCGACTGGATGCTCGTCTTCGGGAAGCGTGGGAGATCAAAGCGGGACAGTCGGACGAGCCGCCTTCTCTCTCAGACCTGCGGGTCTTTCTCACCAATCGGGCTTGGGCTCTCGAACAGGTCGATGCTTCGCAAGCACGGCCCAAAACGGCGGGGAGCGATCCCTATTCTCAACGGGCGGCTACGACGACTGGTCGGACTTCAAACGCAGCCTCTCGGGTACATACGGTGACCACAGCGGTCACGACGGGGTCAGCTTCATCATCATCAGCCGGGTACGCGTGTTCTCATTGCAAGGGTGCGCATTACATCGTCTCTTGCCCGGGCTTCCGGCGTTTGTCACACGAGGCTCGGCGGGACGAAGTGATGAGGCAGAAGCTGTGCTTCAATTGCTTGGGGAAGCACAGCGTGGCAGAGTGCCAGGGGACGACACGCTGCAAGAAGTGTGACAGGAAGCATCACACGATGATTCATACCGGGTGGTCCAAATTCGGGGACCAAGCCTCAACAACGGGCTCAGCGGGAGCATCTCCACCTTCAGCAGCGTCGTCCACGGCCACTCGACCGGGTTCAACGGGCGTCTCAGCGGAAGCTAGCTCAAGGAAATGATATGAGCAGGCATTGGCTCTCTCGGGCTCGATCTCATCAACGCTCGCGGGGAGCACTACTCTTCTCGCCACGAGTCAAGCGGATATCTCACTCTCTTCGGGGGTTACTCACAGAGTGCGCGTGCTCGTCGACAACGGATCTGAACTCACTCTCATTTCTGAGAGGCTAGCACGTCGCCTTCAACTACCACGGGATAGCTCAACGCTCCCTATCATAGGGATCGGCGGGATTCACTCCGGAAAGACTCGGGGCGCAGTAACCTGCACACTTTGCTCAATAAATACACCTATTCACTCACTAACGATAAGAGCGTTCGTGTTACCAAAGCTAATGCCTATCCTCCCATCCTTCTCACTCACTCATCATAACTGGGCTCATTTGGATGGACTGCCGTTAGCAGATCCAGAATTCCTCACACCTCGGGATGTGGACTTCATTTTGGGAGCGGACGCATACGCTCAACTCATTCTCTCAGATGTTCGGAAGGGAGACGGCGGGTCCCCCATTGCTCAAAATACTATTTTCGGGTGGATTATTCTCGGTCCTGTAACAAATCAATCAACTCATCCGATTCTCATGCATCATCTCTCTATAGATCGAGAACAGTCGGCAGTGCAGTACCTTCTCACTAGATTTTGGATTCAAGAGGAAACTCCTACGACTCCTGCTCTTCAATTTACGCCTGACGAGCAGGAATGTGAGTCTCATTTTGCTGCCACTCACTATCGGGATTCAACGGGTCGGTATATCGTTCGGTTGCCTCTCAAGTCGTCTGCGAGTCAACTCGGGGACTCGTACGGACGGGCCGCTCAATGTCTACAACGGACATTACGACGACTTTCTCGGGACCTATCGTATAGGAAACTCTATTCGGAATTCCTCAAGGAATATGAAGACCAGTCTCACATGGAACGAGCTTCATCGCTCACATGTCACAACTCTTCGGTGTATTATCTACCTCACCACGGGGTCGTGAAAGAATCGAGCACAACGACCAAGCTGAGGGTCGTGTTCAACGGGTCGAGCGATACGGGATCGGGGATATCGCTCAACGACATCTTGCACACGGGAGCCAAATTACAACGGGACATCTCGGATATTCTCTTATGGGTTCGACGACATCGGGTAATTTTCGCTACGGATATAACGAAAATGTTTCGTCAAATTCGGGTTCATCGGGACGATTGGGATCTACAACGAATTCTGTGGATCGACGATCACGGGAAGACAGTACCTTACTGTCTTACGACGGTCACATACGGGACTCGCCCAGCGCCCTTCCTTGCTGTACGGGTTCTGTTGCAGCTTGTAGAGTACGAGGGCTCGAAATATCCGAAGGCTGTCGATCCTCTTACAAAGGGTCGATACGTCGACGATATTTACGGGGGAGCGGATCATTTCTCTGAGCTCGTCGAACAAGCTCATCACGTCACGGGAATATGTCGAGCGGGAGGCTTTCCACTGGCGAAGTGGCAGAGCAACTCACCGGAACTTCTCACCTCAATCGGGGAAAACATCAGCACGGAGAGCATTCACCTATTCAAGGATTGCGAGACCAAAGTACTCGGGCTCACATGGCGTCCAGACCAGGACGTTTTCAAATTCACGACGGTGCCTTACTCATCGGGGAGTAAGATAACAAAACGGGTTATTCTGTCTTGCACCGGTCGTGATTCGGGCGAAGATCTTGCTACAAAACCTGTGGCTTGAGAAACTCTCTTGGGATGACGAGGTCTCAATTCATGTCGTTGGCACTTGGGTCAACTTTCGGCGGGAATTGGCAGGTCTCGGCAACATTGCGGTGCCGAGATGGATCCATCTGGCGTCTCAAGTCTCGGTGGAGATACACGGGTTCTCCGACGCCTCGCAATTGGCAATGGGTGCTGTTGTTTACCTTCGGGTCTCGGGCCCGGGCATAACGACACGGGTTGTTATGGTATGCGCTAAAACAAAGGTCGCGCCTATCAAGCGTCTCACAATTCCACGGTTGGAATTATCAGCAGCGCTTCTCCTGGTCAAACTCACACGATACGTGCAAGATACTCTCGAAATATCGAATTCACAGGTGTTTCTCTGGACGGATTCTACCGTCACGCTCACATGGGTAACGAACCATCCTTCCCGATAGAAAGAGTTCGTTCGGAATCGGGTCTCATCGGCTCAAGAGCTCCTTCCTCATGGACAATGGAGATTCATTTCGGGTCGGGACAATCCAGCGGATTGTGCATCAAGAGGGTTAACCGTTTCTCAGCTCGAGCGACATTCATTATGGTGGGACGGGCCTCACTGGTTAACTAAGTCTCACCTCCATTGGCCGTCTCAACGGGGCGGAATTGACAACGCAGCAACGCTCGAAGAGCGGCCGGGTCTCACCCTCACGATCTCAACAAACTCTCAGGGCATTTGGGATCTCGTACATCGGTATTCATCTCTCAAGCGGTTGTTGAGAATCACATCATTATGCTTCAGAGTACTTACAACACTCCGCAAGCGAAACCACGGGACGGCGGGGTCGTACATTTCGACGGGAGACCTGGAGAACTCACGACTTTACTGGGCGAAAGTCACACAGGCATGTTATTTCATGGCGGAGCTCAAAATTCTCACGGCAGCAGGGACTCTACCGAAATCGCATCCTCTCACGCGATTAACGGCTTTCATCGACGCTCACGGGATTCTGAGAGTAGGCGGGCGGCTGAGGCACTCAGCCTTACAACCTGAGAGCAAACACGCCATCATCCTACCACGGGACTCGGGATTCACATGACTCCTCATCGCAGATGCTCATCAACGGACATTTCACGGCGGGACTCAGAGCACACTGGCATATCTGCGAACGGGCTACTGGATCATCGGCGGGCGGGTTCCGGTTCGCTCCTACATCTTACGATGCGTTACGTGCGCTCGTCAGAGAGGACTCAAGGCTCAGCAACTCATGGGTCAGTTGCCTCTCACTCGGGCGACACCGTCTCGTCCATTCCTCTTCACCGGGGTCGATTACGCGGGACCAGTATTTCTCAAAATCGGTCCAAAACGAGGACGCGGGACGCGATCTCAAAAGGGCTGGTTGTGCATCTTCGTATGCTTCTCAACTTCAGCGCTGCATCTCGAGCTTGTTTCAGACTTGACCTCTGAAGCATTCATCGCGGCGTTCCGCCGATTTACCGGACGTCGGGGCATTTGTCACACACTGTACAGTGACAACGGGACAAATTTTCATGGGGCAGCCGCTGAACTTCGACGTCTCTTCTCAAGTGGAACTCGGGAATCGGAAACTCTCTCTCAGCTAATGGCGAACGACGGTACTCAATGGGTTTTCAATCCTCCGGGTGCTCCTCATATGGGCGGGAAATGGGAAGCGGCCGTCAAATCGGTCAAACATCATCTTCGGCGGACGATTGGAGAGTCGGTCCTCACGTTCGAAGAATTTACGACTCTTCTGATACAAGTTGAGGCCGTACTCAACTCTCGTCCACTCGAACCATTGACTGACGATCCGGAAGATCTGTCAGCGCTCACACCGGGACACTTTCTCATCGGGGAGGCTCTTACGTCAATCCCAGAGCCTTCACTCGAGGATCTCAATACAGCCAGGCTCTCACGATGGCAGCTCATTCAGCAACGGGTTCAATGCTTCTGGGCTCGTTGGTCACGGGGCTATCTGCAGCAACAGCAAGCAATCTCAAAATGGCACCATCCATCTCATGAGATTCGAGTCGGATTTCTGGTGCTGTTGACCGACGAGAGGCTGCCACCTTCCAAGTGGCCCCTGGCGCGGGTTACAGCTCTTCATCCGGGACAAGACGGACTCACACGGGTAGTCACGATCCGAACGGCTACATCAACTCTTCAACGGCCAATCACCAGACTGGCGGTCTTGCCGATCTCATCCGGGAATCATACAATCGACAGCACGGCTGCCGATGGCGGGGAGAATGTTCAGGAATTACGCATTAATTCCTGAGTTAATTTTCATAATTCGCGCGGGTCAGGGCAACGCACGCACCGAGGCATTAATTTTCACTTTCGCCGTTGACGTCGCCTGTCTTCGGGAAAATGCTCAATATCGATCGTATCATCGAGCGGCTTGACCCTTCCTCTTCCTCTTTCTTTCTCCGACCTTCTCACCGACCACACGCGTCGTTTATCTCGAGCACATTTTCGGGCTACGTTTCTCCACACTGATATCTAAGTGTAATTCTCATTAAACTCATCGGCTCAGCAAATCTCAAATCATCGTCCAGTTAAACTCATCGGGAAATTAATCGGGTTTTCGGGAAGATCGCCGAGATCTCGGTGGATCCTTCTCGTGCGTAGACGCGCGCGTGGCCCTTGGCCATTTTCTCACTCGGGTCTTCGTCTTTCCTCATTCTGTCTCGTGGGAAACACTCACTCGGGCGGGTTTCGCATTATCCAACCATAAGTACTTTTAATTGTCCCTACTTTTAAATAAAGCTCAATATTTTTTACCATCGGTGACTCAGTGCGCACGCTTGTTCGACCTACACCAGATCACGCAAAAAACATTTACCTTCGGGGAAAAATTAAAAAACGTTACGGCCAATCAATCTGGCGAATAACAGGTCATTTTTTACGGTTAACAAAAATCTGGAGGCAAATTTTGCGCGGAAGTTAAACATTTTTTATTTCGGAAAAACTATTAACTCTCGAACGATTTTTCTTTTCTGTCAGACTTTATCAAATCATTCCTAAACGATTCGTGCTAGTTAAAATCAATTTGGATCAAATCGGGGGCCAACTTCACGGAGGTCAAATCTCGTGGTTTTTCACTCTACTGATCGGATCATGGAGAATACATAAAGGAGCTCGAACTGTGTATTAGGGAAATGGCTACAAAACATGGACGCTGGTTGGTTTTGTAAAACAGACGTGCGTGGCGCTGTCCGTACTTCGGACCAGCTTTGGTGGGGATAGATCACCGGCAATTTCATGTCATTTAGTCATCTGTTCGGATGTAAAAAACCACGATAATAATAATTAGACAATTTCCAATTTTAGAGTTGAAGACTTAGTATACAATTAGTATACAATATTTTGAATAAATGATTGTTTGTAGATTCATTTTGAATATGATGCATTATTATTATGACATCATGTCTCGATTATGGAGATGTTTTAAAAATTTTTTATTATATAGTCTGCACCGTTTTCGTGTTCTTATCATTTATTTGCCATGTAAGATATAATGTAGTTTCATATAGTACATCATACACGAAACGAACGAAGCTTAACCATATTCAAAGCAGGGAGCCGCAACTTAAATATAACATTTTGAACTTTATTAGTTATGATGAAATTAGCAACATGGTAAAAACTCTAGCTCTTACCTCATGGGCGTGGGTTCAAATCCAGCTTGTTAATTTTTTTTTTTTTTTTTTTCAAGTAATAAATACATATTTAGGTTGAAGAACTAATTATGTTGGCCTTTTCCATCTACAAATATTTACGGGTAAAATATATCCGTACTATACCGTATAGTATACACGGATGTAAAATGAAATGAATACGAATACTACACGAGACACCGCGACGGACATTCCTGTCTTGTACAGTTATTTTTCACGTAGTACTATGTAATGTTTTCTTTTAATTGTTGAATTTTGGAGTTACAAACTTTCGAGACAGTCGATATAAATGCATAGACAGGAGATTCATCATTGATCTTTGCTATTTTTATGTTCATTGTATAAACGAGCGCTCAATTATTTCGTGTAATTCCATTTTTGCGTTCGATCCGTCTTGAAGATTTGACCCATACTTAATACAGATATTCTCGCAAATACACGAACCCGAGCAAACAAAAAAATAGTACGCAGTGCCAAGAGAGAGGAACAATACGACACAAAAGAGCTCTTAACAGTCATGTATATCGCAAATTTTATTGAGTACGGTGACACATTGAAAATCGACATTGAAACTGAACAGTAGTATTTTTGTTACATTTTTTTTAATTCTAATCAAAGACTCGTAGACAATAAGCGGGTATTTTATTATAAGCGACTATTTTTGCATTTTGACATTTATTTTCTCATTTCTTATTATGACATTTATTTTCTCATTTCCGGTTTAGATCTTCTTTTCATCACGATACCGGTTGTCCGTTTTTCAAGTAGATCCTCGTCTCTGATTTCATCGACGTTAAAGAACTGTCGTCCACTACCAGAGCCGCTTTGCGCAGATCGATCTGTCGACAACAAATACACGAATTAAATAATGAAACATGATTTTACTTCGAAGCTAAATTATAATTCAGTTAGATTACCACTATTTTCTTTTGTTATGAGATAATTTTATTAGATAAAAATTATTATTTAATAGCATCAAATTGTATATTAAAAATGTATAGCAATTCGTAAATTTATTTTAATATGTAAAATTATGAATGTCTATAATATGCATAACAGAATTTGATTTCGACCTACTGCAGTTAAAATTTAAAGATTTTTTTTATGCTAATGCTAACATTTTTATGGTAACACCGGCTGCTATGCTAATACTCACTGTAATTTTCACACGATGACTGATACCTCCAAATTGTCAATCTCCGTCAGACGTGTTGATTATCGATTTTAGCAATCCATCGATGTAACTTGAGCTGAGATTGAAATTTGAGGAACTCAAGCTGGTTGCAACTTTGAATAAAGAGAACACATACATTTTTTAAATGCTTTTTAATGTAAATAAGTGTTCAATAATCATAGGTCTAGACTGACGGCAAGATAACATACGACCTTTTTTTGTGGCATTCCTGGTATATCATTTTTGTGGAATCCATCCGTTCAGTAACATCCATGATACAATCCTGATAACAAAAATCATATTTACTGAATTTTTTTGATGTTCATAATGCGATTACGAGTCGGTAATTCGGCATTTAATACATCAGAAGTGTACACTTTTCAAATGACGAATACTTCAATGGTGTTTTTATATCAATAATTTAATTGGGGAGTTTTACTTGCACACCCTTTTACGGGTTTTTACAAGCCACCCACCCAACTACTACCCATTCTGTATCATATCTCCTTCGTACCTCCTCTGTTTTTCTGGGTGGGTGGATTTCCTCCAATGGACCTACTTTTTTACGTGGGTTCCGAACCACGAGAGAACAGTTTAAGACACTTAGAAAAATCCATTGGTGTCGGCGGCGGGAATCGAACCCGGACCCACCGGGTGTGAGCCGGGCGCGTTACCACTAGGCCACTGCCTCTCTGTTTTTATATCATTTTCCACACATACAAATTCATTGCAAATAAATTTTTAAAACGGAAAAGAAAGGCATACCTTCAATGTTCGCTATTTTTTGTTTTGTTTTTTTAAATCTTATAGCCACATGAAAAACAGTTTTAAAATAGCCGTGATCATGTTGTTAAAACGCAATTCGAAGCTTGGAACATCTAGTTATCGGATCTAGCTCTCGATTTTATTTATTACGTGTAACTGACGTGTTATTAAATATCAAGCTATAACGGACAAATTTTCAAAATTCTGCCCCATGTTTTCAACTTTGCAAATTACAGGACAATCTTTTATGGCTTAAATAATAATTGACTCTCCGAGCCTGATATATTTTGAATCATTTTTTTTTTTTCATTTTGCGCCAAAATATGAAGTGTTTGAAAAAATGAAAAAACCGTTGAATAGAAAAAGAATAGTAGTAATGTTTATGTTTTTATAGCAAACACGAAATTTTTTTATATTTCAAAAACTTTCTATTTTGGCACAAGAAGATCATGCAGAAAAAAAAATTATTATTATTTGAAATTGTTAATAATATATTTTAAATAAATGCAAATTGGATTTAAAACAAACACATTCTGTGAGTCCTCAATATAAAAAATCTATAAATACCTTTGGTCTTTGATACCAGGACCCTGGCAAAGTTTTGCTGCCGTCACCTACGCCCCCATCAAATTAATGACGTCAACTGAATTACTTAAAACCGTGTCCAATCGAATGCTCTTTTGTTCATCGGCCGTTTGCATCTACGAGGAAGAATAAAACTTTTTGTAGGAAATGTTGAATTAGAGTTAAAAAAGACCCTCGAATAGAATACTTACCGTAACAGAGAGGTCACAGTAAATGTTGAGGCGGATTCGTACTTTGAACGACATGGGTTCAACTTGTACGAGAACGATTTCATTCTCAACTCCCGGTGAGAGCACCCAACACCGCGTTGCGGGTAGGAAACTTCCTGCCAAAGCACCTTGCAGGTCCGTCATCGAAAAAATCTTCGTTTGCTGCTCCATGGTAACACCATCTGACGTGCTTTCCTGAAAACACTGGAACAAAGCATTATTTATTACTAAAAGTTCTATTCTCTTCGAAACCCATCATCTGTATGTCTATTGTCAAATATTATTGTAAAAATAAAAAAAAACCTTAATTGAAAAAGATTTTATGAATATTATAAGCGATAAAAAAAATTGGGTATAAAAAATGTTAAAACCCAGCGCTATTTGAATAAAAAAAGCTTGCGCAGGGGTTCATATATTTTCAGATTATGAGAAAAATTTCTAATACGCAAGCCAAAAGTTGTCTCTAAATTTAATGAACATATCACTTGGATATGATGATTGCATCATTGGCGTGGAACAGAAGTACGATTTGAATTGCTTGTCACTAATCCATATTTCAAATGTAAACGTTACGCTTATAAGATTAAACTTACATGATCAATATCCTTTTCGATGTCCATAGCGTTGATAATGTTAGAAGAAATTGTTTCTGAAATCACTTCCGGAGTCATTTCTTGCGTCACTTCTGAAATGACTTCGGAAGTAATTTCAGGTTGAATTTCCGAAATAATTTCGATAAAAGCTCCAGAAGGTATTTCGGACTGTACTCCAGAAGTAACTTCTGGAGGCACGTCCGAAGCAATATCTGGCATTTCCTGTTCCGCAATACGTAGGATCCGTGGGATGGAATTCCCTCGAAGATCATATCGTTGACGTGGAATGACATGTGTGATCCCATCGACAACGTACACGTCTTCCTTGCGAATATCGTCATCTTGAAAATGCAACTCGCACACGCAATCCTTTTTCTCCAAGGTAATGCGGAGGGAGTTCTCCCATCGTCGCCTTTTCTCTTCACTCTATTCAAATAAAAAAAAATTGATAAAAATAGATTTGATCGTATGAATTTGAAATAAATGATCTATTTACTTGTCTTTGGCACTTCAAACAGTGACAATCGACGCAACCCGCGCAAAGCACGGTCTGCGGAAATTCGCCGCCGGCCGCTTTGGCAGCCTGGCACCACACAAAACTTCCGCATGCTGTGTAAAAAGAAAAAAATGATATTTTAGATTGTAACAAATATTGTTAATTACGTTTTCAATGTATAATTTTATATTACTTTGATACGAATATTATAAACCGAATATCCGAGTTTTAAAAGAGACCACCTTACGAATTGTCAAATTATAATATTCGTTCGATGAAGCTAAAGTTTTTAAATAAAAAGCATTTACTCACGGTGAGAGAAAAAATTCTTTACACCACCTGTTGAAAAAGAAGCTTTTTTGATTACGTATAAGATTTTTTTAAACCGTCACGATCGCTTGCACAGTACACAGTAAATTACACAGTACATAGTACAGTACACAGTACATTTTGATTGTCACATGCAACACGTGCTAACTTTGTCCTTTTCTAATCTCATGGCATCTCTCTTACACGCAGACAATTTCAGATGCTCCCGAAGTGTAGTCAGCGCCGCTTGTGGCCTAATCGTTAACCCATTCGAGGTCCAAGAATCGTAACCATTTTTTCCTACCCCCACCCATAGGAGTTCGGACTCCTTTATGTATTCTCCATGGATCGGATACTGGATACGCCAGAAATCCACTTCAATTTATAATCATATTTTCACGTTGGAAACGAAATTAGCGGTTTTAAAATCGACGTGTATCAAGTTTTTAGCCGTTTAAACGATAAATTGCGAGTTTTGTCATATTTTCCATTTTGAATTTTGCAATTGTTGTACTAGGATTGTGATCACCAACTGTTACGTCCCGGGAGAGGGATCGAGAACGAGTTTTGTGACCACCGGATTTGGAGCGCGAAGATTTGAATATCTTTCGCCGGAGAGTCTGTTGGTTGGTCCGCGACTCGCGAAATACAAATTTATTATCAATGTGGGTTTTTATACCCGATACTCTTCGGAGATGTTTTGGAAGTTTTGGATCGGAGAAATCTCTGAGTGATTTCCCGAATAAAGTATTAGCCGATTTAACAAATTAACAGAGTTTTATTTAATATTTTGATCACTATTGTTTTACAAGTTCGGTACAATTTATTGTTTGTCGATATTCGATATTCGATATTCGAATTATCGCGGATTGAAAGATCTCTGTCTCGTCAATCGAGTTTTAATAATTCGGTCGAAGTCCGGATAATTTCTAAGTAAATTTTGTCTGGATTTTTAACGGACGTTACGACGACGTGAACAGAGTAAACTTTCATCAAAGTGAAGCGCTTGTTGTAACTTATACGGAGTTTATATACTAGGTTTTGATCTAGGTAGTGGGAGATGATTCGCGTCTCCCACGGATTAACAAAAAAGGGCATTCACCCATTACACGGTGGGAGGAAACAGCCCTCTCTATTTTGAATGTTACAAAGTTGTTGAGCTGCATTTGGATATTTCATTGCAGCGTATAGAGATTTCGTTTTACGAGTTTTTATCGTGGCGACGCATAGACGCACGCGTTGCGTCTAGGAGTCGTTGACCCTTTTCGAGGGGGCTTCCTGACTTTTGTTTTTGGGGCTCGAGCGTTTTATGACTTTGCATAGGAGTTGTCGCAGTTCGAAAATAAAAGGCGGTATATTGTAGAGTTTATGTTGTACCCTATGCGTGTTTCGAAAGATAATTAGAAAAGGAGGAAAATATGCTGCTTGTGGGAAAACACTTGAAGAGTTTTTCCCGTGCCCTGTTTTAACTTTTACGACTTTTCGAGGAAATGTCCACTGTCAATCTCAGAGGAGGCTTGTTACTAAATTTGTAAAAGAATTTGTATGCAGTGGTTTTTTTATATTGAGAAGAGTCTAACAGTAAAAAGTAGAACGCTGCACGTGCTTTGAGTTTTTGAAAGAGGGGTATTTTACGATTGTCATAAATTTGGGTGTACTTAGTGACTACATATGCTTCGCTGAAAGAAGATACCAATAGATGCGTGCCCTGCAAGTACCTACTGTGGGTATTGCGTGTTTTTTTAATGGGGGCTAAAAAAAGAGTTCGAGCGTGAGAGCTGGGACGTAACAAACCTCAAAAATTCGAGTATCACAAGTTTTTAAACAATATGATAATACCTGCGAGTTTTATTAAAAATATCAGTTATATTAAATTCGCCATTTTGAATTTTGCAATTCCGACCCCAGGATCTTCAGCGACGCCGAAATGCCATAAACTTTTATTTTCAGCGTCCAAGCACGTTTGTCTCACGAATAATAGAATTTTACTCTACATACAAGCTTTTTATGTTTAAATTGTTTAATGTGTAGGTAGACACGAAATAGGTCTAGAATAGGAATAGGAATTGACACAAAGTAGGTCAGGAAAACTGTATCCATCCTTCTCCTGCTCTTATCGCTCTCTTTGATTTGGAACTTCCGAATTAAAATTCAAGCAACGAAAGAAAGACCCAAAGACAACTCAAAACATGACCAAACAAAAAAGCCCAAGAAAAATGAAGAAAATCTCAAGCACAACCCTAGACCCAACCAAACACAGAAGCTCAAGCAACATTTTATTTTCATTTTTTGTCCTGTATGGTCCAGTCCTGCAAGGATCTGTCATCAGATCATAGCAGCGCAAAAACCTTACTATCCTCTGTTTTGAATCGACACCTCGAAAACTAAGCGGGATATAAAAAAAATGTATTCATACTTTTCGTCTTACTTCGTCGAGTTCTTCGAGAAAATCTGATTGAACCCGCAAATGGTCATTGGGTTTGTAGTTATTATGATGGTCACCAAATTTTCATATATGATTCTGCTGGTGGTACCAAATTGTACCAACTCCACAGGTTGTATTTGGAAAAACTATTTCCTTTTTATGATTTTAATAAAGTCGGCGCTGTATTGTTTCCGTCGGTTGACCGACAACCAAACGGCAATGATTGTGCATTGTATGCCATGGCATTTGCTGTATCAATATTATACAATTTGAAACCTGAAAATGTGAGATATTCGCACTTTCATATGCATTCTCATTTAATGAAAATGTTTCAGTGTAACCGGATCACACATTTTCCTACAGATATATCTGACACAAACGTCATACCCTGTTAAATGTTGTTGAGAAAAAACGAAAAGCTAGTAAATCGTCTTTTAGGTATAGAACAAAAAAATTGTGTTCTACGTAAGTTCAACACGATATCAGGTGTCCAAAGAAAAGTCAGAATCTTGTTGATAATAGAACGTATGCAAATGTAGTGAGTGGCAATCATTTGAATAGTAATACTATTGCAAACGTCATTAACGGACAATCCGTTTCCGCTAATGATTTACACCGATCGATCTATGATAAAAAACGTAAAAATATTTCAAAAAATTCTTTATCAGATCCGCGTTCACAATCTGGTGTAGAGTCTCAAGTTGAACAACGCAGTAAACGCAGTAAACTTATTATTGAAGTTGATGATAATGCGATTGATGTTTATGCTAACATTGAACAGTTCGAGGTTCGACAAAGACGTCTTATCCGTGACGGTTCTAAATCGAATGCAGATCATATCGAAGAATTCGGTAAAATTTAAAGTGCATCGTCACGTTTCGAAATTCAACCACGTTCACCATGGCATCTTTATCATCCTGATCGAATCAACGCCGTCGCGCAGACTGAAAAACATATACAGATTTTATTTAGTTGCGACGAATTGATCGTGCCAGGGTACGGGCCTCATACAAATGGCCGTTGGGTATGTTGTTATTATGACACAGAAAACATATTTATTTATGACTCCATTGGGGGTAAAAGTCTCCATAAATATCACAAAATTTATTTGAAGAAATTTTTTCCCTTTTATGATTTTGATAGAGAGGATTTGATTATTTTTCCGTCTGTCGACCAACAACAAAATGGTAATGATTGCGGGTTGTACGCAATAGCTTTCCCTGTGTCGATAGTATTAGGGAAAAGCCCGCAGCATATTACATACGATCATATGCGTATGCGCGAGCATTGTTTGAAGATGTTTGAATCAAAAACGTTTCAGTCTTTTCCATGTACTGTTAAGGACAGAACCATTTCATCTCGAGAGTTTTTAACTCCCCCAAAAAAACAAGCCCTTCCCTTGAAGTGTTCGGCAAAGAAAGTGAAGTTGTTAGGTTCTAAATTTTCGTTGTTTAAAGGTACCAACGAAACCAAAATTAAAGAGTATACGTTAAAGGAAAGAAACGTCAAGCGAAAGAAAGAAAATCGAGAAAAGAGTGTTAATGATTATCGTGCAGCACGTACGAACTGTGAAATGAAAAAAAAAAAAAAAAATTTCACTCGGATGATAAGCGTAATCACAAAAATGCAGTGGCGTGTAGGATTAAAAAAATATATTGTACTTTTGTCAACCGTACCGTTTGGGTTAAAACAAAGTACACGAAAGAAAGATATATACAAAATTTATCAACTCATTTAACAGGCGATTCGGTCCACTGTCGATTGGAGGCTGAACGAATTATTCAGTGGTGTTATTACACCAGACAAGCGTACATCACTCGCATGGGAAAAATTCTCAAAGACACAAAAGAGAAGATTGAATTTTGCTTGACTCGCTTCGCAGGCTGTCAATCTCCAAACGTGCATGATCACGTTGAGTCATTATGTGGAAAGTCGTTGCATACCGTTTCTTCCGAAGCATATTTCACTGAAAGTACTTATAATTTATATCAGCAAGCAGAACCCATCGTAATGAATTCTGAGGGCAAAGCAGAAAATATATTACCCCTGATAAGAAAAAAGAAAAAGACGTGGAGCTGTAATGAGTCATGCAAAACGAATGGGTTTTACGTCGTCTCTAATTCAAAAGAATATTTTCAGTGTTTCATGAATTGCGTTTTGAGTAAATTACCTACTTTTTTGGAACGGTTTCACAAATGTACGAGTAACATGAATCCCGATAAACGGGGACGTTCTCATGGTTGTTATATCAATCCTAAATCATGTTCATCAAAATGTTTCGCAGTGCAATTGTTATCGCCACACTTTCCAGCTATAAGTAACATCCTTAAAGCAATTTACAATCTCGTTTCTATAAATAAGCAATTGTGCAAACTGGATAAAAGCTTGAATGAAACTGATGCCGAAACCCTCAAACAAGTAGCTACCAAAGGTCAGGAAAAGTAAATAGTTTCGAAAAAAATTTCAAAGAAATTGATCTCGATGAATTGAAATCACATAAGATCGAATTTGAAATTAGCGTTTCGAGCGTTTACTAAGCGTTCGATGGATGTTCTACGCTTTGCGTGTATTTCATGTGAAAAGTTATGTATCGACAATAATGTTATTCGCATTAGGGTTTCGAAAATATCACAAAGTGAAAGTTGGCAGAAATTTCAAGAATTTCTTAATAAATGGGAGACGATTGAGGAAAATAATTATATTTGCCGGTACTGTCATGACAAATTTAAAGAAAATAAAATACCTCCCTCGTGCATTATGAATAATCTTTATGTTCGGCCTGTGCCACCGGGTCTCTTTGAACTCAATGAGTTTGAGAAGATTCTAATCCAACGGGCTAAATGTTTTCAAGTTATCAAAAAATTAGGGACGGTTATGAATAAAGCATTGCCTAACAAAAATGTTGTCTCTAAATGTGTAGGCACAAATTTTGTTTTACCATTGCCAATGGATGAGGCATTGAAAAAAATTTGTTCTTCGAGAGAACCAATTAACTCCAATCATGAACTATATATTATAGTTCGTGGTATTCCGACCAAGTCTAAAATAGTATGGGAAAGATTGGTGAATGTCGGAAAAATATGGGATGTTTTTAGGCCTTAGGCCACCCTAGAGATTTCGAAAAATTAATTTTTTTTTGAATTCCAAATGGTCCCTTAGGACCTCAAAAATGATGTCCCAGAAGATTATGGCCGGGAAAAACCTTCAGGTACTCGGTTTTCGAATTTTAGTACAAGGCCATCTGGTCCGCAGCGAGCTCCTTCTGTGAGCGCTAGGGGGAAGGTACGTTACGGAACTAGAGCAGGTATACGGCAGATGTTATTGAAAATATTTATTTCCTGACTAGTCTAGACGAGTTTATCCTTGTCGAACGTCTCTTTTAGTTAGTTGGGCACAGCCAAGCATTTGAGAAGGACGCTAGTCGACGAACACTTGCTTTCCTCCATATTTCTGTGAACTTCCATTTCTTTTTCCCTGTATATCTATTGAGTTTTGACAATGAGTGATAAAGTAGTGTACAGTGCGAAGAAAGGAATAAAAACGTCGTTTTGCAATAGAAAGAGACCAAAAATATCTCGAAGAAGACCATTGAATCGCCATGAGCTAGAAGCACCAGACGACTTGAATGCCAATACATCGGCAAAAAAACTAAAGCAATCGGAATATTTATATGATATTGAAGTGGATCCAGCGTTTGGATATCGTATAATTAACTTTATCGCAGTATTTTCAGCTATTTCGAATGCTGTCGTTTGTAATATATGCCAATCGGAAGTGAAATTTACTGAAAGCAGTAAGCGTGGTTTGGGATTCAAACTAGTAGTGTCCTGTGAGAATTGTGAAAAGACTGAGATACCGAGTTGTCCACTTGTTGAGAAAGGTTACGAAATCAACCGTAGAATCATAATTGCCATGCGATTGCCTGGAGATCGACAAACAGCGTATAAAGCTTGCAGAAAGATCGCTGTCGGACCGGGTAAAAGAGGCAAGAATCGCTTCAAGATCAAGCAGACAAGAAATGCAAGAGCAGGAAGATAATCTGGAAGGCCAATTGTATGGTGCAGGCATTGCAGATTAAAGGTATTGTGAAATTATTCATGATTTTCTACTACTCAAAACTTCAAACGTGTTTATCTCAATACTGTATTTTTCAAGTTAGCCGGACTCGTAACTCAAGCAATGTTCAACCGATTAACTTGAAATTTTGAAAATATCTTGAAATATACATTGTCTATGGAAGTACGTAGGATTTTTTTTATATTGCGTAGTTCATTTGTTATTAACAATTTTTCAAGCAAGTTTTTCACTTTCCACTTTAAAAGGGCGCCATTTGGCCAAAAATCAATATGTCGCAAAAATCCTACGTACTTCTATAGCAATTACTATATATAATCGGGAAATTCATTTGCTCATTATTATTTTAAAAATTACAGGAGCCGTTAGTCCGGCCGTGGACCCTGAAAAAAAAAGAAGTCGTCGCAAAAACGCTGCACAGCCGCCATTTTGTAATAAATCGCTTAAAAAAAATTATTTTAAGCAGGCACTGAGATAGATAATAAAATCACGTTTCTGTTATCTCGATTTATTTTGTGGTTTTTCTGAAAAAAAATCCCCAAAAAGCCTATTTTTTTAGCCTCTAGGGTGGCCTAAGGCCTTCACAAAGTACAAAAACAAAAAAAACAAAAAAAACATTAAAAATATTCAACAAAGTACAAAAACAAAAAAACAATAAAAATATTTAACAAAGAAATCACGGAAACCAGCCAACTATCAACAAAAAACTAGCTTCAATGGATGCGTGGTCAACCCGGGGATTGAGCGTTAACACCAGTTAACTTTATTGTGCGTAACAATATTAATAGAGAACAGAAACTTATCGAGCAACAACATAAAATTTGGAAATCAGGAAAACAGAAGGTCAAGAAAGGTAGCCAATTATTAGACAACGAACAATAAAATAAACTATCAGACAACAAACAGTAAAACAAACAAACTATCAGACAACAACAAAAAGCCAAAGAAACTGTCAGCCAACAACATAAAACTTAGAAATCTGAAATCACGAAAGTTGAACAATAATCAAACAACAAACATTAATACAAACTATCAGACAACAACACATAGCCAAAAAACTATAAGACAACAACAAATAGCAAAAAAACTATCAGACAACAACATAAAACTTGGCGTGCATGGTAAAAAAAAAAGATCGGCGAAGAAAAAGAAACTTCATTTGAAGTTGACTGCTATGTATGTTTCGCATAGTTAATACTGCGTACGGTACGCATAGTTGATACTACGCACGGTGTGCATAGTTAACACTACGCACTGTATGCATAGTTAATACTACGTAAGGTACGCATAGTTAATGCCACGTACTGTACGCATAGTTAATACTGCGTACTGTACGCATAGTTAATACTACGTACTGTATGCATAGTTGCCTATGTACGTACAGTTAATACTACGTAAGTACGGAACGTCGAATTTCGATAAGATATTGTGTCTATTTCTACGATTACACGAATACATCCACACCTTCCAACGGCTTTCTTCGGAACTTTCTACGGCCAAATACATTCATTGCATGTCCAATGTTGAAAAACAAGAGAAACAGTGTGTGAATTGTAATCATAGTTTGCTTGAGAAGTCAGGGGTCACGGCCGACGATTTGTTAATTTGAATAATCTTGTCGTTTCCTCAATATCAACTTAAAATAAAAAATTGAACTCGGTGGCCTTCAACGTACTCAACGGTTGCAATTAGAAAATAATGGTATTCAAAACACAGTCAACTGCGTCAGAGAAATTGTAAGTTTTCTGCTCGGATTCAATATTCTCAAGAGTGGCAATCGCATCAAGAAAACAAGTTTCATAAGCGACAAAAAGATCTTTCGGCAGGAATGTTGAACTTATTGACTGTTGATAATACATGGAAGAAGTAGAATTGAAATTGAAGTAGTACGAAAGAAAAATTGAACTGAGTGATCCAACGAACTCAAATGTTGTCAAATGTCCAGACTATTTTCAAAATCTTGTCACTTGGACACCAAATATTTGATGCAATGGGCGAACACACTCGGAGTTTAAAATTGAACTAAAAAAAATGTTTCAAATTTATTCAGACTATTTTTAAAATATCTACTTCTTTCCTGGACCCCAACGAGCTGTCAAATTTTCAACACCGTTAGGCGTATTTCTAAATTTCCTTTCGTCTTCCCGATGTTTTTTTTTAACCATGCACGCCAAGTTTTATGTTGTTGGCTGATAGTTTTTTTGGCTATTTGTTGTTGTTTGATAATTGTTTAACTTTCCTGATTTCAGATTTCTAAGTTTTATGTTGTTGGCTGACAGTTTCTTTGGCTATTTGTTGTTGTCTGATAGTTTGTTTGTTTTACTGTTTGTTGTCTGATAGTTTGTTTTATTGTTTGTTGTCCGATCGTTTGTTTTACTGTTTGTTGTCTGATAATTGGCTATCTTTCCTGACCTTCTGTTTTCCTGATTTCCAAATTTTATGTTGTTGCTCGATAAGTTTTTGTTTTCCATTAATGTTTTCACGCACAATAAGGTTAACTGGTGTTAATGCTCAATCCCCGGGTTGACCACGCATCCATTGAAGCTAGTTTTTTGTTGATAGTTGGCTGGTTTCCGTGATTTCTTTGTTAAATATTTTTATTGTTTTTTTGTTTTTGTACTTTGTTAAATATTTTTATTGTTTTTCTGTTTTTGTACTTTGTTAAATATTTTTATTGTTTTTTTGTTTTTGTACTTTGTTAAATATTTTTATTGTTTTTTTGTTTTTTTGTTTTTAGATATATAGTGGTATTTAGGGTGGTTATAAAATGTAATACTTGGCTTCGCAATGCCTTAGGGTGATTGTAAAATGTATTATGTTCCTTGCGGTGCCTTAGGGTGGTTTTAATATGTATTATATGGCATCACAGTGCCTTTAGAGTGGTTATGATATAGTAATATGGCTTCACAGTGGCTTAGGGTGTTTATAATATAATAATATGGTGCTCAGGTGCTCAAAAAATGTTTGAGCAGGCCTAAGACTATTTTAGGGAGGCCCCTGGTGTCCCAGGAAGCCTTTACAACGTTAAAATCAAAAATTGTTATTTATCTCGGTTATCGTTAACAATATCGAGAATGTTGCAAACCATAACGTCTCAACTTTTTATGCCCTTTCGTTAGACGGGTCACACTATGGGGCTATCCCTATTATTAACGAAGTATAATCAAACAAAGTAAAATTTTGAAGAAATCTGGAAAAATGATATCTCGCTTGTTTGCAGAGCTACAGAAAAAAAATTTACAGCTTTTTGACTTGGTTTTTGACGCTGGATTTTTTGGTAATTTTTGCAAACCTGTAGCATTGTTATTAACAATGTTATGTTGTAAATTTACGTAATATTATGCTTTTGACCGATATTTTTTTAATAGTAATGATACATACTTAAGAAATCCAGTGATTTCAATCCTTAGAGGGTCCCTCAGACCTTTCGGTGTTAGGAAAAAATTTATTAGAAAAATAAAAATAAGTAAAAAAAATTTAAAAAAGTTATAGAGCCCATGCTGAGTTGTTATTATGTACAGGTGGAGTGCTCAGGACGTAACAGTGGTACCGAGAGACTTGAAAACCTTGAAGAGAAAATGTAAGGCGAAGATTGATAACCCGAAAGACCCCCCGAATCGGGTCGGAGCTTTCCCCGTTAGGGAGAACGCCCTCTCATCGGATAAAGAACGGCAAATTCGACAGCACGGGGATTTTAAAAAAAAAATGGGTTCTAGCTATTCGAGCACTCTCACAACCAACGGCAGACAAGGCCCTTCATGGAATCCTAAGGAACGCCCTCAGCTTCACGATGGGCGGAAAAACCGAATCATCGCCTCGGCAAAGTTTAAGGCGACAAAGAGAAATAATCGGCCAACCCTTTGAAATTCGACAAACCGGAACTGGTCAGGAAACCAGGGATTCACCGACGGATTAACATTTATATTCTCCTAAGTTATAATAAGTACTAACCACCCACCAGGATGAAATCACGTTTGACAAGCTCAAATAAATGATGCATTTACTTCGTGAAGAGATCCTTGTGTTGTAATTCTTTTGCCGGACCATATGTTGCAGAAGTTTTGAATGTTTCAGGTCACCCCTAGGGTTTAAGACCGATGGTCTGGGAGGAATTGCATCGATTTTCCGCATTGTCAAATCAAGTGGAGAAGGCCTTGAGCTCACCGCCCCTGACGGCATTCTGGTGGCCCCAAAAGCGGTTCTTCGAGTGCCACAGGTGGGACACGGCGTTCGCATCCATGCGCGCCAGCACAGGCGCCCCCCGCAGCTGGGAAAATACCCACTCCAGGTACTGGAGATAGCTGTCGGGAGGCACCCCATGCCGGCAGTACATGGAGCACAGGTACATAGTGCCATAACCGCCGCGCACCCACTCCGTAGCACCCACGCCCCCACCAAGGACCACAACCACCGTCGCATCAATCGACGCGTCAGCGAGGACAACCGCGGATCCGCCGTCGCCGCTCTGAAATACTCGCATCCGTGCCGGGAGTCTAGTCACGACGCCACTCGCCCGCAGGTATGGCTCCTGCAGAAGGGCGGCACCGAAGCGACCCTCGGTGAGCACCTGGCCGAGCTCGGCCATCACCCCCCGAGATCGCTGGCAGTTGAGCTGGAGGACACGAAGTCCAGCCAGCCCACCACCCACTAGCCCCCCGGCGTCAGCGGCGATGACCCTCCCCGGCGGACGCCGCTCAGCCATTCGGACCGGGCAAGGCCCGGTAGAGAGGGCACGCCCCGTCCATGACCCTGTGGGCGGCCCGCAGGTCTGCCTCCCTGCAATTCACGCAGCAGGGCGGCTGCTCCCTCGACGGGCACTCCGCAGCAGAGTGCCCATCCACCGCACACCAACCGCAGGTCAGAGCCTGCTTCCGGCAGGACCGTGTGCCGTGGCCGAAGCCCAAACACCGAAAGCACTGGTCCGCCTCCACATAATCCCTGACCACGCATGAATACCAGCCAAGGAAGATGCGTCCCCTAGCCACCAGCGCCTTCGCCACCTCAGGCACGGCCTCGAGCCCCGCCCGGTCACCACTACATTTCCGTGCAAGCCTAACGGCTGCACGGAACTTTTCCTCCCCCATATCAGGGACACCCTGAGAACGGAGGGCGGCCATAACCGCCCCCTCCGTAACCTCGGCGAGAACCGCAAAGACACCGACCCATTTGCGCGGGGCCTTCGGTTACATCACGGCTAAACCGCCCTCCCGAATCGCTTAGCTTGCACGGAAAAAGTTCAACTCCTCCTCCGTGCGAGTCTCAACCAAAACCCCGCCCTGGACGATCCTCATCGCCACTACGCAGAGGGAGGCCTGCCCAGGGTCGACGAGAGCCTTCAGCTTCTCCTTGACCTCGGCAGGCGCCGTCGCACCCTCGACCGCCCTCACCAACACGGCGTGCTGAGACGCACGCCTTGCTCTCGGCGCGGAACGCCGCGAGGGGGCAACTGCCGCTGGCACCGGCCGAGGTCGGTGCCAAGCGAGCCGCAGCACGCGGGCCCGTTCCAACCTTCGCTCCCTGCTCCCCAACTCGTCGGGCAAGGTGCTTGTGAGCAGAGCGAAGCCCCGTACACTCACCCGATAGACGCTCGATCCTCCCGGTGACGGCAACCAGGAGGGAAAGAATCCCCGAAACTCTTTCCTCGATAAACGAGGCCACGCTCTTGGCGACCTTATTGGTCGGGTCCATAATGCCCGACCGCACCTCACCCGCTAATTGCTCAGCCCGAGCCGTCAGCGCTGTCAGGCTGATCTGCCTTGGGGGCCCTGTCCCCCTGAAACGCGGTGACCGGCACGGTCAAACAGGCCACCGACCGAACCGGAGCGGTACCCCCAGGCCTTGCTGCCACCTGCTGTGGCGACCCTATCCCAGCTGCAGATTCAGCCTGGGCAGGCCCCACTTTCTTCTTCTTCTTCTTCTTCTTCTTCCCTTTCGATCGCCTGGATGCCTGAACGTTCCAGGCCTCGACCGGAATCTCCGCTCCCACAGACATAACGGCCGCAGCCGCGACCGTCTGCACGAGCGGAGAGTGACTCCTCCGTGCCAGCCCGAACTCGCTCGCTTCCGTCGATATTCCGTCATCGGAAGCAAGCTCCCCCGGAGCCGCTTTCATACGCTTTAGGGCCGTCTTTTTACGAGACTTCGGCCCCGGTCGCACCGCCGAGACGGACGAGTCCGTCGCCGACGCGATGTCCGCCGCTCTACGCCCCGAGCCAAACGCCCTCCTCTTAACACCTGGCGATGCCGGAGGACCCATAGGGGTGCTCCTCTCCGCCACCACTCCAATCTCGCCAGAAACCGCGATGTCGGCTTCGGCACCCGTCTCTGTCCCCTCCGATGTTTGGGCTGCGGGAAGCCCACTGTCCGATGACACCTTCACGACTTTTCTGAATTCGGACATTATTTATGAAGCAGGGCTTTTTTCGAGACTTCCCAGCTTGAACTCCACACACAACACCTTCCACCCACACCGAACCGCTGGCTCCAGTCATTGCGACCAAAACCAGCACCCCAGCCCTCTGCCGGGCCGATCCTCCCCATATGCATCCACAGCTTGCTGCAGCGTGGCCTCGGCGGAGACAACACTCGGCCCCCCTGCAGGTCCGCATCCTGGTGCTACCAGGCCCTGCAGGGGCAACACAAGCTTTTTACACGGATTGCTGCGAGGCAGCCCACCCAGGTAGCGACTCTCAAGTCGGGCCCGGGCATACCACGCGGCCCCCGGGCGTGTCAACCGCCCAGCCGAGGGGGCCTCCCGGGTTTCCCGCTGTATCCTCACTGCATTCGCCAGAGACACTGAAAAGGAACGACCCAGAGGCAGCGCGGCAAACGTGCGAGCGCCGGGGTTGGTACACACTTCATCTGGACACTCCCCCTAGACCAGCCAGACTTGGTAGAACCTACCAAAGCTGAAGCCCCGCCGGAAATGCTCCAGGGACATTTATGCCACGCAATCCCCCTCGCCCCGACAATGCGGTGTACCTTGAGGGAGGGTACACACTTCGTCTGGACACTCCTCCTGTGACCAACTCGATTTGGTAACACCTGCCAGGGCCGAAGCCCCGCCGGGATCGCTCCAGGAATCTAAACGCCACGCAAGCCCCCTCGCCCCCTCAATGCGGTGTACCATGAGGGGGAGTAGATAGGGCATTTAGTGTGAAGGCCACTTACCGAAGTGAGACGACCTCTGCTTCCTCGCCTATAAAGGCATACGCTACTAATGGTTATCTACCTCTAGCGAAAACGCGATGCCCCGAGAGTGGGCGATAGAAAAATCCCTTAACTCTCGCGGGCGGAGTCGCTAGAAGAGCAGTTTGGCCACGCGGGCGTTCACGGTAACTCGTTACCCGGATAAATCAGGGTCGCGAGTCCCGGGAGCCCCCGCGTGCTCACGGGGAACCACGGGAAGGCCTGCTCTCTGTGTCCCGCCTGGACACGAGCCCAGAATGACCAAGGATCAAGGATGGGCATGTGGGTCAAAAAAGAGGATAAAGAGGCCCCGCCGTTAGAAGGCCCGCGCGACCCATCGCCCACAGCAGATCCAGTAGGCGCTTGTAAGCCCGGCCGATGGGTGCATGCGCTGGGCAGAGGTGCAACCTCTGATGTGCAGAATTTCTGCACGGTACGTTTGCGACAAACGTAAATTTTGTGTAGTTGAGTAGATAGGGACATTTAGTGTGAAGACCGCTCACGCGAAGTGAGACGACTTCTGCTTCCTCGCCTATGAAGGCATACGCAACAAATGATTATCTACCTCCAGCGAGAGACACAGCGCCCCGAGAACGAGCAATGGAAAAATCCTTTGGCCTTCGCGGGCGAGGTCGCGAAGAGAGCAGTTTGGCCGCACGGGCATTCACTGGGCCGCTGCAGGACCGCTGCTTACCCGGACGAATCCAAGTCCCGGCCGCCTGGGGATGCCAGCGCGCTCACGGGGAACCACGGGAAGGCCTGCTCTCCGTGTCCCGCCCAGACACGAGCCCAGAAGTTGGTAAGGATTAAGGATGGGTCTGGGGGATGGGGTTTTTGCGACAAACGTAAATTTTGTGTTGTTGAGTGTGTTCGTGCCTGTGCGTGTGTGTATGTTGTGACGTTGCGTCACAGGTCGCCCTGACCTGCCCTCGCAAGTCCACCACGCACACCCCCTCCACTTCCTTCCCCCCGCGTTACGTTCCCTTCGAGATCACCTTTTATCGCGTTACGTAGGCTGAGTCGTCCCTTAATGTTGCGAAATCATAAGTACCCTTTTGTAACTAGTTTGAAGTGAAGCGGATTCGCAAAAATACACGCGCCGAAGCAGATACGCAGGATATTGCGCTCTCGTTCTCACCCCCTTCACCCCCCCCCCGCCCCCTAGCGCAGCATCAACGTTGGACCTCAGCCACAACGCAGATCATCGCCAAAGCGGGCTCTATCTCGTCGTCGCCACCCCGGGGGTGCATCAAAATATCGGCGGAGGACATTGCTTCCCCGCCCCAGAGATCGTCGCTTAACCACGTCAGAACACGGAGGAGAAGGCCCATCCTCCGTGGACATAACGAACATGGGGCAACCGAGCCGTCGCCACCATCACCGGCCGGCAATATCCCAAACGAACCCGATTTATGCATCGACCCCCGGGGTTGGAATATCCCACGACATCTCGTTCCCGCGGCGCACCTTTGGGAGGATCTACGATCGATGCAGAGTCACCGTGCTGCCATCCCTCTCCTTTCCTACGAACTAGCCCCCCGAAAATTTCTCCCACTTTCCCTCATTACCACAGAACTCGGAAGCAAGTGACGAGCTCGTCACTTGCGAGCGAAGCGTTGAGCTGAGCAATCAATTGCGTCTACCCCCTGCGTTGCGTTTAGAGATCTTTTATATCGTTCTTTTTTTTCGATTCATTTTTTTTAAAGTAAGAGTGAGTGAGAGAGTGAGTGTGAGAAGTTGTGAGAGAGAGAGAGAGAGAGAGTGTGAGAAATTGTGAGGGAGGAGTGTGAAACAAGTGAGAAGATAAGAAACGTTGTGGAAAGGACGATAGATAAAGGAATTGCGTGGAAAGGACGATAGATAACGGAATTGTGTGTGGAGGACGATCAAGAAGAATTGAGTAGAGAGGACGAGTAAAGGAAGGAGTTATGAAGGCAAGCGGAGAGTGTCGACGGCTGTAAAGCGTGAGTCTTTTTGTTTTCTTCATTATCGGTCCGATCATTATTCTATTCTCTTTATTTCTGCGATATTGCGTGCGAGCGGCCACGAGGCCTGGTTTTTTTTTCTCTTATCTCCCCTGCGTTTTCCCTGCGAAGAGTGCGTGGTGTTTCCCCCTGCCTTCCCCCCTCATATTCCCCCGCGCCCGTTTTGACCTTTTCCTCCGTGCTATCACCCCGTCGTTATTCCGCGCTCGAGAGTCGTTTTTTTTAAATCTCCGTTCAATTTGAATTTGGCGAGGATCACGCTCTTTCTCATTTTTTTTTCTTTTTTTTTTCATTCGTTGACTCGGCGGTCAAGGGTAAGAGGCGTGATAGCGTTCGGGAACCCTCCCCCTGAGATCCCCTCCCCCAGCCCCTGCGCGTGTCTCGATAACGTACGTTTTTTTGTTCCGTCTCGTTTTTTCACTAATCGTTGCGAATTCGACGTAAAATTCGCTGGCCCCCAACCCGCGTTTATCTCTGTATTTCTTTTATTGTTTTTTTAAAATTACATTAGTATTTTTATTCGTTCCCTCGCCTCATTTATTTATTGTCCCGCATTGTCCCGCTTTTTCCCGTCACGGGGCAGGATATTGCGCTCTCGTTCTCACCCCCTTCACCCCCCCTCCCCGCCCCGTAGCGCAGCATCAACGTTGGACCTCAGCCACAACGCAGATCATCGCCAAAGCGGGCTCTATCTCGTCGTCGCCACCCCGGGGGTGCATCAAAATATCGGCGGAGGACATTGCTTCCCCGCCCCAGAGATCGTCACTTAACCTCACACGCATCACAAAATTTTGGCACCCAACGTGGGGCCCGAAAAACAGTTCTCGCGGGAAAATCTTCCATTCATTTTTGCGAGTACTGTACCTAAAAAAATCGCCCGCCGTCCGAGTCCTCCTTCCCCTGCCCCGCCTGCCCTAGCGTCGCCTTGCTCACCGCTGCCGAGTGAACTCGCGCGGTGAGCCAAGGTTTGTTTTTGTCGTCGTCTCTCTCGCACCACGCACCGTTTCCCAAACAATCGTCGCCTTACAAGACGCTTTAGAATTTAACATTGTGGCCGAAATATTATTTCGTAATTCCAAGATTAAATAGTCGACTTGTGCCGCGAATCCGAGCGCCTATCGTACACGACTACGTGACACTGGACATACGCCCTCCGGAATTGCCCGCCAGGCTGTTCTCTCATCCCCCTTTTCGTTTCTTGTGCAATTTTTTTTTCTCCCTACAGCCCTCTAGGTAAATTAAGGGAACCGTATGGTCTAGAAATTTGAAAAAATCGATTTTTTTTTTTTCCGATATGTCGAAAGTATAGTATCTCAAGGATATACTGTGAAATTTTCATGCAGAAATTCTCAATATTACAGCTTCTACAGCCCATAACGCAGGTAGAGAGCGGTCCGCGCGCTCCTAACGGGTCTAGCGCTAACCGGTAACCTAATCGGAGCACAGCAGCTGTCCCAATCCTTCTCCGAAAATATATACCTGTATATAGTACATACTATATACCTATATATACTTTTCCCTTCCCCGAAATATACCTATTGTCGAACATTTGTGAGGGAAACGGTCATTTCGCTTTCCCCTGACTTGATCAGTACAACGTTACGTTTTGACGAACCAACATCGAAAATTTTGAAATAAAATATCAGAAAATATGGATAGAAAGCAAGGCCGTAACTCTTCTAGACGACCATCTTCTGTAGGTCGCAAAAGATATTTCAAGGGCAATCGATTCACTATCGAAAATACTACTGATTTTACGAGCACGTCTGCGAAAAAATTAAAAGGCAATGAGGAATTGGAAGTAAACGTTAATCCTACTTTCAATTATTGCATCATCGAATTCAGCATGATATTTTTAACGTTGCAACAGTTGTTGAAGTGTAAAGATTGTAACGGTGCGGTCACTTTTAGCAAAAACGGACAACGTGGTCTAGGATTCAAACTCTCTGTGAAGTGTGAGTGTAAAGAAACTTTTATTTTGTCTTCGCCGTTAATTGATAAGGCATTTGAAATCAACCGTCGACTTGTTCTCGCCCTGAGAATGCTTGGAGTAGGATTTGAAGGCTTGAAAAATTTGTGCGGTCTCATGGATCTTGGACAAGGAATTTGTAAGAGTACATATTACGGCATCGTGGACAATATAAAAATTGCAGCTGAAGCCGTCGCGAAAATCGTTTTCCAAAGAGCATTGAAAGAAGAAGTCGAGTTGAATGTAAAAGCTGGGCGTCCCGCGGATGAACTTTCTGTGTCTGGTGATGGATCGTGGGCGAAACGTGGATTCTCATCGCTTCTCGGTATTGCCTCGTTAATAGGGAAATACAGTAATAAAATTTTAGATGTTGTCGTCAAATGCAGTATATGTCAAGCCTGCTCTCAATGGAAAGGCCAAGAGGATACGATTGAATATGAAGCGTGGTATCGAGAGCATGAAGATCACTGTGACGCAAATCATACCGGAAGTGCTGGCAAAATGGAGGTAGACGGCATCGTGGAAATGTTCAAGAGATCGGAAGAGTTGTACAACGTAAAATACGCGAACTATATCGGAGACGGCGACACGAAAACGTTCAAAGCCTTATACGAAAGTTTCAATGCTTGCGTGTGGCACCTTGCGCCGAAACATCTGTTTGCCGGAAAAAAAATCATTGATATTGCCACTCACATTTCCGCTTGCATATTCAATGAAGGATTCGCATCCCTATTGAAAATAATGGAGACCATGGGCATAACAATCGGGCCACAAGCGGAGCAACTAGCGCAAAACCGAGACGAGCTGCGAGTATCGAGCGCCAACCGTAGGAGCACGGACAACTCCAAAGAGGCTCGGACAGCTCGAAGAAATGAAAGGAGTGAGGAAATCTTGAATTATGAACGTTCCGAAGGAATCCTATATGGTGCCGGAATCGCGGATTAACTGTAAGTATTCAAAATTTGCTCAATTTTTGAAAATATCTGTACCTCAAACTTTAAACTCATTTATCTCGAAACGACTTTTTTCGGCACCGCGCAGGTGAAAACAAAAAAACTATTCAACCGAATCACTTGAAATTTGGATATGTTGTTCACAACATGTATGGCTATCGTCGGGGCTGCAATCATAATTTTATTTAAATAATTTCTTATTGTTTATACTAAAAAACTAGTGAAAAAAACCCGATTTTACGAATTTTTTTTTCAAAAGCGCGCCATTTTGTCAATTTTTAATTTTTTCGATTTGTTCCAGCCCCGACCATAACTGCACTCTTTCTGATTAAGAATCTTCTTGAATTTTGTGTTTCAGATGAGTAGAAGTCTCGGATCGATCTTCACCGTCCGGGTCGGATTTTTCGAGAGGGTCGTCTTCAATGCCAATTATATGATAATAAACACTGTTTTTAAAATTAAAAAAAAAATTTTTTGTATACTTAATAAAGGTAGTAATAAACCCGAAAAGTTAAAACATCGATTTTTTAATTTTTTATGGCAAAAAAAAATCGTGAAAATAGGTGAAATTTTCATGCTCTAGACCATACGGTTCCCTTAAGCAGGAATTACAAAAGGAATTATTAAGAGAAAAATAGAGGACACCAAATATAAATTCGCTTTACGTCATAAATGGTAAGTTTTTGAACAATTACTTCCATCTATAATTCGTTCGCATTCGTTGATTATTCCCCCCAAAATATCGAGAGACAGCTTGCGCCTGCCCTGCCCCCCCTGTGCCCCTTTAGCTTTATATTACAGCGGAGTTTTTTTGTCGTTTCGATTCCTAGCGTTTCTTTAATTAAGTTTATCATTATCATTCATTTTTTTTTCTTCTCCACATTCCCCTTATTCCTTTTTATTTCGTAGACTTGCCTTTGAATTTTTTTTTGTTTTCCTTTTCCTTCTTTCCCTGTCCCTTTTTTCGTTTTTTTCTTTCAGCTAGTTTGACCTTGCCTTTTTTTTTTTTTGTCAATTGATTATTTTCTACATTTGGGTTTTTTCTTTTTTTTTCCTTTTTTTTCGCGTCACTCCTTTTTCTAGTATCTCCCTTTCGTTTTTTTATTTCCCTTCGCGCATTTAATTCACTGTTTTTCCTTTCTTTTCTTCTTTTTTTTTCTCTCTCACGTTTTTTGGTCACTTGGTTTATTTCGTTATTTTAATTTTTTTTAAATATTTTTTTATTAAATGTCTGTTTTCCTTTTTTTTCACGATTTATTCTTCCCTCGTATTTCGTAAATTTGCCTTCTGTCAATTTTTTTTTCTCTTCGGTGTTACTTTTCCTTCCCTCTCCATCCCTTTTCTCCTTCTAATATCAGTCAGTTACTTTATTTTTTTTTCTAATTAAGTATTTCCTACATCGGGCTTTTTTCCCTTCTTTTTTTTTTTTTTGTGCTTTTTTGCGTTATTGGTCTTAGTATTTCACTGTTTTTTTTCTCTCTCTTAAATGGTTGTGATTAATTCCGTAATTTCCCGTAATTAAAAATTTTCCTTTCCTCGCTTTTGTTATTTCCTTTTTTTTGTATTGTTTCGTTTGCTTCTCCCATTCAGCAAATTATTATCGGCTTTCCTTTTTTTTCTCTTCCCCTCCCGCCCCCCATTACTATCCCCCTGTTAATCACTATAACTATCGTTATTGTTATTATTAGTTTCTTCCTTTCTTTCGCGTAATTCATTTTCTTTCGTTATTTCTTTCATTTAGCTCTATTTTATTTTTGTCGCATTTTATTATTTTTCAGTTTTACTTAATGAGTTTTTTTTTTCTTCTTTCTCTCCCTATTCGCTCCCCTTTCCTTCCGCCCCATTGTCACCCCCTTTCCCTTATTATAATTATGATTATTTTTTGTTTTTTTTTAAATTAATCCTACGTATTTTCCGTCGTTTTTTCCTTCGTCTTGCCGTCTTATAGTTCGAATTGTTTTGCATTTAGGGAGGAATAACCATGGAGGTCCCCACGACCACCACCACCACCCCAACAACTACCACAAGCACCTCGCCCCTTACTACTTCCGCCCCCCTACCCGCCACTAGCCACCCTCGTGAACGAGTCGTGGTCGGCCTAGACGAAAGAACCCAAGCCATTCGTGCGTCGTTGGACGCCATTCACGACGTTCGCGACCTCCTCCTCCGCTGCGATCGAGCAGGGCTCACATCCCGGGGCAGCGTGGAGGAAATCAAAGAGCGACTTGTGCGAGCGGAGCTCCGCAGTCGCTTTCCTCATACGCACATCCCCTGGGATGAACGAGCCGATACCCTGAGACCCGACTCCCTCCCCTTTTCCTCCAGCGTCGCGGTCGAGCACCCCCATTACGGGGAGATCCTGCGTCTTTCGCGAGTTTCACCCCCTGTAGCCTCAGGGATCCCCGAAACTTCCCTATCCCATCTCCGCGTAGGTTCTCTTCGCCCAGAGACCCCTTGCCAACGGGGCAATCCATGGGTCGTTATCGAGATCACCTCACTCTCGATCTCGACGCCACTCCCCCTGGAGATTTTTCTCGCTTACCCCCACCCCTTATCCCCGTTCCCAGTCCCTCCTCGCCCCACGTCACATTCGCGCTTCCCGCGAATACCGAACAACACCCCCTGCTGTATTCAACCGCAGCACAATCCCGTAACCCCTCTCCCCGCCCTCGTGAGTCCCCTGTCCCTGCTTCGTATGCACCCTGAAGCCCTGAGGGCACATACGTTTTCCCGACGCGTGCCACGGGGCACAGCAGCACCCGATTGGGACCTCTTCCCCCACCCCACACTCGTTCACCCTCCCCTACCCCCTACGTACCCTCGCCTTCCCCCTTTTCCGGTTTTCCCACCGTTTCCGATTCTCGGGAGGCTCGTGACTCGCGTTTCACAGACCATTGGAGGAAGTTCGGCCCTCGTTTCGCCGGGAAACGAGGCGATGACGCTGAGGAGTTCCTCCGTCGCCTCCATGAGTACGCGACGAGCCGCAGCCTCAGCGAGGGGGAGCTTTTGCGGGCGCTACCGGAAGCTTTCATCAGAGAAGCTCTCCTGTGGCACCGCGTGGAGCACCCCAGTTGGACCTCGTACGAGGGGTCCACTTTCTACTTTAGAGAGCGATTTGGCCACGGGGACTTGCAGGAGCGCTTACGCCGAGAGGTGGAGCTGCGAACGCAGGGACCCGGCGAACCGGTTGCGGAATACATCGTGGAAATGCGCACCCTGTTCAGCCATCGCAACCCTCCCCTTCCCCTTAGCGTGCAGATCGACATTTGCTGCCGCAACCTCCATCCCGAACTGGCGGTCCACGTCGTGAGAGAGGAAATTCATAGTTTCCTCGATCTACAGCGTGTGGGCCGCCGGCGGGAGGAGGTGAGCGAGCGTATGAAGTCGTACCGACCTCCCCCCCGCCCCCCCCCGTCTCCCAGTCCGCATTACCCGCCGCTGCATTTTACTCGGAGAAGGGCGTGCGCGGACGCACTGCCGCAGTGGCAGGCGCAAAAAGCGACCCCTCTCCGGACCTCTCAGGTGAACGTAAACACTTGCCCTGTTTGCGCGCATCGCCGGGCGCGAAACGCCATGCCGGGGGGTCACTCAACACCCAAACCCCCCGGAAAGACGAATCCTTCCCTACTGCCCATCCTATCACAGTCCGAGCCCCCACATCGTCCCCCCTCGCTGTTATCACTGGCGATAACCGGTACTTTGCGTGGGTTTGCATTGGCGGAACTCCCACGCGAAGCCTCATCGACTCCGGATCCACGCGGAACTACATCAGCGCAGAGTTGAGCGATTCCCTTAGCGCGTCCCTACAACCCATCGACAAGACCGTGCGAGTGGCCAGTGGCACCGTGCTCACTGTTCGTGGCCTCGCCCCCCTCCTGTTTGAGGTCGAGGGACGGCTAGAGACGCTCGGAGTGCGCGTCACTGCGATCGAATACCCCTGCTTGCTTGGGATAGACTTTTTGAAATTATTTAGCTTCAAGATCGATTACGAGGAGGAAACGGGAGGACAAGGTTCGGAGTGGAACACTCGCTCCATTCCTCCAAAATTGCAGTTCGTATACACCCCCAAATAGCGTGCGCCAGTCTCGTCGAACCCTCCCAAGCTGCCTCATCCCGTTTGCAAACCCTACTGAAGACCATGACTGTAAAGAAAACTTCCCCAACCATCAGTTCCACCCATTTGACCGTACACTCCATCGATATACAAGGTCACTCTCCCATCCGCCAAAAACCTCGCACTCTCTCGGCGTACATGCTCAAGGTCGCTCACGGCGAGGTCGATCGCATGTACAATGAGGGAGTGATCGAGAAATGTAAAAGTCCCTGGCTGAGTAATCCCGTCATTGTCCCTAAACCCAACGGAAAATATCGTTTTTGCATTGACTGTCGTGACGTTAATAAAGTGACAAAGAAAGACGCGTACCCCCTTCCCAATATGGACCGAATCCTCGACAGACTGCGACGTGCCCGATTCATTTCCAAACTCGACCTCAGCCAAGCCTATTTCCAGATCCCTGTAGACCCCAGTACCCACCCCATCACCGCCTTCGCTGTACCCGGACGAGGACAATTCCAATTTACGCGCATGCCCTTCGGACTGACGAACGCCCCCGCGACATTCCAGCGACTGATGAACCAATTAATCGACACTGCGTGGGAACCCCACGTTTTTGCGTACCTCGACGATGTTATTATTGCGACAGACACCGAGGACAGTCATTTCAAGTATTTGCGACAGGTTTTACAGACTTTTTTGGACGCAGGGATGGAAATAAACTTCGAAAAGAGTGAATTTTTCTGTCCCGATTGGCGTAGGTTATATCATCGGGACCGACGGACTAAAGACAGACACCCGTTTCCTCGGAATGGTCGGCTGGTACGCTCGCTTCCTCCCCGATCTCGCTCATGACAAAATTCCTCTCACCCGGCTGTTGATGAAAAATGTTCTCTGGAAATGGGAATCGGAAGAGCAAAGTGCTTTTGAGACCCTTCGCGATGCCCTTGTCCAAGCCCCCGTCCTCGCCCGTCCTGAATTCGAGTAGCCCTCCACTCTCCAGACTGACGCCAGCGACTCGGCAGTGGGCGCTGTGCTGACGCAGCAGATTAAAGGGGTGGAGCGTCCCATAGTATTAGCGAGCAAGGCCCTGACCGCCGCCGAGCGAAAGTACACGAAGACGGAACGGGAGTGTCTCGCGGTACTATGGGCAGTAAAGAAAATCCGCCTCTATATCGAAGGTACACATTTTACCGTGATTACGGACCACAGCAGCCTGCTGTGGCTCCGTAATCTTCGAGATCCCACGGGAAGATTAGCCCGTTGGGCCCTTGCGATGCAGGACTACGAGATGAAGATCGTACATCGTAAGGGATCCCTGCATGTAGTTCCCGATGCCCTTTCCCGAATGTACGAAACGTGTGACGACGCCCTCTGTGCCCTAGGTGAATCCGCTGATCCCTGGTACACCGACAAAATGAAAAACATCCGCGAATTCCCGTGGAAATATCCAAACTGGCGGATCGAAGACGACCGTATTTATTACCACCGCCCCCACGCCATCATCGACCCTGCCATGACCGACCTTGACACGTGGAAACTCGTTCTACCCCTTGATACCCGCCCCCGCGCCCTCCATCAAGCCCAGAATGATCCCCAGTCTGGCCATCTAGGTGTAGATAAAACGTATCACCGGGTAATCAAGGATTTCTTCTGGACTGGAGTATTCCAAGACGTGGCGAGATACGTATCTCGTTGTACCGAGTGTCAGCAGCAGAAAGTCCCCCAGGTCGTCCCCGCAGGGATAATGCGAGAGCGAACGACCGAAGGCCCGTGGTCTGTTATCGCTGCTGACATTATGGGCCCCTTCCCCCCCAGCAAAAGTCAACACAAATACATCCTAGTCTTCCAAGACCTATTCACGAAATACGTAGAAGCCCGTGCGCTTCGCGCAGCAACTGGCCTCACCATCATGACGGCATTTAACGAATTAATCGTAAATCGCTGGGGATGCCCCCGATTTTTACTGACGGACAACGGTACAGAATTCACGAACGGACACGTAAAGCAACACCTTCACGAATGGGGCATCACCCAAACCACCGTGCCTCCCTACCACGCCCAAGCGAACCCCGTAGAACGAGTTAAGGCCTTAGGCCACGATAGAGGCTGAAAAAAATAGGCTTTTTGGTGATTTTTTTTCAGAAAAACTACAAAATAAATCGAGATAACAGAAACGTGATTTTATTATCTATATCAGTGACTGCTTACAATAATTTTTTTGAAGCGATGTATTACAAAATGACGGCTGTGCAGCGTTTTTGCGACGACGTCTTTTTTTTCGGGGTCCACGGCCGGACTAACAGCTCTTGTAATTTTTAAAATAATAATGAGCAAATGAATTTTCCGATTATATATAGTAATTGCTATAGAAGCACGTCGGATTTTTGCGATATATTGATTTTTGGCCAAATGGCGCCCTTCTAAAGTGAAAAGTGAAAAACTTGCCTGAAAAATTGTCAGACAATTGTTAATAACAAATGAACTACGCAATATAAACAAATAATCCTACGTACTTCCATAGACAATGTATATTTCAAGATATTTTCAAAATTTCAAGTTAATCGGTTGAAAATTGCTTGAGTTACGAGTCCGGCCAACTTGAAAAATACAGTATTGAGATAAACGCGTTGAAAGTTTTGAGTAGTAAAAAATCATGAATAATTTCACAATACCTTTAATCTGCGATGCCTGCACCATACAATTGGCCTTCCAGATTATCTTCCTGCTCTTGCATTTCTTTTCTGCTTGATCTTGAAGCGATTCTTGCCTCTTTTACCCGGTCGGACAGCGATCTTTCCGCAAGCTTTATGCGCTGTTTGTCGATCTCCAGGCACATTTCGTAGCTGTTCGGGCCGATTTCCAAGTTCATTGCTTTGATTATGTGCAAAATTGAAACAAACCCGTCATTGAACACACAAACTGCAATATCCGTGGCTACATCCAATATTGTTTTACCACTCGAAATGGATTTCGGGGCCAATGCCCACACAGTGGAATTGAAGCTTTCATTATTGTTTTGTGTAACCACCGATGCACCGAGTTAGAAGATCTTTACTGGTCAGTTCTTCATAGATTGGTTAGATAGCTTCATAGACTTCAATTGCAAGAGCTGGCTTATGTTCGTACTCAGCCAAAGTATTTGTAGCTTTAGCGCGTTGCCATGAGCACCATGAATCCTCTTCAATAGGACATTTGTCGTGCTGCGGTTTATCATCAGTAGACAATTTGTGATCCAGTGTAGCGCATATACTGCTTCTCATGTTCTTAACTGAATCACTGTTTCTATGAATCGCTAATCCATAATAAATAGATAGCTCGTCTATAAGTTTCCCAGTCAATTTGCCCCTTCCACCGAGACCTTTTGTCTTCTTTTTCAAATTACGTAGTCGGGTGCCCATTCGCTTTTGCACGTGATCTATGCACTCTTTCTTGAGTACTGCGAAATCCTCATACGGCTTAGCATCTGTAATGCCTTTGAAAGTCTTAGAATCACCGTGATATCTCTTCATCTTCTTCGAGATATTTTTGGTCTCTTTCTATTGCAAAACAACGTTCTTATTCCATTCTTCGCACTGTACACTACTTTATCACTCATTGTAAAAACTCAATAATTATACAGGGAAAAAGAAATGGAAGTTCACAGAAATATCGAGAAAAACAAGTGTTCGTCGACTAGCGTCCTTCTCAAATGCTTGGCTGTGCCCAACTAACTAAAAGAGACGTTCGACAAGGATAAACTCGTCTAGACTAGTCAGGAAATAAATATTTTCAATAACATCTGCCGTAGACCTGCTCTAGTCCCCTAACGTACCTTCCCCCTAGCGCTCACAAAAGGAGCTCGCTGCGGACCAGATGGCCTTGTACTAAAATTCGAAAACCGAGTACCTAAAGGTTTTTCCCGGCCATAATCTTCTGGGACATCATTTTTGAGGTCCTAAAGGACCATTTGGAATTAAAAAAAAAAACTTAATTTTTCGAAAATTCTAGGGTGGCCTAAGGCTTTAACCAAACCCTGAAAACCATGATCAATTCCTATATTACCCTCGACCACCGTGAGTGGGACAAACACCTTCCCGAGTTATGTTTCGCCCTCAATACCGCCGTACAATCGTTTACGCACATGACTCCCGCTTTCCTTAATTTCGGTCGAAATCCCCGCCCTGCGAAGAGCATTCACGACGCTGCCCTCCCTTGTACCTCGTTGGACCCCGGAGATATTAACAATTGGGGAGACCGAATGAGACGGTTGCCCATCATTCACGATTGGGTGCATAAAAATCTAGAAACCGCGGCCAAGAGGCAGGCCCGGTACTATAAACGCCATCACCGAGATATAACCTTCGAAGAGGGCAATCTCGTGATGCGGCGAAACCGAGTCCTGTCGTCCGGAGCCCAAAATTTCGCAGCGAAATTAGCTCCTCGTTATAGTGGTCCCTATCAAATATTTAAAGTCATTTCCCCCGTAGTTTACGAATTAGAAGATCCAAAGAGTAGGAGAAACTCTCGTGTTCACATAAAGGATTTAAAAGCTCACATGGCCGAAGAAACCCAAACCCCAATAGTAGCAAAAAGCCCCCCGCCCCCGCGACTAATTCCCCTCATAAAAGAACGCAACATGCTACGCCGCACAGGATTACGCTCGCAACGTAATGTCGCAACCCTCGCGAATTCCCCGCCGGAATCGAAGTACTCTGTACCTTCCCTCGTAACAAAAGTTGTTAATTTACAGGTTTTCACGATGCTTCGTCGTTTTGGGCCGCGGCCCCACCCATTTTCAATCATCCCCCGTCCCGGGTATCGTTACCCAGGGGGGACCGTTCTCGACCCGGAGGAGTGGATCTCCTCCGGGAGATCGACCCCCCGGGATTTCATCCGCCTCCACGGAGAGACCTCCCCTCCCTCTCCCCCATCACCCGCCGCCATGTCACCCGTCCCCCTTCCCGCCTCCTCGGTCCCCGAACCTCCTCCCTTCAACCAGGGGGATCTCCAGCGAATTCAAGATTTGCTGGAGCGCCTCCTGGATTCCCGACCCCCCACACCGCCCCAGATCCCGAACCCCCGTCGCCCCTGTCGCTCCCTGAAAGCTCCCCCGCGACCCCGATCCTCGTCCCAGTCCCTCGCCACCCTGGAACCCCGTCCCAAACACCGCGTCGTCCCTACCACCCCCCTGCCTGCATGCTCCCAGCCCCATCTCGCTCCCAAGCCCTCCCCACCCCCGCATCGCCGACCCCTCCTTTTCCCCGAACCTTCCTTCGCCTCGCCGCAAACGCAGACGCGTCCTCGTCCCCGTTCCGTCCCCGTCCCCCCTTCCCGGCCCCGCATCCCAGCCTTAATGGACCTCCCCGTCGCCCCTCCTACCCAATCCCGACCCTCATGGACCTCCCCTGCCTCCCGCCCCCCGACGCGTTTCTCCCCGCTCCCACTGAACTGCTCCCGTACACCCCTCCCCCCTTTGCCCGCCGGCGCCACCGGTGCTAGTCGTGTGGCCAAATGGGCCACGTCCACGAGGAGTGTGGCCGGCGACTAAGGCCTCCCACGCCTCCCAGCACCAGCTGGTAAATCCCCTTTCCCCCCACTGCCACCTAGATCTCTTGTTCCCCCTTAAGAACCCTTGAACCCGTCCCGGAACTCGAGATCCCAAATCCCAGAGCTATGACCCCCCCCCCTCGCCACTGCAGAACCCACTACGAACCCGCGGTAGCCCGCCAAACCCAGCAAGAACCCTGAAGAACCCTGCAGGCAGCGGCACGATCACCTAGTCAGACCCGAAGAACCCACGAAGAAAATCACGCTACACTGACTGCAAAACGAAGACTGACGAGACGCGATACGCTCGGTCGTGGCACAAGACTGACGTCATTAAAATTAAGTGCGGCCAGCGTCTTCGCGCCTCCCTCCACTCCCAACATCACCAAGAAGGAACCAGTAGAGTCAAGCCTGATCGCGGAAGGACCGGTAAGAGAGGAGAGCAGAGCTCAAGTTATTGCAAAAGTCGTTTCTCTTATTATTTGTTATTCTTGTATCATTAATTATCTGTTTTTTTTTCATTCTAGAGTAAAGATGACGATCATACGCAAGGCGTATCAACGTCAGGCCGGGGGGAGTTGTGACGTTGCGTCACAGGTCGCCCCGACCTGCCCTCGCAAGTCCACCACGCACGCCCCCTTCACTTCTTTCCCCCCGCGTTACGTTCCCCTCGAGATCCCCGTTTACCGCGTTACGTAAGCTAAGTCGTCCCTTAATGTCGCGAAATCATAAGTACCCTTTTGTAACTAGTTTTAAGTAAAGCGGATTCGCAAAAATACACGCGCCGAAGCAGATACGCAGGAAATTGCGCTCTCGTTCTCGCCCCCTTCAGCCCCCCCCCCTAGCGCAGCATCAACAGTGGACCTCAGCCACAACGCAGATCATCGCCGAAGCGAGCTCTATCTCGTCGTCGCCACCCCGGGGGTGCATCAAAATATTGGCGGAGGACATTGCTTCCCCGCCCCAGCGATCGTCGCTAAACCACGTCGGAACACGGAGGAGAAGGCCTATCCTCCGTGGACATATTGAACATAGGGCAACCGAGCCGTCGCCACCATCACCGGCCGGCAACATCGCAAACGAACGCGATTTATGCATCGACCCCCGGGGTTGGAATATCCCACGACATCTCGTTCCCGCGGCGCACCTTCGGGAGGATCTACGATCGATGCAGAGTCACCGTGCTGCCATCCCTCTCTTTTCCTATGAACTAGCCCCCCGAAAATTTCTCCCCACTTTCCCTCATTAGCACAGAACCCGGAAGCAAGTGACGAGCTCGTCACTTGCGAGCGAAGCGTTGAGCCGAGCAATCAATTGCGTCTACCCCCTGCGTTGCGTTTAGAGATCTTTTATATCGTTCTTCTTTTTTTTCGATTCATTTTTTTAAAGTAAGAGTGGGTGAGAGAGTGAGTGTGAGAAGTTGTGAGAGAGAGAGAGAGAGAGTGTGAGAAATTGTGAGGGAGGAGTGTGAAACAAGTGAGAAGGGAAGAAACTTTGTGGAAAGGACGATAGATAAAGGAATTGCGTGGAAAGGACGATAGATAACGGAATTGTGTGTGGAGGACGATCAAGAAGGATTGAGTAGAGAGGACGAGTAAAAGAAGGAGTTGTGAAGGCGAGCGGAGAGTGTCGACGGCTGTAAAGCGTAAGTCTTTTTGTTTTCTTCATTATCGGTCCGATCATTGTTCTAATTTCTCTATTTTTGCGATATTGCGTGCGAGTGGCCACGAGGCCTCGTTTTTTTTTCTCTTATCTCCCCTGCGTTTTCCCTGCGAAGAGTGCGTGGTGTTTCCCCCTGCGTTCCCCCCTCATATTCCCCCGCGCCCGTTTTGACCTTTTCCTCCGTGCTATCCCCCGTCGTTATTCCGCGCTCGAGAGTCGTTTTTTTTTATCGCCGTTCAATTTGAAATTCGCGAGGATCACGCTCTTCCTCATTTTTTTCTCTTTTTTTTTCATTCGTTGACTCGGCGGTCAAGGGTAAGAGGCGCGATAGCGTTCGGGAACCCTCCCCCTGAGATCCCCTCCCCCAGTCCCTGCGCGTGTCTCGATAACGTACGTTTTTTTGTTGCTCTCGTTTTTTCACTAATCGTTGCGAATTCGACGTAAAATTCGCTCGCGCCCAACCCGCGTTTATCTCTGTATTTCTTTTGTTTTTTTCAAGTCACATTAGTATTTTTATTCGTTCCCTCGCCTCATCTATTTATTTTTGATTGCCCCGCTTTTTCCCCTCACGGGGAATAGCGTCACAATGTATGCAAACCCAGCTAAACTGGGTGTACCGAAAACCTATGGCGGCATCTATGTCCTATGGTGTCTGATCGACTCTCGAGTCGGATCGTTGCCATTTCTGCGAGCGTGGTTGCGATTTATTCTGCCGTGCCCGCCTTCGTCGAGCAGCCTGGTGGTCCGAGAAGTTTTCGGTTCAGGCTACCCATGACTGAGGGAGTCCGACGTCTCCTCGGTTTGACAGCCAGCGGGGAACACGGCCGCGGCGATTTGGGGATTCCGCGGCATCCCTTTCTATAGCGACATGCACCGGGCCAGCCAGCCCGAGTGCAACGAGGATCCAAGATCGAATTAACCACGGGCCAGCTGGTTCGGGAACGGAACCCAGCTATGCCCTCCTTTCCTGACTCCATAGCCAAAGGGACTCCCTGCAAAAGACGGCAAAGAGCGCGAAGAACCTCTTTTCGGCCACCAATCGGTGAGCCCCCGGTCTCGGCCCCCTCGCCTCGCCGAGGATGTCCCGCAGAGCGACTCTCTGCGTTTCGAAAATAGGGCAGTCCACGAGGAAGTGCCACACCGTGTCCAGCCCCCCACACTCACAGGCCTCCCCGCCGACGAGACCCAGTGACGCCAAGCGCGCCCTGAAGTCCCCGTGCCCGGAGAGCAAGTGCGTCGTATAGTTGTCCGGCCGGAACCACTTGGCGGCCATTCGCTTACGGACCGACTCGAAGAAGACAAATGTGGTGCGGCCTTTTGGTGAAGCGTTCCAGTCGGCCTGCCACATATTGATTGCCTCGTCCTCGATGCGGCTGTAGCCATTCGTGGCATTAGCCGGGATTACGACGTTGTTTATCCTAGCGTCGTTTCCTATTCTCGACTCGTAGCGGCCCTGCTCCGTGCCAGAAGAAACTGCACCGGAAGTACACCGCTGATGACGCACAGGGCGTCGTACGACGCTGTTCTATAAGCGGATGTGGTTGCTATGAGCGCATGCCGCTGCGCTGTCCTAAGTACTGTTACGTCCTGAGAACTCCACCTGAACAAAATCAGCTCAGCATGGGTTCTAAATCTTTTTTTATTTTTTATTACATTTTTTATGAACACCCCAAGGTCCAACGAACCCCCTAAGGGTCCAATTCACTTGATTTCTCAAGCATGTACTATTTCAATCGAAAAATATCGGTAAAAAGCATGATATTCCGTAAATTTACAACATAACATTGTTAATAACAATCCTACAGGTTTGCAAAAATTTCCAAAAAATCCAGCGTCAAAAACTAAGTCGAAAAGATATATAACTTTTTTCTGTAACTCTGCAAACAAGCGAGATATCAGCTTTCCAGATTTCTACAAAATTTTACTTTGTTTTATTACACTCCGTTAATAATAGAGTTACCCCTATAATGTCACCTGTCTAACGAGAGGCCATAAAAAGTTGAGACGTTATGGTTTGCAGCATTCCCGAAATTGTTAACGGTAACCGAGATAAATAACAATTTTTTATTTTAACGTTGTAAAGGCCTCCTGAGACACCAGTAGCCCCCCCTAAAATAGTTTTAAGGCCTACCAAAGCATTTTTTGATCACCAGAGCGCCATGTTATTATATTATTATCACCCTAAGACACTGCGAAGTCACATAATACATTTTATTATCACTCTTAGGCACTGTGAAGCCACGTAATACATTTTATACCCACCCTAAATTACTACTATATATCTATATATAATAATGTACGACTGTCTTATAGTACCATAAGACATTGTAAAGCCATATAACAGGCTAAAGCCAAAAGGCATATGTTCGAATATTCTTATCCTTATTACACTTACGATTCTTATTCACCAAGTTCGCAAAGAGGACTTAAAGAAATTTTTCTCATAGCATATAATTTTGATAGAGGAACAGAGAAGTCCAGATACAAGCGCCGATGATTCCTATCAGTCCTATGAGAAAGAAGAGGATAGCTAAAACGCATGATAACGGACGGTCACCAAAGGAAGGCGTTATATATCTCCAGACTATACATCCTGAAGTCCAGACTAAACATCCTGATAGAAGATCGAAATCGACGCACGAGCCGCTGACCATCCCCATCAGTTCAACATAGCCACGCGCCGCTGACCATCCCTACCAGTCAGCATATTCCCACGCGAGCAACCGTCCCCACTCGTAAAGTTTCAACCATATATTCGGGGACAAAGGCATTGAATCCTCAGTTCTTGTTCGGTCTCTCCAGCAGCGTGATCTGTAAAACCGACTCTTGGGCCAAGTCCCAGTCTCAAAATCGTAACGCGAATACTAGCCTACGTGATATAATAATAAAGGAACCTTCATTATAATTTTAAGTTCATCCTAAAAACTTCCAAAACCCGTAAATAAAATACCAAGGTACATCCTTACTACTTTATCCTGCAAATATTGCACAAGTGTCACTTTATTTCTCTTAATACTTTTGAGTTTGAAAAACGCGAAATAGTTTTGTGGGGCAATTGTATTACGTACCCCGTACAACTGCATAATAAAAGATTGTGGAATTGTGAATTTGCGAAACCAAGTTAGCGACCTTCTAAGGACCAGGCGAGCCTGCTCTTGGTGCACAGCATGCACGACAGCGGTGTTTCCCTCCGACAGAAGGGCGTATCACTTTCCTCCCATAACAGCGAGGCTACTCTTGGTGCATCTACGTGCACGACAGCGGTCATCCTCTTTGCGGAAGGTCTTGTTAACCGTACTGCAAACGCGGGATACAGGACTTTCTCTCGAATCATCCTCAAATAAATTTTATATTACCAAGGAATTAAATTCATATTACACTATTATAGAGGGCAGCCATCCATCTTTTCCTGTTCCTTGCGAGCGGTGCTGTAACCCTGCACTGGGCGAGGAAGTCGACGAGAAGTTCCATCAAGAACGGAAGGTTGGTTGAAGTGCATCAATCTCCTTCACGACTTTATCTCCCTGTTTGAATGAATTTTCTCAGTGACACGAAATGCATGGGAACGGTTGTTTTTTTTAATAGATGCCGCGAAAGAGGGCCGGCCAAAAATTTGAACGAAGGCGCGAAGAGGCCATTTTAAAGGGGATTGTCCGTGTCGAGCCACGTGGGAATAATACCCCTACGCGGCAAATCAACCTCGACCCTCCTCCTCCTCGTCCGGTTAACGCGGTCACTCCTTGCCGGCCAACCCACTATTCAGTGGTATCCGCGGAAGTGCTCTAGCCTCAACCCCCGCCTACACCATCATCATCGTCCACGGAACAACAACCACCGTACCATCGCCCCACACCGACCCCTCAGGAGATTCCTCCTGAGTTGCGCAGCGACCCTCTTCCCAGACAGTACGTTCCCTCTCCAATGCACACATCCGAATCGGATGCCAACACTGTAGAGGTCCTTTCTTCAGATCCTGAAAATAAATAATAATAATTAAATGTGTTAAAATAAAAATAAAAATATGTAACCTTATAAAATAAATATTAAAGAACGTGTAAAATCAACCCGCTACGTCTCTACGTTCGTTTCGCTACCAAATAAATAACGATACTTTCTTTTCACTTAAAAGTGTTTTTCTTGTTTTAGTTATTTTGTGCGTTAATTTTGGCCTTGCATCCTTGTCCCGACTGAGCTCCCACTTAGCCAAACAAAGGGTGTTGATCCGTGCGTTTCACCCGTCATCTCGCTCGTCCCTCGACCTGCGACGTAACAGGATATAACGTTACGCAAAACGGATGTTAAAAACTTTTTCTGGTGGCAGCGGTGGGATACTGCCAAATTATCGTGCAAAATAAAACATAATTTTTTTTTTAAACGTAAAAACTAAAAATGGAAACTCGAAAGGGACTCAGTGAAGCTGAAGCAAACGCAATTATGGAGCAAGTTAATCGACAAAAACAACGCATTGCTGCACAGGAAGCGGCATTAGCCGAAAAAACACAAATGCTGGAAGAGCAAGCCAAACAATTGGATAACCAGCGTGCCGAAAGGGATAATAACGTTCTGATGGAGGACCAAAATCTCACATCAAGTATGCAACGTACTTTCGAAACAATACTCGCAGAATTCAGTAACATGAGGCACGACCTCCAAGTGTTACAATCTCGTCAAACTGCTCTCAGCGATCGCGGCTCAGTGGACCGATCGGTCATCGTGGAAAATCGCGAAACCAGTGATCGTGCTCAAATACCTACAATCAAATACAAAGACGCTCTTGAAGCAGTGCCATTATTTGACGGGTACAATATCCCGGTGCTCAGATTTGTGAGGCCGTGCAAACGTGCGCGTGATTTGTTCCCTTCCTCCCATGAGGCTCTAATTACTTAGCTCCTGCGCAACAAACTGAGAGGTCATGCCATGACGGCACTAAAGGATGACCCGTATCTCACATTTTCCGACTTTATCAAAAAATTAAAAACATTGTTCGGTCAATCAAAATCCCTGAATCAATACCGAGGTGAATTAGGGAATATCACCGAAAACAAATTCGAACACATAATCGAATACATTAGCGGCATCAAGGACCTGCATGCAGCTATATCTGAACTTGAATCCGAAACCTACGGAGAACTGACGTCCAGAGCACGTGCCAACCTAGAAAACGATGCCGTGGAATGTTTTGTTGAGGGTTTACCACCCACCTTCCGCCTGCGCTTAAAAGTGGAAGGATATAATGGCCTTCAAGAGGCATTTGCAAAAGCCATAAAGGTTGAAAAGGAATTGGAACGTGATAAAATACAGTTCAGGGTGCCAGATACCCGCAACACTAATATAAACAGGGCAGTTTCGTCAAGCCCACCAGGCGCAAATAATAAAATACAACGTGAACATTGTAACAAACCGCACCCTTCTGATCAGTGTTGGAAACATTTTCCTGAAAAAAGACCACAGAACAAAACGGCAGATGCAACCACAACCAAAATCGGTGATGCACCGCGAGCTGGTGCCAGTAATTCTGCCTGCACTTATTGCAATACAATGGGTCATACCAAAACAGTGTGTTACAAAAAACAAAACGACGAAAAACGTTCAAAAAACGGAGTACCTCGTGCCCCAATGACGGCGCAAGGGCAGAACGAAACAAACAAGAACTCCGTCAAATTCATAGAGAGCGAACCATCAACATCCGATTAACCTCCTATACAAACGCGCCAACAATTGAAATCAGCACACCTGAAACCTCAGGTATCTGTGAATTTTTGATCGATTCAGGATCCGAGGCAAACCTCGTGAAAGCGGACGCCTTAAACATGTCCGCCAGCATTGACACTTCAAGGATATTTCGCCTCAAGGTCATATCTGAAATACCGGGCTTCACCATGGGAACAACCATAATTGAATTAAAAGGTACGCTCACGGAATTCCTCGTCGTTGACAACGCTCTCCTTATTAATCAGTCAGCACTAATAGGCTCAGCCTTTTGTTCGGGCAACAAAGCCGTGCTAGATTGGGAAAAGGAGGAATTTCGCTGGGGCAAGGTCGGCATACCGTTCGCCGACAAATCTTATGTTTTCCTCCCAAAACGTTCGAAAACAGTGATGTTCGTGCGAGTTGAAAACAATTGGAAAGAGGATGAAGGATACTTACCGCGCATAAAGTGCAGTGACCCTAAATATTTCCTTGGTGAATGCCAGGAGTTCCTAGTGCAAGTTGAGGACGGTATCGCTCGTGTAATAGTCTACAATACCATGGACGAAAACTGCAAAATAAAAATACCGACCGTAAAATTATTCGAATTTAATACCCTTTCAAAAGAACTGGTAGACGCCGGTTTTGAAATCTTGGAACAAACTGAAAACATTATGGAAAAAACAGTGCTCACCACACAGGTGAAAAACATTTTCGAATTACTTCGTCTAGAACACTTGAACGACGCAGAACGCCGAAGTGTAAATAAAATAGTGTTGCTAAAACAAACGATCAGACAACAAACAATAAAACAAACTATCAGACAACAAACAGTAAAACAAACTATCAGACAACAACAAATAGCCAAAGAAACTGTCAGCCAACAACATAAAACTTAGAAATCAGAAATACAGGAAATCAGGAAAGTTAAACAATTATCAAACAACAAACATTAAAACAAACTATCAGACAACAACAAATAGCAAAAAAACTGTCAGACAACAACAAATAGCCAACAAAACTATCAGACAACAACAAATACCCAAAAAACTATCAGACAACAACAAAGAGCCAAAAAAACTATCAGCCAACAACATAAAACTTAGCGTGCATGGTTAAAAAAAAAGATCGGCGAAGAAACAGAACTTCATTTGAAGTTGACTGCTATGTATGTTTCGCATAGTTAATACTACGTACGGTGCACATAGTTAATACTACGTACGGTGCACATAGTTAATACTACGTACGGTATGCATAGTTAATACTACGTACGGTACGCATAGTTAATACTACGTACTGTGTGCATAGTTACCTACGTACGTACAGTTAATACTACGTAAGTACGGAACGTCACGACGGACGATTTGTTAATTTGAATAATCTTATCGTTTCCTCAATATCAACTTAAAATAAAAAATGGAACTCGGTGGCCTTCAACGTACTCAACGGTTGCAATTAGAAAATAATATTTTTCAAAACACAGTCAATTGCGTCAGAGAAATTGTAAGTTTTCTGCTCCGATTCAACATTCTCAAGGGTGGCAATCGCATCAAGAAAAAAAGTTTCATAAGCGACAAAAAGATCTTTCGGCAGGAATGTTGAGCTTATTGACTGTTGATAATACATGGAAGAAGTAGAATTGAAATTGAAGTAGTACGGAAGAAAAATTGAACTGAGTGATCCAACAAGCTCAAATGTTGTCAAATGTCCAGACTATTTTCAAAATCTTGTCACTTGGACACCAAATATTTGATGCAATGGGCGAACACACTCGGAGTTTAAAATTGAACTAATAAAATGTTTCAAATTTATTCAGACTATTTTTAAAATATCTACTTCTTTCCTGGACCCCAACGAGCTGTCAAATTTTCAACACCGTGAGGCGTATTAATAAAAATGCTTTCCTTTCGTCTTCCCGATCTTTTTTTATTTAACCATGCACTGATAGTTTTTTTGGTTATTTGTTGTTGTCTGATAGTTTGTTTTAATGTTTGTTGTTTGATAATTGTTCAACTTTCCTGATTTCCTGTATTTTTGATTTCTAAGTTTTATGTTGTTGGCTGACAGTTTCTTTGGCTATTTGTTGTTGTCTGATAGTTTGTTTCACTGTTTGTTGTCTGATAGTTTGTTTTATTGTTTGTTGTCTGATCGTTTGTTTTACTGTTTGTTGTCCGATAATTGGCTATCTTTCCTGACCTTCTGTTTTCCTGATTTCCAAATTTTATGTTGTTGCCCGATAAGTTTTTTTTTTCTATTAATTTTCACGCACAATAAGGTTAACTGGTGTTAACGCTCAATCCCCGGGTTGACCAGGCATCCATTGAAGCTAGTTTTTTGTTGATAGTTGGCTGGTTTCCGTAATTTTTTTTTTTTTTGTACTTTGTTAAATATTTTTATCGTTTTCTTTTTTAAATACTATTTACAAAAAAAAATACTTTTTACGGAAAGATACTATTTTGATTACTTGGCGTACATTTTTTACTTTTTTAAAGTTTCAAATGTGGATTTCGCGACTTTTTGTACAAAATCACCGAGTTGAACGATATGTGATGATGTTATTATAAAAACAAAATTATCATGAATCGATGGATAGTGAAATCATGAATCATGATGGATTGATGAACAGTCTTCATAATGACAATGCCAACAATTGAACTGCCATGTCTCTGGACATTTAACGTCGTATGTCTATGAAAAAAAATGTAGGGAAAAATTATTTGGGAACTATTCAAAAATTATATATCTTTCTGTGAAATAAACTGAATGAATTATTTTCATTTAAAATACCCCTTTTCCGCACCACCACAGGGGTAGGGTGTTAGGCGCGTTTTTTTTTCAGTAGGGGTATCCCCGGTAGGCCTAATCCACGTGTTCCCGACTCAGCGGTTGTAAAATAAAAATAACTCGAGTTCTATTTCACAGAAATTTTCATGATCAGATTACATTTATTCTTTATTTAGTACAACATAAAATGTAACACTCGTAACTTTATCATCAACTAAAAAAAAATCATAACATAACAAATTCATAACGTAAAACATAAAGGATATACATAATAACACATAATAGAAGGGGTACTTTTAATGTTTTACATCAAACGATATACTAGTTATTGAAACTAAAAATACTTCTATTTTAAAAACGGACTGTACTTTCAAAAATAACGCCGGTCATCGAACCCGTATTGATATTAATTTTCCTGAAGAATCATTAGTTTTCATAAATATATGTTCACTAATCACAAATTCAATTTGAGGTAGAGATAACAATAATAAATCCGGAACGGTATCGGAAATGGACACAAATTTTCTGAAGTGTCCTCCAACTATGTTTCCATCGTGAGAAATACGCATTTGTTTCGTAACCACATGAAATGAAATCATCTTAACGATATAACGTCCTTAAAATATATGTCTATGAATTTGATTATGCTTCTTAGCTCTAAAAATCCAATATGGTTCTTGAGATTTTTAAGTGACGATGTCGCCTTGTAGTAACAGTGAAACGACCAAACGCTAACTTCTTCTGAATAAAGTTGTTTTCAACTCCAAAAAGTGTTCCTCTATTGAAGATCAACATCGATTATGATTCAGATTATATTACAGACTATGATCCAGATTGTATTACAGACTATGATCCAGATTGTATTACAGATCACTTTCGAAGACGTCAAAATGATCTTCTATATTAACCAAACGTTCGTGGACAACATCCAGATGAATCAGTGTCTCCACATTTCTATTTATAAGTTGCGATATATAGATAGTCTTCTTTGCAACCGTTGATTGATTGATTGATTGATCATTGATTTCAAGCGACATCTCATGTTCTTCTTTCTTCAAGAAATTTCATATTCTCTTGAGCATATACTATTGAATACTTTTCCGTATACCACGTTATTGTCTCGCAATACGATAGAACAGAATTAAAAATTATAAGTAAGTGCAAAAACTAATAAACTAGTTATTGAAAAAATTAGTTGTGACGTCGGTCTGACGAGTTCACAATGAAATGTGACGTCAAGACGCACTTAAGGTTGAGAAACCTTGAAAAAATGTCGTTCCCTTTTTGCCCTAGCCTCTCGGCCAATAGACTGGATGGGAGTCTTTAATTGAGGAGTGCAAATAAATGTGGAAACGTCGTGTTGGATTTTATCTGACTCAAAGAGTCTGTATTTTAGAAAACAAATTATAGATATTACAAATAAAACAAATAATGGACTTACAGTTTGATAACGATGAAGACGGCAGAACGAAATCGGTCAGTCGAAAGGGTGTAAATCTTCGTTGACCTCGCAGTTCCTCGAAATAACTTCAACAATTCTTAATTCTTCTTTGACTTAATACTTTTCAGTTTAAACTTTAAACTTTGAATACTTTCTCTATTAATTTCAATTTTTCTATTACTTTAATCTTTTATTATTTCTTTGAATTTATTTATTTTCGGTCTCTTCTTTATTACTTGGACTCGGTACTTTTCTTTTGACTCTGATTCTTCCGCACTGTGACTTCTCTTATTCTGCTGGCTCTTCTGCCACTCTGACTCTCTTCTGGCTCTTCTGCCCTGATTTCCCTTCTGCGCGTCTTTTTATCATTTCGGTTTATAGGCGTTCCGAAATTTTAAGTCGTAGAAAGGTTCAACCAATGATGGTCCATTTTCATCTTGATTTTCCCTTTTCTTAAACTAAAGGGCCTGATGCTTCGGGAGCGCACACTCCCCTCCACATAGGTTATCCTATCTTTGTCGCGTGGGTGGGTTTCGCCCCTCCCTGACGGACAAAGATGTTGCTTTGGGAAGGCCCATCTTCCCTCCACAACTTACGTCTTATGCGTATTATCGAATACAATATTTTATTTATAATGTTATTCAATGTTTGTTAAATCGCATATTGTTATTTTAAACATATTAGCATTTTCTTTGTGATTTACATCATATGTCTCTTAATGACAAACTTATTTAATAGCGTTACATATCTTTTCTTTTCGTGTCGTCCGTTTCAATTGTTATAATTATTCCAAATGAATTATCTATTATTTTCATTGTTATTTTGTTTCCTCATTACTATTTATCAATTATTAATTCATTTATTTTAACATTGAGATTTCATTTGTCTGTTTAAGTTGTTTACTGTTAAAAGAAAAATATTTCGATGTTGAGAATATTTGAACAGTGTTTCGTTTGAAGAGCAGCTGCATAAAGTTTGATGATCGTGAAAATATTTGAGATTTGGTTTTCTTGGAATTTTGGTACTTAAAAAATGTTCATGTTCCCTATCTACCCATGGCGTCTACGAGTCGCCAGATAAGCGGTTCTCGAAAGGTTGCAGCATCTCATATTGCTCCCTTTCGTCGGAATGCATTTTCTAATCTTCATGCGTTTCCACTTTCGGTCCGTTGATATTTTTTTTGAACACGTGTGTTTTTTGAGAAAAACAGACTCGTGGGAAGTTTACATATAGAAAATGTTTATAAAAGTCTAGACGTTTTGTGTGCTCTTGTAACGATATCTAAAGAATTTCTCGAAGAGAGAAAAAATAGAAATACGGAGTTTCGACGGACGTCACATAGTCAATTTTATCTAAGAGTAACGGGTTCAATGGGTCCGACTTACATTCTACTCTGAGAAAAAACATTTGAAAAAAAATTAAACAAAGTATTGAAACAAAAAGAAAATTCTCTCCCTGTCTTAATTAACAGACCATTCTTAACGGAAGAAAATCCTAAACGCAAAATAAAAACACCAAAATTGACAACGTGAGAACAATCAAGTTAACTTGAAGAAATATGTCATGAATTACACAGAAAAGTATACACGTATTTCAGAAAAGTACAAAGGAAATGCGCCTCCAACAATCAATCTAAACAGCCATCTTAATTGTATCACGACAAATGCATGATACAAAGACAACTACAATCAGTTTCAAAGTAACATCACTCTTACCGCGCAGTAAATTTCGTGTAATTATGGCACATTTATTACCGTTATAGAATAATTGCATTTCTGTAATAATGATAGTGCTGTAATTTGCATCGTTAAAACCAAACAAAAGTACGTTATTGTGTACAATTTTTATTTTGAAGTTTTCATAAAGCTCTTGTTTTTCGATTTTTGGAAACTGTTTCTCTTCTGAATTTTGAAAAATATCCGCAGAGATATAGTGCAGATCTGATAATATATTTCGATAGTAATTTCGTTGCGTTCCAACGATGCAAACTTTAACGTCAATAACGACGACCATACATGCGAATAACTGAAGAAGCAATACCATTGGTATTTCGTCACTGTTACACCATTTTGTATCTGAATTTGTGATACCGCAACTTCCTGTAGTGATGTTTGAAAACAATCAGCACTGTAAATTTCTAAGTCAACCTGAAGTGTCTCGAATAACAAGATAAACACTCAAATGATTCTCAAAAATAACAAAGAACGAATGTATATCGCAACCCAATCTAAATATTACTGTCACTACGCAGAAAATAATTTGTAATAATGACATATTATAGAACAATTGCATTAACCTTATAGAACAACTGCATTTCTATAACGATGATGGCGGTGTTAAAATCTGCATCGTCAAAACTCAACGAAAGTACGTTTTCGTGTACATTTTTTCATGGTTTTCATAAAACTTATTTTTTTCAATTTTTAGATTCTGTTTGTCTTCTGAATTTTGAAAAATATACACAGAGATACAGCATAAATCTGAATTAATATATTTCTATAGTAATTTCGTTATGGTCCAATGATGCAAACTTCAGCGGCATTATCGATAACCATTCGTGCGAATAACTGCGGAAGCAATACCTTTCGTTTTTTTGGTCACTGTTACACCATTTGGTATTTTGAGACGGGAATATCTCTCTCGAGCCGTCGAGAGAGGAATAATATTCCTCCACCTACCGCGGCCGGGGTCAGTGGCTGGTAGGGCCCTTGGTTAATAGTATTCGATAATTATAAAAACAAAATGTTGGACGCCAGCTAATTTTACGAGATTAGCGCTCGATTATTAAATTGGTATTCCGGTAAATTTTGTAGCTACCGCGGCCAAGACTCCCTTCTTAGGGTGGGAACCGTTGTCGACCCAAGAAGCCGCAGACTGCAAGAAACCTGCATGCTCGAAGAGAGAAAATAAATATCGGCTCAACACTTACGGTTGTCGGAATAATTCCTTTATTCGTTAATCAAGTCAAATTTTTCGACACTTCGGGTTGGCGGATACTTCTTTGAAAATCGACGGAACCAACGGGACAAGCCTCGCCGATTCTCGCCTCACAATTCTTTTGTCGACAGTAGTCGAATTCTACTTTCCTCCTCGAGAGTCGAAGCATATACAATCGTTGCACAATTCCCACACGGAAATATAATATATAAAAAATATACGGAAAAATATACAAAAAAGTATATAAAATATATTTTGTCCGAAAAGTTGGTTATCTTATATATATTTTTCAATATATTTTAAAATATAATCACAAATATATATCATGTATACTCATATAAATAGATTCCAAATATACACTAAATGTATCAAACATACATACTGAATACATTTTTTATATATTAAAAAAGTATATCAGTAAGTATATACTGACGTACATAAAACTGAGCATACCAAATGTATCAAATATATATACTGAATATATTTTTTATATATTAAAAAGTATATCAGTAAGTATATACTGACGTACATAAAACTGAGCATACCAAATGTATCAAATATATATACTGAATATATTTTTTATATATTAAAAAGTATATCAGTAAGTATATACTGACGTACATAAAACTGAGCATACCATATGTATCAAATATATATACTGAATATATTTTTTATATATTAAAAAGTATATCAGTAATAAGTATATACTGACGTACATAAAACGGAGCATACCAAATATATCAAACATACATAATGAATGTACGTTTTATACATTAGAAAACTATCGGTAAGTTTATTAATATACACGTAAAATTAGTCGAAATTTTACCACGAAAATATAGTTACCATATAGTATATTACATATATATTATATGGCAATATATACTACATATATATTATCATAAAAATATGGGTTTTCTGTTAGCGCTGTAGCGCTTATACTTTTTTCCTCTCCCCAAAATTTGAAATATAAGCAGGAGCTATAATTCTTCATAACTCAACAGCATTAATATTGATTTTTTATTGTGGAAATCGCAGGAAAAATAAAACGAGAGGCACATTGGTTCGTAGTAGTAAACTGACAAAGTTTTTGTATTTAATTACTTAATAACTAAAATTACATCTCATCACAACAAAAGCTCGAAATGATTTGGATGTGAGCAAGCAACCAAAAGCTACACGTGGTCCATCGGTAGCATAATAATTTTTTCTTTTATTGCGCAAATATTTACAACACTTTTTTCGTCGGCCGGACTTTTTTTCAATAGCTGCAAATGCTCTAATCTCCGACCCATGATAAGTGGCTGATTATGCCTTATTAAATATTTACCAAGAGCATAGCAGGAGATACTCTGATTGATCCTGATAACATAAAATAATTCGATTTCGAAGGTTTCACCGTCAACCAAGCGTACATAGTAGTTGGACCGTTTCTTAACTTTCGTGTAAGCTGTACTGTGTACAATTTCTCCATGTATCAATATTCGTTTGTACGATTCGATGGTAGATAGTGGGTTGATTTCAACACTGGCTTTTTCGAAGGCTAATTGGTGAGATCGTATCAATTTATGATGAATCGTTGCTTTGCCTATTATCGACGCATTCTCGAGGACTATGGAAGGCTTTGGTTGAACAGACTTCTTGAACAATGTTCGCAAATAATCTGTTTATTCGATCGTTAGATGGTCCTTGCATACATATTGCAGTCTATCTATCACACACTTCGTACCAACAGCATCGGAAATTTGCATAGCAACTCCGTTTGAGCTTTTAACGTAACTTAACAACGTTTGATTTCCATTTTCATAGATGAAGGCGCTGTGCGTCCATAAGGGCCCCAACTTTATGACACTTTGTCCTAAATGTGCAAGTAAATGGACGTTGAAACTAACGTGGTGTCTCCCGTACAATTTTTCTACACCACAGATAAACTGGAGCAAAGATATTTCGGCAAATACTATTTCCGATCTCATAATCGATGTTTTCGAAAGAATGTGAGTACCATCAACCAACAAAGACCAATGATGGAGATATTTTTTCGGGAAAAATTGATGCAGTATTGGTAGACTGTAGAACCACAGGAATATTACCCACTCGTGAGCTTTCCAGTGAGCCCTTTCAGATACTCCTCTGGGGGTTCTAGAAACTTCCGCTGTTGGATTGAATGAAAGAATCAGTCTGTCAATATCATCGATGCGATGCCCCAGATAAAAATCCTCGTTGTGGTTGACGCTATTAAACCATAGATTGGCAAATTGCCGGCAAACGCCCAATGCAACAGCATGCATCCAATCGACGTCAAGACAAGAGACGATATCAAAATTAGGAATGTTGTTTAGCACAGATGGGCCCTTCTCAGATGGGTCTCAGAACAAAACTCACTTCTATTAAAATTTGTTCTCCGCTGATTTTAAATTTTAGCAAATTTACTTTTTGACCTCTCGGTAAGAGTTTGAAATGCTTCTACTAAGACCGGTCTCAGGGTAAACTCACAGGGATTCTTTTTCACTAGAGTCCAATTTAGCAAATGTTCTGTTGAATTTCTCTTTAAGAGCTTGAAATGCTTTTAACCAGACTGATCTCCGAATAAACTCACTTCTATTGAAATTTGGTCGTCGCCGATTTCAAATTTTAGCAAATTTACTTTTTGACCTCTCAGTAAGAGTTTGAAATGCTTCTACTAAGACCGGTCTCAGGGTAAGCTCACTTACAGGGATTCTTTTTCACTAGAGTCCAATTTAGCAAATGTTCTGTTGAATTTCTCTTTAAGAGCTTGAAATGCTTTTAACCAGACTGATCTCCGAATAAACTCACTTCTATTGAAATTTGTTCGTCGCTGATTTCAAATTTTAGCAAATTTACTTTTTGACCTCTCGATAAGAGTTTGAAATGCTTGTACTAAGACCGGTCTCAGGGTAAACTAACTTACAGGGATTCTTTTTCACTAGAGTCCAATTTAGCAAATGTTCTGTTGAATTTCTCTTTAAGAGCTTGGAATGCTTTTACCCAGACCGATCTCCGAATAAACTCACTTCTATTGAAATTTGTTCTCCGCTGATTTCAAATTTTAGCAAATTTACTTTTTGACCTCTCGGTAAGAGTTTGAAATGCTTCTACTAAGACCGGTCTCAGAGTAAACTCACTTACAGGGATTCTTTCTCCGCTAGAGTCAAATTTTAGAAAATTTTCTTTAGAATTTCTCTGTAAGAGCTTGGAATGCATTTACTCAGACCGGTCTCAGAACAAAACTCACTTCTATCAAAATTTGTTCTCTGCTGATATCAAATTTTAGCAAAACTTCTTTTCGACCTCTCCGTAAGAGCTTAGAATGCTTATATCAGACCGGTCTCAGGGTAAACTCATTATGTGAATTCTTTCTCCGCTGTAGTCAAATTTTCTCCATAATCCCTCCGTAAGAGCTAGGAACACTTTTACTTTAATTGAAAATAAGAGAGCAAGGATACTCCTGTACAGCAATTTTATTAAGGGGTTGAATCCTCCCGGAGCGCGAAAAATTAAGGCATTCTTTGCGAATTTTTCTTTGCTTTACTAATAAAGCGACGAAGGATTTATTTTGGAGCTGCACTAAGTACATAATAAGGTGTATACAGATTTGTTAAAAAAAATTATCCGTGTAATTGTATACATTTTCATGACGATGACACAACTTTATAGTCACAATTGAATGAGCAATGGAAGGCTTGGTTGAGACCTATCTCAACATTTCTTTCAGATTTTTCATTTTTCGTGACGTGCTTCGAAGTTTGAACTATTATACTCTCAGAAGATCGGAAATGAAAAATTTTAATCACACTTACAACCAATGACGTTTCCTTATGGCCTCCTGATTCCATGGTTGTTGTCTGGCGTTTCGCTTTACGTTTTTTCCTATCATATAAGTAACAGAATTTTTTTTAGATTATGGTTGTTGTACAAGCACAAGGCAATACTAAAGGTAAGTTTTTTAAATTTCAATAAAAACTCAACGTGGTTCGTGTTGAAAAGAAAATTTGCCAAAAGTATGGCGTGTAAGAGTGCCCAAAAGAAGAAACAAATGTTGCGGTTTTTTTTAGCCAATGCATATCCAATGAAAAATTAATAAAAACCGATTGCTGACTGAAAATTGGCCAAAAATCGGAATCATATCATTTACATATATAATATATTTTATCAATCACGCATATTTAATTTCCTATAAAAGAAGCATATTTTCGATCATTTTTTTTTGACTACACAGTTTACATATATATTTATTTATATGATTAAAATGTATATATTTAAAATTGTTTAGATAATCAAAGTTGTTTATATAATTTATGAATTAAAATGATAAATACGCTGCAAATTTATTTCTAACGTTTCAGTTCTACAGTGTCAGAACACACACACGCATCCGGACATTTATTCTAAACATGATCTTTCGATGTTGTGAACCATTTCGAGCACTTTGACATTGAAAACTGGAAGACAAATTTTTTCACCATCACAATACTTCCTCCATGAGGAAACAAAAATAAAAAAAGCTCGAAAGCGTTACCTCAAAAAACTTATCAACTAATAATTTTTATTATATGATCAGTTATGTGATTCACCGGAATTTTTTGAAGCGTTTGCAAAAATTTGTTGTCATTAGCTCATTTCTGCATAATTATTCATGAAAATTTTACAGAATATTCTTCGAATATCTTTTTATCATGTACTTCTTACATAACTGCATATTCATTAAGTGTCGTCAGAAAAAATTATCGTAAACATGCCTTCTTATAGTGAATTAATTTTACCCCGTCTCCCTCTCCTTAATTACACTTACCATTCACTTCGTGTGCTTCTGCTCGGTACATCAGAAGTACTTCCATAACAGATATATCGTTTGTAGGGGCCTCTTTTTTTTTAGGCACCTCGGCATCTGTGCTTCTTGTAGACGCGTGTTCCATTGCGAGCGATAGCACTTCTTTCTATTTTTCTCTCCTTTATAGTGAGGTATCCACAAGCAATTGCTCGCGTGGTAACCTCTAATTGCCCTCTATATTGTACGAACTGTTGTCCTGCGCTACTAGAGGCTTTCTGTCGCTGCGATAAGTCCAGCAGTGGCACCTTCCTTTTGCTACACAACAAAGAAGAAGGCTACCGTCCACGCACTCTGGCCGAGTATATGCTATACTCGGAACCATTTGAGGCAACCAATCGGCGCAAGTACGAGCGCGAACACGCTCGTTTTGATTTTCAGCGAAACGAAGAAGTCACAATCACGAGTGCGTCTTCAATTTTAACCGCCTTAACCGCCCATAGATACAGGAGATGCGATTTCAAACGTACGACGTATAGTTAATTTTTTTCGGCTTCCATTCAATCGGATAGAAACGAGGTATTTATCGGTGTTTTACATTCTGTTTGACAAAGAAATGTGTAGAAATCTCCTCGATCAACGTGTTGGTTTATAACTTTGGGCTTTTTACATAGAATGTCGAAAAAATTATTCGCACTAGTGAAATGGATTGGTGGTTCCGACGATAAGAAATATACCCCTGACGTTCCCGTGCAATGGATTAAGGGCTTCGACATTGACGATTTTCAATCGGATAGATTCGATGTGTCCTTAAGCTATGTTATTGAATGGCACGCTACCAAAAAGGAACCACCGGGCGGCTGGCCTGTATATGATGCATACGTAATTGCCGTATCACGTAAGTTATATAAAATAATGAATTTTTATTGAAGAAACACCAGGCCGAAAATGTATAGACCCGAATAGTATTGATCAAATAAAATTCTCATCCGAAAAGTCTCCTGCATACATCTTTACATTGATTTCGCGAGGTCTTATTTTCTTCATACAATGATTTTTTTCAGTTCACATGAAAAAATTTCAGTTTGTAGAATGAACAGAATTGAACTCTCATTGTCGTGAACATTTCTTAACTAGAGTCAAATTACCTTACCTCTCGGTAAGAGTTTGAAATGCTTGTACTAAGGCCGGCCTCAGGGTAAACTCACTTACAGGGATTCTTTTTCACTAGAGTCCAATTTAGCAAATGTTCTGTTGAATTTCTCTTTAAGAGCTTGGAATGCTTTTACCCAGACCGATCTCCGAATAAACTCACTTCTATTGAAATTTGTTCTTCGCTGATTTCAAATTTTAGCAAATTTACTTTTTGACCTCTCGGTAAGAGTTTGAAATGCTTCTACTAAGACCGGTCTCAGGGTAAACTCACTTACAGGGATTCTTTCTCCGCTGTAGTTAAATTTTAGCAAATTTTCTTTAGAATTTCTCTGTAAGAGATTGGAATGCATTTACTCCGACCGGTCTCAGAACAAAACTCACTTCTATTGAAATTTGTTCTCCGCTGATTTCAAATTTTAGCAAATTTACTTTTTGACTTCTCGGTAAGAGTTTGAAATGCTTCTACTAAGACTGGTCCCAGAGTAAACTCACTTACAGGGATTCTTTCTCCGCTAGAGTCAAATTTTAGCAAATTTTCTTTAGAATTTCTCTGTAAGAGCTTGGAATGCATTTACTCAGACCGGTCTCAGAACAAAACTCACTTCCATCAAAATTTGTTCTCTGCTGATATCGAATTTTAGCAAAACTTCTTTTCGACATCTCCGTAAGAGCTTAGAATGCTTACATCAGACCGGTCTCAGGGTAAACTCATTATGTGAATTCTTTCTCCGCTGTAGTCAAATTTTCTCCTTAATCCCTCCGTAAGAGCTGGGAACACTTTTACTCAAACTGAAAAGAATTCTTTTACAGAGAGAAGATGACTGTGGGTCCAACCTGCTTTCTCGATGCAACTTAAAGCTCACAGGAAATAAAAAATTAGCGAATATTTTAATGTATTTTTGAGAAGTTTTGCATATTATATGTTTTAAGTTTAAATATGTAATGGCTTGATTTTTAATATTTTCTAATGATTTTTTGCATATAAATAATGTATAGCCAGCATCTCCGTACTCCAAAATAAATTGAAGGCTCTCGACGGTCTCCTGTCACCAAGAAAGGCCATCATACTACCGAATGATGGAAACGCAAACATTGAGGTAAATGGTAATTCTACAGAAGAAGAGATGCTCAAAAGATTTATTTATTGCATTATTATTTTTTGAAAAAGACACGTTCGACTCAGAGAGACGACAATGATTTCGGGACCGATGAAACCGCAGGTGGTAGTTCGCCGAATAATGATGACGACACAATTGTAGAATGTACGCCCGTCTTGAAAAAAAAAAAACAAAGATGCAAATTCATAAAGCGGCTTCCGGAAGTGGAGGTAATTGACTAATGTGACTAAATTTTTATAAGTTGTAATTCTACAAAACAAATTACGATCCAATGTAGAACCGTCGATGGCTCATGCTCTGATGATTATCCATCAAGAATTAAGGAGATTGAGGAAAAAACATTCGGATTCAACGGATAGCAGTGAATCAAGCGATGACGAAGGGGTAAGTGTCACCAGATGTTGAATAAGTATCCTCGATTTATTCTGAAAAAAAAGCCACTTAATATTTTGAAATATCCATATTGTCTCGTTTCGTTTTTCTACAAATGTGTTCAGAAAAAGTAAAAAATTTATATCATGTCATGAGAAAAAAATTACCGGTCTCTTGGTAAATTACTTTTCAATCAATGTATTAAAACCTTTTGAGCTGATTACATCCGAATACATCTGTTCTAGCGTTATATTGTTTTCTTAAGATTTTGATGAAAATGTTGACAAATCTTGTTTGATGTCATATACACGTGTGAAATAAATTTTGGAAGGTTTCACTGAGCGGAAATTGAGATATTTATTGGTAAAAGTCACTATCGTCGGTAGTCTCTCGGTAGAACTATCTAAAATCCAATTTACGATTCTTCTCTATTCTTCAACAGCATGAAATTGGTCAAAAAGGAAGTGGCATTTTCATTACTAACCACCAGTGGATGGCAGCGAAAGCCGCAAAATCATACACGGCAATGGGAAAATCCCTGTTGTTATCGCTTTTTTCTATGGAAGTGCTTCTAAAGAGTAATTTAAGGGGAGGCCACAGCAAAGTTCGTGGAGCCGAAGGAAAAACAGCTCATACGGCATTAAATCCGAGAATTCTTGATGCATTATACTGTAAGTATACTTGTGTAATTCAGTAATTTCATAACAGGAATCAATTTGAGATATTACTAATTATCGTATATTTATTTAGATACTGTTAAAAAGCGTTGGAGGAAAGCCTTCTGCAGAACTGGCCTTGGGACAGCCATTAATAATAAATTATCTCAGCTTCGTCTAGCTCATCAGAAGGAGCAAACCGTCAAGGCAAATTAAATGTCTTGACACTGAAAACATTACAAATAAATATTCAACGTACTTACCCCCAAATTCGTTAAACATTTTTTTATGATACTTGTTTTAACTAGCTTTTAAAAGTTTATCGTTGGAGTCAATAATATTTTTTTTAAGCGGTATATTTAAGATGTATGCGAGCGCATGCCCCCGTATTATCGATGTAAATATACTGAAATAAATATCTAAATATTTAAAACTACATATATATCATGATGCAAACTGCATACACATACATATTTTTTAAAATACGTATCTTGAAGTACGCTCAAAATATATTTCTTATGTAATTTATATATACATAATGTATATATTTATAGTGCTTAGGATATAATTCATGTGCATTTCAAATATACTATAAATACAATGTAGATGTACTTTAAATAGACTTCAAATGTAATTTAAATAAATTTTTGTTATGTGTAATATATACCTAACATATAATTTGAGTATAATTCGATTATATCCCAAATCTATTTTTAGTATACATATCTCAACTACATTTTTATTTCATATAATTCAATATCCAAAGTATACTTGAAAGTATATTTAAAATTAATTTTTTACATACTTCAAAAGTATTATTAAATATACTTTTGATAATAATTCAAATATATTTTTTTATATATATGATTATGTTTTTGACGTATATTTAAAATATATTTTTTATATACTTCAAAAGTATACTTTCGGACGAAAAGTTGGTTATCATGAGTATACTTTAATTATATTTTCTATACATATTGTATGTATCTAATATACACTTGAGGTATATAAAATACATGCTAGATAACATTCTACGTATATTTCTAGTACATCGAAAAATATATTTTTCAGTATATTATATTTCCGTGTGGGTTACTTTCAAATCTCGGACATCAAACCCTCACGATCTTCGTAATTTCGCAGACGCGAAATTGTCGAAATACAAACGCAATACAGACGGACTACGCCGTACAAACAATACAATCTCGGAACAACGTCCGTACGATACGGGGACTGAACAAGGAATCTCTCGATCGATGCGCAACGCAAGGAGCTCTTGATTATTTACCCCTCCGCGGGGGATCTATCGTTTCGATCGTTAGGCGCACGCGCCCTTGCCCGTTAATGATCGTCCCTTTTCGACGTCGCTCGGTTTATCGATATCGACGACTTTATGTCGATCGTACGCGCCGGATTTAAATATTACGGTGGTAGAAATACCTTCATCCTTCGACTCCCGAGTAATGATTCGAGGAGGTACGTCGAGGATATCGAATACAGAATTTCCTGTCTCAATTTCAAATGCTGAAATTCGTGACACCGTAACTATATAATGATGTTAGAAAAGAATCAGCACTCCGAAATTACAAAGTTAACCTAAAACTTATCTCGAATGACAAGATATATGGGAAAAAGGATTTTGAAAAATACTATCATTTACGCCTTCAGCAGCCGATCTACGTTCTTATCAAAATTGTATCATTAATAGATCATATTTACAACTGAATTAAAAAAAGCATATATACATCTTTGCTATTCCGAGGCCAACTGCATTTAGCAAACTTCATATTATCCACACATAGCCAAACATTACCTTTACCTCGCAGCAAACTTCTATCATGGCCGTCATTCACATTTTCACCTTCATGAACAATTGCACTCATAACTTTATAACAATGATCATTTATACGAATAATTGCAACAGGAACGCCTTTGATATTAATTTTTCTCTTTACTATTAACGCATTTTGTTTCTGAAAAACTAAACTTGTAGCACCAATACTTTTTGTAATGATGTTATGACCTTTTTTCGATTGAAGAAAGTGATCGGCAATGTGGACACTCCCTATTCACTTTTTTCGATTTTTCCACGTTATAATCAATGATATCCTGCGAACTAAATGGCGTTTTACGAGAACCAGGTATATCTAGCAATAAAATATTATTTGAATGGAAATTGTCCATCTTTGTACCACAATTTAGGCATGTAATTGTAGAAATAATTTCATGCCTAATAATATCCCGCACATCGTCTACGCGGCCACAGAAGGAATCAATAAACGCACTTGGATCATGCTGCTTCCCATCAATAAACACTTTACTCACAAACTGTCTCTCTTGAAATGTATCAACTTTACCACATTTAGACACATATGCTTCAAATGCCGATTTTATAACGGTTTCTGCTAAAGACCATGCGACTGCATCTCGAATATGAGAGCAATGTATCAAACACTGGATGCTAGCATTCGCAAAACAAGAAACGCTATCATCGTTTGGCAGCCCCTGTACATGAAAGGGTAAAGATTTTTCCGTTAGCGATTCCGTTTCGTTGTGATGATCAAGAAATATATGCCGGTAGAGCCCACACTCGATCAATTTTGTTTCTAACTGGGCATTGCACAATTGTGTAAGGTATAAGATCAGGCCGATATTTTTTTCGTAACCGATTATATTCAATAATAGCTTTCTCGCTAGCTTTAACAGAAGCAGGATCGTAATTGGCAAGGTGAAGTCCGGCCAATGCCGTAATGGCCTCTGCACACTGCGCGCGATGAGCGATGGGCGATGCGCGTTTCGCTCATGAAAATTTATTTTCCTACGTCCACATTGCAAGAGACGAGCGACGCCAGCGACAAGCGTTACAACAGAAATTGAAAGTGAGGTTACGTGAAATACAAATCTTGGAGTGTTAAAAAATGGTTCCATTGACTCGAATGTTACTGAAAGAACGTTAGAACTTAAAAGTAATGAGAAGAACGTTTTATTGGACCATATATTTTAATGTAAGTACTGCAAATATACAAAATAAACTAACTTATCTGAAAGTAATATAACCTCAAGAATTACAAGTATTTGATTTCTTTATTGCAGTATCATCGCAAGCCATGAATCTAGCTAATTATTGCAGAAGAAAACGAAAACAGCTTTTAGTGATAATGTCTCTACGTGTGCGAAAGGGGTGGATTTGGAGTGATAATCAGAGACGATTGACGTTAGCTTATTACGCCTACTTGAAGAATCAGGAAGAATTCGTAAGAAACAAAACTGCACGTCGATGGTGGGTTCGTCCGATAAACCAACGTCGGAATGACCAAGGGGACGGCGATCAATTAATAAATGAGATGAGGCTGCAAGATACCGACTACCATTTTATGTATTGCCGCATGACAATTGAGACCTTTGACGAACTGCTTTCGATTGTTGGGCCACAATTACAGAGAATGCGAACCAATTTTAGGCGTCCCATTTCTCCTCGCACGAGACTGTACATGACGCTAAGGTATGTTCCCGAAATTTGACCGTGAATAAAAAGAATAATTATTAATATCTATACATCATGCCACATGCCACGCTCAATGATTTTTTTCACAATATTGTTACGTCCCGGGAGAGGGATCGAGAACGAGTTTTGTGACCATCGGATTTGGAGCGCGAAGATTTGAATATCTTTCGCCGGAGAGTCTGTTGGTTGGTCCGCGACTCACGAAATACACATTTATTATCAATGTGGGTTTTTATACCCGATACTCTTCGGAGATGTTTTGGAAGTTTTGGATCGGAGAAATCTTTGAGTGATTTCCCGAATAAAGTACTAGCCGATTTAACAAATTAACAGAGTTTTATTTAATATTTTGATCACTATTGTTTTACAAGTTCGGTACAATTTATTGTTTGTCGATAATAGTTCGAATTATCGCGGATTGAAAGATCTCTGTCTCGTCAATCGAGTTTTAATAATTCGGTCGAAGTCCGGATAATTTCTAAGTAAATTTTGTCTGGATTTTTAACGGACGTTACGACGACGTGAACAGAGTAAACTTTTATCGAAGTGAAGCGCTTGTTGTAACTTATACGGAGTTTATATAGTAGGTTTTGATCTAGGTAGTGGGAGATGATTCGCGTCTCCCACGGATTAACAAAAAAGGGCATTCACCCGTTACACGGTGGGAGGAAACAGCCCTCTCTATTTTGAATGTTACAAAGTTGGTGGAAACTACATATTAAGGAAACTAAAATGTAGTGGAAAGTGTAGTGGAAACTACATTTTAAGGAAAAAGTATATCTATTTGCTTTTGATATATGCGTAAGACATAATAAAATATTATAATATATGATAATAGTAATAAAATAGTAATTATACACTAAGAAATGGTTGAATTATTATGAATAAACTTTGAATAAAAAATAAAACGACATAGCAGTGTACGCACTTTGCAATACTGTCCTTCCTGAAGGCTGGGAAAATGAGGATGTTGTAGCCATCAGCAAGTCAGATTGCACTGTTAAACCATAGATTATTTATTTTTAAAAGTTGTAAAAGCGTTTTGAATTATAATTCCTAATGGATAACGTAAGAACATAGCATACTTGGCGTATTTTCCAAAGACTGCGATAACGGTGGTGGGGAAACCGTCAGCAGCGGGGTTCTAACGGTTCCATTATCCGCATGCAAATTGTTTGTTGAGAATTCACTCAAGTTGCTGAACGTTCTAAATCGTATTAAAAAAAGAATATTTCAATTATTCTGACAAATGTGTTATTGAACCATAAAATTGTGTTCATGTTGAATATTGAAATACGAATTGGGTAACACACTTTCGATACTGCATGGTTGGCAGAAGAAATTCCATATGATGATAGAATTTCCATTGCATCCGCTGTTTACCTGCTCCGCTTCCACTGGGAACATAGGTTTTTTGCTCCTGGTGCTTTCTCCTGAATGTATCCCGTAGATTTTTCCATTTCTTTGGTACAATTTTCGGGTCCATATCTGAATTTTGATGATTATTATTTTGTTGAATTTTGTCAATTTTGAAAAAACATCTCGTTCAAAAATGTTCTTCAACCAAAAATGCAATCACTTAGAATTTCGGAGATATCTTTCCACGATTGTTTCGTGACATCGAGTCCTCGCAATCGGACTTCGATGCGCTAATCCCAAAGACACGGTTTTTCGCGTACCTCCGCAATCAATACTTCTTCACAAGTGTCGAAAGTTTCATCATAATCTTTGAACAAAGGATAACGATTAATTGATATAAAACTTGTTTCTACACATACAGTTGTAATAAAATAAATCGCCAGATTACAAAAATTCTCTTGAAAGTAATTTGGCGACGAGACGCTATCGCGGCTCTTGATTGTTGATAAAGAAACTTACTTCCAAAACGTCAAGACTCTCAAAATTCGTATATTCCTCCATGATTGCTGATTATTTTTAAAATTTTGAGATCTCCTGACAATAGCGTGTGAATCGTCATAATTAACCACTGTATTTTAAACAAGTCAGCGTTTTCACAAGCACCAAACACACTCAACCAACGCACCGTCAACAAGTGTCCAGGCACGCTCGAAATCTCATCATTTCAACGTACTTTTTCATTCTCCATGTGTTGAATAGAAATAGAACGATTTTACTAGTTGAACAATTTCCACTGCAAAACGCGTCGGCGGTTGTCGCGCGCGACACGACCGACGAAAAGTTGAAACTTGGTCAACTCTGTGAGCGACGTTGCGAGGAGGGTCGCGACGGATGTGACGTTCGGAAAAGCAGAGCTCTCATTGGGTATCGCTCATCGCTCATCGCTCATCGCACTCACAAGGAAAGTATGCGAGGTGTCCCCCTCCGATTTCGACGAAAATTTGATATGTTATAGTCCATCGAAAAATAAGAGACACGTATTTTTTTTTATCGGCGGTCACGGGGTTTTAAGGGGTGAAATCAACCCTCAAAGTTGGGCATGTTAGAGGGTCGGTGAGCTGTTTCAAATAGAAAGAGTGTACGGATCGGAATAAAAACAGATCCATGACATTCCTTATGTCGAGTAATGAAAAACACACGTTCACCTTTTCGAGCAACCCTGTCTTAAGGGGGTGAACCACCCCGTGACCGTTTTAATTTTCATGTACAAAGAAAAGTTATTGACCGATTTTGATGAAACAAAAACCAAATTGAAGAACAACAAAAAATGAAGTTGACGTGTTTTTGGATTTTTCAAAAAAAAAAAGCTTAAGGGGTTAAACATCCCAAAAAGATGATTTTTATTTTTGATATGGAAACCATTTTTTTCTATCTCGAGAACTATCTCATTACTTTTATGCACCCATTTTCAAGCCTCTGACAATATTTCTATTAGCAGTTGAGAGATTAATTATTGTTGCTTTCATCTCACATGTGATAATTTCTCTACACTGTCTGTTTTTGGCTATATTTAAATTTGTTTGCATTTCCGGCTTAATATGAATCAAATTGAAATTTGTATAGATCAGAATTCTGTTTTATTTCATTTGGAATACAAATTTTAAGCATGGCACATACAATCGAATCATGATACATAAATAAATTTGTTTTATTGGGTTTATTTTTACTTTACTCGTTTAGTGCTAAATTCAATGGTTATATTGTAACGTATGATGTTATCGGTTACACTTAAATTTATATGTTCGGACTCGATCAGGGAGTAGATTAATTTAACTTCCGGTAAAATTCGTAAAACAAGATATATTCTTAAATAAATAGTGTGTGTACAGTGTTTTCTAGGTTGTCTCTAGTAGTAACGGTGAGTATCTCGCAGATTTTCCGCTTTACAAGTGTTTGTTTACTACTAATCTTAATCCGATGCTTAAAATACTAACAATATATCGTCTTTTGTGACTCTATATAAATTCAAATCGTCGCGCGGTTATGTGTGGCTCGTGGTGAATCGCTCGCAGTGCCTTCTCTCTTTTGGCAACGCGGCAACTTTCGAAACGGGTGAGCACGGTGCCCTCTTTTTCTCTTCAAATAGTTCGCGCGTGGGTCCGGTGACCTATGAGTACTTGTGCTGCCCTCGCACGGCGCTTTATGGAAACGCGTTGTCGCGAGCTGGCGAGCGGTCCGCCTTACGCTTTCAAATAGTTCGCGCGTTGGTTCACTGACCTTGAAGCGTCTGTGCTGCCCTCGTGCGGCCTGTGGCGGAAGCTTACGAACCGCGTCGTCGAGATCGCAATCAATAGCCTTAATAATTCGAAATGTTCGCGCGTCGTGGCTCGATCTACCGCGCAACTCGCGTGTCGCGTCGTACGCTCGGTTGTATTTAGAATACAATATGGCGCTGTCTCCGTGATCGAGGTGACATGCACCTGTCAAAGTCCCTGGATCTCGACCGGTGAGATTTCTTTTTAGTGTTTATATTATTTGTAAAAACTCACTGTGTTTTTGTGTGTGTCGTGTGGTGTAATGTCGTTCTGTGTTGGTGATGTGTGTGTGTTGTTACGTCCGTTTCGTGTACTGTGATGTGAATTCGTCCGTCCTCCTTGTTCCTCCTGTCTCTCGCTGCCGCTCCTTCTCTCTTCCGCCTCGGCACCTATTTTTCTCCCGCACAGCTGATTTTGACAGCCGTCAAACAACGTGGTTTACGTCAATCCCTCGCGTGATTCTCGTAGCCGTTCGCACGTTTTCCTGATCCCTCTGTTTTCCTTCCTTCTCAAGTAAGTACTCCCTAGAGCCTTCAGTACTCGTCGTGGTCACAGTACGCCGGGAACGCTTGGAATGACGATCCCCATAGATATTGACTCACGAAGAGTTAATCTCTGTTGTGCCTACGTGTCTTCGAGTCGTTCAAAACGATACGAGTCCTCGATTTCCTCAGGCTTTCGCCTTCGTACTCCCTGAGTATCGTAGAGTTTTTCCTGTACTCTGACTCGAATACGTATCACTGTCCGTTCGTTCGCGTACCGGGAGACCGTCTTACTGCCAGGGCCAGATCGTCCTCGTCGGTACACTACTTCCACGTAGGTGACGCCGTAAATCGAGCGTGTAACACTTTCGTACACGGTGCTTCTGTGTCGCGAGTTGTTCAAGACTGTGCGGGTCCTCGATTTCCTCAGGCTTTCGCCTTCGTACTCCCTGAGTATCGCAGAGTTTTTCCCAAACTCTAACTCTGATACGAATCACTTTCCGTTCGTTCGCGTACCGGGAGACCGTCTTACTACCAGGGCCAGATCGTCCTCGTCGGTACACTACTTCCACGTAGGTGACGCCGTAATTCGAGCTTGTGACACAATTGTGCACTGGACTTCGATTCTCAAGAGTATTCAGCATGTAATGCTCCGTTCAATTCTTGAGACCAAGTCTACTTTCTGTTCCCTTGCTCCCCTATTTATACCCCAAATATATTGTTTAAACCTCCCTTCCCTTTGTGCCATTTGTTTATCTTAATATTGTTAATTCTTGCCCTTCCCTCAACTTTCCCCCCAAATTGTCGTTTCTGTGTGTTTTGGTGTTTGTGTTTGTCGACTTTTATGTCTCTGTATTGTGTTCGTGTTTGTTGAGCATTAATGTTTATAAATGTTAAGTTTTTTTGTGTTTTCGGTTTCGTTTTCGCTGTCAGCTGTTGCCGCTGGCGTTGGTGTCTGTGTGTATCTGTGTGTGGTGTTTATATTTCGGTCGTTGACCCGCGATCATCTGTTCGTGTGCTTTTGATCTATATTAATTTCGGATGTTTTGTTTTTCAGTTGCCTTCGTTCGTTCTCACCGAAAGTTTGACAGTCGTGACCAGGAAGACAAAAAAAACGGGAGGCATATGAGACGTTTGGCGTTTCAATATGTAGAACAGAAGTGGTATTCTTCGAAAAAATGTTTAAAACAAAGTGATTTTTTGCACCAAGAACATCTCACTACAGCTACATTTGTACAGCCTTCAATTTCACAGTAGGACTGCGATAACGTCCCATAAGCGAATTCGACCGGATTTTCAAAATGTTCAGGTCGTTCTTTTATGTAACCACTTTTGAACCAAGCATATCGAAACAAATTTTCGTACCTCGGAGAAGACAATTGATTATGTACAAGGGATTGTAATTTGATTATATTGTTCCTTAAGTGCAAATCTAAATCATAGTCCATCAACATGATACTGTCCGAAAAGTGTGTAACATAATTTTTCCAGATTCTGAATCCGTACACGTCGAGTGGTTGAATTTTTCCTGTTGTGCCTTTTGGTATAATCATTGTGATGACTTGCTGATTACGTGGTGTGACTTCGCTAACAGCTTCGGGGCAATGTCCACTCCAAGAATCGATCAAAAGAATACTCTTCTCACCAACGTTCGGAAAGAAAACTTCTTTAAGCCATACTTTGAAGTGTTCTGCAAGGGAATGTAAATTGAACATATCATATATAACATTTTTCCATATTCAAGATCCCTTTTGATATCTCAAAAATACAAAATTGCAATATACCTGATGTGAGTTTGCCAGATTTGGAAACACTTATGAAGACATTCGCTGGTCGAAAAATATTTTTTTCTACTATTGGCCCCAATCGTCCAGATGGTTCTTTCAAGACTATCAAAAGCGGGGATAGGAGTTTTCCATCTCCTGATATTGTCGGCTGAATCGTGTAACTATGTGTTGTCGCCGAAACGGATTGTACGACGCATTCTATTTGTTTCGTACCTTCTTCCGCTAATGTTCGTCCTGAATGTATTTCTAATTGGAATCCACTTTGGTCAGAATTATAAATATTTTCTAAACGGTACTGTCCGATTTTTAATTGAACTTCAGAAATAAATTTATCTGCATCACTTTGCAATGTTTCTTTTGATTCTAGGGTCCTTCTTGAAATAAATTTATTTATTTTCCTGCTAGTTATACGATAAATTTTTTTGAATTTATGTATCCATGCATGTGAAGCCCGAAAACGAATATCCTCATTTGAAATCAATTGTTTTCCTCGTAAAGCCCATCTTCGGATATCAACATCGTGAACAATTAAACCTGACTCTATAGCATATTTCAGATTATTGAGTGTATATTCTGAAATGCGTGATAATTGCTCCCTGTAGGTTCCTCCTCGATTTATTTGGTGAGCCCAACGTCGCAACTGGCGCACTGATGTTACTTTTTTGAATTTATTTTGGACCGTCTCTATTTTTAAATTTTTTGTTGTCTTAGCACTTCTCCAATATTCAACGGCTCTGTGTTTGTAGTCATAGCTCAAATTTTCTTCATCGTCGGAACAAGTCATAGAATCAAGTTGAGCTACTCCAGCACTCCATTCGTCATTGTCCTCCACAGCTTCCACTACTAAATCTTTGAATGGTTCTTGAAAGTCTAATGTAGTATCTTCAATAATTTCCAGATGATTAAACTCGTTCATGGCGTCTTTTAACAGTTGTTCTATTTTCTCTGTCAACTCTACTTCATCGTTGTTAACCGGACTATCAGGAAGATCTAATGCTTGAAAGGTGATAAGTAAGAGTCTTATTACATTCATTGGATTGATATACATTGTATCTTCACTTTTTTCACTTCACTTAGCTCTCTATGGCTAATATAATAATGAGAGCTCAACAAATGGAACGAAACCGAAACTCTTGTTCAACATTCTTTGCATAAATAGGTGAGCTAGAGTTTTGTTATCTCATGTGGTCGTAAGTAACGTCATTTGGACAAGTGCTCACGTAAAAATAACGTTGAACATTTTTTGGAGAGTGATGCGTAAATTCGTCCCGATAAGATAACGATTAGATCTGTTTATTGTATTTGCCCGATGTGGGGATACCAAATAATACTCTCACACTACTAATACGCTTCGAGCGAACATCCAGCGAGCTTAAATATAGCCAAAAACAGACAGTGTAGAGAAATTAAGTATCACATGTGAGATGAAAGCAACAATAATTAATCTCTCAACTGCTAATAGAAATATTGTCAGAGGCTTGAAAATGAGTGCATAAAAGTAATGAGATAGTTCTCGAGATAGAAAAAAATGGTTTCCATATCAAAAAAAAAATAATCTTTTTGGGGTGTTTAACCCCTTAAGACAGGGTTACTCAAAAAGGTGAACGTGTGTTTTTCATTACTCGACATAAGGAATGTCATGGATCTGGTTTTATTCCGATCCATACACTCTTTCTATTTGAAACAGCTCACCGACCCTCTAACATGCCCAACTTTGAGGGTTGATTTCACCCCTTAAAACCCCGTGACCGCCGATAAGAAAAAATACGTGTCTCTTATTTTTCGATGGACTATAACATATCAAATTTTCGTCGAAATCGGAGGGGGACACCTCGCATACTTTCCTTGTCAGTGTGCAGAGGCCTTAAGGTATGACTATCACCAGAGGCTTCCCATACGAAAAATCTGAAAAAATTCAGAGATATTCTCCACAGGAAACCCAACAACTTTTCCTTATGGAGAAAAATGATCTGACGTGTAGAATTCGAGATATTGAATTTCAAAGATTGCATTTTCCCCATAAGAACCCGTGTAAATTGGGTCGCGATTTAATCATTTTCCATTTAAAGAAAAACGGCCCTTACGGGGCTTCTGAAAAAATTGTAGCCCATAGTCACCACTTTTAAGAATTTTTTGAGACCGGAATCAGTGAATTCTGACGTGTAGTTTTGAAGAAAGAAAATAAATAATTAATATAAATCAGAACGGGAAAATCAGCGATAGAAGCGTGGCAACGCCGCTCTGCCTGTGACGTATTACTTTCGCGCGAATTTCAAATGTGGTGAGTCGTCTCCCTTCTCTAGGTTATAAATTTTTCAGGTAATAAATTGCTTCAGAATTTTGGTGGAAGTTTTTTTATTAATGTAACAAAAATAATTATGAATATAATTTATTTTTTTTAATTATTTTTTTTTCAATAAAAACATGAAAAAATTTTTCTTTCTATAATGAAAAAATTTTTTTTTTTTTTTAATGAACAAAAAAATATATTTTTTTTTTAATGAACAAAAAAATATATTTTTTTTTTAATGAACAAAAAAATTTTTTTTTTTTCTTCATGAATAACATTGAATATCTTTTTTCAATTGACTAACAATTTTATCAATCACTCTTTTATCTTTGGTAATCATTACCTTATTATTAATATCTTTTTTTGACAATAACGCTGCAATACCTTCACGATTATGCTCTAGATATACTTTTGTCAATATCTCATAGGTCAGTCCTGCTGTTATTAATTTTTTCATAATTAATGGGTTGACAACATTCTTCAGATCACTCAGTTGGGGTTCTATCAGCTTGTAGGAAATGGACTCTTTATAACTCTTACAATTAGTAACAAAATCTGATTTTGAAATGAACGCAGACGATAATTTTTCCAAAATCAATACATCATACGTAGCTTCATGAAATTTGTCATTTAATTCAACATGGAGTAAATCTCTAGCTAAATTTTCCAATTTAAATGAGCCTGTACCCTTGCGATCAGGGAAACGTTTCTTCAATAGATTATAAGTATCACAAAAACCAGCAATATTAGCGAATTGCACGATCATTAAATTATTTATTATTGCCCGAAGTAAGTGAGAAGAGTCAAATTTGCAATTGTGGGCAATAAGTATGCATGGCTTGGATGATAGATTCAGGAACTGTTGGAATTGTACCAATGCATCAGTTAGAGGAACCGAGTCAACTTCTTTTCCATGATAATATAAACGTCCATTGATATTTCGTAAGCCCGTAGCCATCGATGCACCAGGATCAATCAGTTGATTGGGATTTATGTAAATATTGAATGTGTGCTCCTCCAACTTGGCTGCAATTTGTAGAATATCGCAGGTACTAGCAAGTCCCGACGTCTCCAGATCAAAATAAAGGATATTGCAATTGTCGATAGTCAAGGAAATAGTGGGTAGATCATCAACAATTGATGCATCGATGATGGAATTTACATCCTCTGCAGTGAGATTGATACCACAATTGGACTGGTACAGCACACCTTCGTTGTCTTCTTGCCTTTTCGTCGCCACGTCATTCTCCTGAGCCAACCGCTTTCGCTGAATTTTTGTCGATGGCAAATTAGCATGGGCTATTCTTCGTTGTTTGACTTTCTCACGGATGCCTGCAAAGCGTGCGGAGTATAATCCACGTGGCAGCTTTAATTTTTCCTGAACGTCCAAAATGTAGCTTTCTCCAACATTTTTTGCAACAACAGCACTCGCTACTCGGTAATCACACGATGGACTGGTGCTGAAGCACCGATTTTTTGGAGCCTTGTGCGCTATCATGTTATTCAAACTTTCGTTGCTCTGACTGGAAGCAGCCATTGAAAATTTATGAGCATTTCTAGCATATTTATCAAAAATTTGAATTAATTTTTCATGCAAATTCTCATCTTTAATATTTTCAAGACTGAGAATTTTTTTACATTGATTACACTTGAAGTTTTTGCATAATTCAGACCACTGCACCAAACGTGTTCCTGTTAGCTCATCGCACTCAAAATTCAATCCACTTTTATTCTTTGGAATCTCTTCATGAAATTTGTTCATTGCAGCAAGTGCCTTCAATTTTTTGTCGATAACTTTTTTTTTCGCAAATCGCCCATTTGCTCTAAATTGTTGAGACATTTTTATTTCAATTCTCTGCACGTGGATACAACACTACACAATATAAGTTGGAACCGAATGACGTCAGCGACGTTGCCACGTCTATACCACTGAAAATCGGGTATTAGTATGCGTGTATACGTACACGCCGATATCAATGTGAGCAAGCAGGACCGTATCAAAACTTGGGGGAAAGATTCTTTCAAAAAAAATTAAAAGATTAATAGATATAATTATTTCGACAATATTATGCTTTCATATAGGAACGAGAATCATATTATGGCTGAATAGCATGATAGATTAAACAATTTCCACCTCTTTCGATTATTCCATATAATTTTTCTGTAACCTCCCTTGCCCCCTCGCTTCTTGGTGACTTGAGCGATAGTCATACCTTAAAGGAGAATGCGAAAACAATAAGTAGCGCCCCGCGATGATACATTTTTATATGAAATGGATGATAAATTAATTTAATTAAATGAATTCATATGGAATTGTAAATACTGAATGGAAAGCGAAATCTCTACTGAAGATGTTAAAATTCCATTTATTTATTTACTTAAACTAAAAATAAACATCAGCTTGGCGTTTTCTCATACGATATTGTTTCATTATTGATTGAAAACAAAAAAAAATGATACGCATTAATGGTCGAATTTTACGCATGCTAATTAATTTATTGTCATGATTGTCCGACTAAGTTAATTGATCAGTGATATCATCGACTCCATCAATGACTCTTCCTCCTTACTTCTCGAACGAATCGTCTCGAGATAATTGAATTTAAGGTGTTTTTCTGAAGAGGGAAATAGCGAATATCCCGAGAGGTAAAGATTTTCAAAACTCTCGACACGGAGAAATAGAAATTTCAACATTTCAGTCTGCGAATATTTCACAAAATGTATTTAGTTTCAACAAATCATAATTTGCCGACATTTTTAGGGTTGAGGAGAGGATAAAATCTTCTCTCAAAAATCCAAGCGTCCCTTCGAACGGTGAGTATGTATACATGTAAAAAATGTTACAAATATATTTTTTTTGCAATGATTCATTATCATTTATTGTTATTCGTGTTATGTAATTATTATACAACACAAAAAATGTCAGTACAAAGATTTCAACACCACATCTCCTAATTATTATTTTCGGGATCCTCGGAGGTGTCGGGTACATTTTTATAACTTTGGATTCCTTCTATTATTCTTAATTCTATTTAAATTCTGTACAATCGTTGGAAAACAATTATTCTAATAATTGTTGAAACACTGCTATGAATTTTTGACATTTTTCAATTTTTAGTCTTACAGTTTTAGAAGCTCGTTGTAATTTTTTTCTTTTTGTTTTTGCATAAGAATTTTTTTTAATGATTGTTGTGAATTTAAATAAAATTATGAGCACAATTTTGTTTGCCGTGCAGATGTTTTTGAAGTATTATGTATTTCGAAGGATTCAAAAGTTATAAAAATACACCCGACACCTCCCAGGATCCCGAAGAATAATAATTACGAGATGTTGTGGTGAAATGTTTGACGTTTGACAAATACTGACGTTGTTTGTGTTGTACAATAACTACACAACACGAATAACAATAAATGATGATCAATCATTGCAAAAAAATGTATTTCTAATATTTTGTACATGTACATACTCACCGTTCGAAGGGATGCTTGAATTTTTAAGGAGAGGATTTCATCCACTCCTCAATCCTAGAAATGTCTGCAAATGGTGATTTGTTGAAATTAAATACATTCTGTGGAATAATCACAGACTGAAATGTTGAAACTTCTATTTCTCCGTGTCGAGAGTTTTGAAAATCTTTACCTCTCGGGATATTCGCTATTTCCCTGTTCAGAAACACCTTAAATTCAATTATCTCGAGACGATTCGTTCGAGAAGTAAGGAGGAAGAGTCATTGATCGAGTTGATTATCTCACTCATCAATTAACTAAGTCGGACAATCATGAAAATAAATTAATTAGCGGGCGTTAACTTCGACCATTAAAGCGCATAATTTTTTTTTGTTTTCAATCAATAATGTAAAAATATCGTATGACAAAACGCCAAGCTGATGTTTATTTTTAGTTTAAGTAAATAAAGAAATGGAATTTTAACGGCGTTAGTAGAAATTTCGCTTTCCATTAAATATTTACAGTTCCACATGAATTCATTTAATTCATTTATCATCCATTTATGAAAATGTATCATCGCAGGGCGCTACTTATTTTTTTCGCGTTCTCCTTCAATACAATCAACGCGTGCTGCCTAGCTTGGGCCCTCACACCCATGCACACACACGTCCACGTCGCGCGGCGTAGCCCTGCCTCTCGCGGTGCGGCCGGGCACACCGTCACACGCACACCACCACGCGCCGCCCAGCCCAAGCGTATTATTGGCTGTAATTAATTATTAATAACTCATCAGGGGTGCATCGGATCGAAAAACCGCTGAGGACTTTTCGATTCAGAATTTCGAGATCTACCACCCCTTCAGAGATCCTTCGACCCTTTTGGGACAGGCTGTATAATAAAGCGGCAAAAAGTTGTATATTTTGAAATATATAAATTATATAATTTAAATTATATAAATTATATAATTGAAAATATATAAATTATATAATTGAAAATATATAAATTATATACTTTGGAATACATTTTAGGAACATTCGAAAATATATTTTTTTTCCGTGGGGGCAACAATATTCGTCAAATGAATTCAGGCATATTTCACAAAATGAATATAATAAATCCTCGTGTTAGATATACGGCAGGAAATTACCTTCACGAAATGTCGAAAGGACAGCTTGAGTCCAATTTGAATACAATCTTTTCTCGATTGTGTACTACGGACCAATTCTGGAGAATTCCTAGAAATAATTTGAAGTGTATGGCTCGTAACTATGGTCCAGCTACATGGTTTTTAACCATTAGTCCTGCAGAATGGTTATGGGATGACTTAATAGAATATCTTCGTGACTTACGCGGTATTTCTCCGACGGCAAAAGTTATTCCGATGCAACTCGTTGTTTCTGATCCAGTGAGTACATTCAGATTCATTGACATAAAATTTAAAGCGATTTTCGACTTTATTTCATCATCGGATAATCCGATTGGTAAGGTCGTACATTAGTTTTGACGCAGGGAATATCAGAGCAGAGGATCTCAACATTTTCATCTTTTGATTTGGGTTGAAAATGCTCCAATAATTGGAAAATCTTCATCAGAAGAGATTGCTTCGTTCATACTTAAGTATGTTACCTGTAGGCTACCTGATAAGAATGTTTCACCACAATTGTATCAACGAGTAAAAACTCATCAAAATCACAAACACAATACTTATTGTTTGCGGAATAAAAAAACTAAAACTGGTTTTATTCGCCGTTGTAAATTTCGCTATCCTCGTCCAGTGACCGAAACTATGAAAATTCGGGATGTTGCTATTTCTATTGCTGGGAAAAAGAATTTGCGAACACACGGCAGATTGTATGATCTACCTCGTAGCTCGGCTGAAACTCATATTAATGATTACAATCCAGCTATACTTTGTGTTTGGCAAGGTAATATGGATATTCAATTCGTCGGTGAATGTTCTTCAATTCTGACGCATTATACCACAAAATATATTGTTAAACCAGAAAAGAGTTGTGTTGGTTCTGTAATTGATATCATTAATTCGTCTAAATCGCTTGTTAGCAATCTTTAGAATTGGGCAATGCGAATGCTTAGTAATCGTGAATGTGGAGCTATGGAAGCTGCTGACAGTGTTCTCGGTATTCCACTATATGGAACTGATCCTCAGACTACTTTTAAATGGTTGGACGTCAATATTATTCGAAGTAGAAAACTTAAAACCCGGAAAGCTATTCAGCAACTTGATTCCGAATCAACGGATTTATTCTACCCATCGATAATTGATACGTATTATCCGAATAATTCTTCCGAATTAGAAACCATCAATTTGTACGATTTTGGAAAGTGGTACGATATAGTAAAAATAAAACCGAAAACGTTGGGTGAGATATACAGGATAGACAAATCAACGTATTTGAAAAAGCGTTACCGTGGTTGTCTTATTAATCACTATGTGTTGTGACAGGAAAGTCGAAGCTCACCCTCGACGTGGTCACTCGCCTACGTATCTGTAGGGCCGAGAATATCTTTAAGAAGCGAATCCACTACACGCGAGCACGAATTGTCGATATGTAAGGTATTTATGATCATTACCCATAAGTTAAATATCGACTGTCGATCTTTAGATCTAAGGGCAGACGCGCGTGCGCCAATTTGTCAACTAGGCATTCCTTCAACTAGGAAGGGCATAGAGACCGAAAAGAGGGGATATAACCCGAGCGTCTAATGTACCGCGTACGAAGAATGATTAATTACTCCTTATCAGGATCTTGTTCCGTGAGGATGTCAATTTGTGACTACTTGTTCAGGCCCTGTACTGTCCGTGTCGTCAACTTGCTTCTCGGCCCCGAGCTCATTAAGTTTGTCATTGAATTGCTGTGAGAGATGGAAGGGTGCGTGCCCTCACCTGCTATTGCCGAAATTGTCGAATCGGCGTCACCGAACTACATTGTTGAAATTGTCAATTCCGAGATAGAGCGATTGGTGTTCGCCGGAGGAATTGAAGGAATTGTATTTGAAATTGTCGGAGGAAATTACGTAAGTGTTGAATAAACCGTACTTCTTTGCTTTAGCACGCTATCTTTGATTCTCGCAATCCATGGGTCCCCAACTGTCCCCCCCTGTGGATTCGTCTCATGCCGATATTTAAAGTAATGAGTAGAGATAGATCTGATAGAATCTTTAAAACTATCTGGCGCCCTGTTACGTCCCAGCTCTCACGCTCGAACTCTTTTTTTAGCCCCCATTTAAAAAACACGCAATACCCACAGTAGGTACTTGCAGGGCACGCATCTATCGGTATCTTCTTTCGGCGAAACATATGTAGTCACTAAGTGCACCCAAATTTACGACAACCGTAAAATACCCCTCGTTCAAAAACTCGAAGCACGTGCAGCGTTCTACTTTTTACTGTTAGACTCTTCTCAATATAAAAAACCACTGCATACAAATTCTTTTACAAATTTAGTAACAAGCCTCCTCTGAGATTGACAGTGGACATTTCCTCGAAAAGTCGTAAAAGTTAAAACAGGGCACGGGAAAAACTCTTCAAGTGTTTTCCCACAAGCAACATCTTTTCCTCCTTTTCTAATTATCCTTCGAAACACGCATAGGGTACAACATAAACTTTATAATATACCGCCTTTTATTTTCGAACTGCGACAACTCCTATCCAAAGTCATAAAACGCTCGAGCCCCAAAAACAAAAGTCAGGAAGCCCCTTGAAAAGGGTCAACGACTCCTAGACGCAACGCGTGCGTCTATGCGTCGCCACGATAAAAATTCGTAAAACGAAATCTCTATACGCTGCAATGAAATATCCAAATGCAGCTCAACAACTTTGTAACATTCAAAATAGAGAGGGCTGTTTCCTCCCACCGTGTAACGGGTGAATGCCCTTTTTTGTTAATCCGTGGGAGACGCGAATCATCTCCCACTACCTAGATCAAAACTTACTATATAAACTCCGTATAAGTTACAACAAGCGCTTCACTTCGATAAAAAGTTTACTCTGTTCACGTCGTCGTAACGTCCGTTAAAATCCAGATCAAATTTACTTTGAAATTATCCGGACTTCGACCGAATTATTAAAACTCGATCGACGAGACTGAGATCTCTCAATCCGCGATAATCCGAACTATTATCGACAAACAATACATTGTACCGAACTTGTAAAACAATAGTGATTGAAATATTAAATAAAACTCTGTTAATTTGTTAAATCGGCTAATATTTTATTCGGGAAATTACTCAAAGATTTCTCCGATCTAAAAACCTCCAAAACATCTCCGAAGAGTATCGGGTATAAAAACCCACATTGATAATAAATTTGTATTTCGCGAGTTGCGGACCAACCAACAGACTCTCCGGCGAAAGATATTCAAATCTTCGCGCTCCAAATCCGGTGGTCACAAAACTCGTTCTCGATCCCTCTCTCGGGACGTAACAAATTATATATCAATAAAACTGGTGGCAGCGGAAAGCAACCAATTAAATCATACCACCAATAAAACTGGTGGCAGCGGAAACAAACGAATTCGCACCAGCAATAAAACTGGTGGCAGCGGAAACAAACGAATTCGCACCAGCAATAAAACTGGTGGCAGCGGAAACAAACGAATTCGCACCAGCAATAAAACTGGTGGCAGCGGAAACAAGCGAAATCGCACCACAATAAAACTGGTGGCAGCGGAAACAAACAAATTCATACCACCAATAAAATTGGTGTCAGCGGAAAGCAGCGGAAACAAACGAATTCGCACCATAATAAAACTGGTGACAGCCGAATACAATTTAAATCGCACCATCAATAAATTTGATAACAGCGAAAATCAATCAAAATTACATAAAATTAACAAATTTCGTGTTACAATTCTTGACAGAGTATCACTAACAAGTAAATCGGTACACAAACGTGAACTTTTCAAATAAATCGTGAAAAAAGAAAAAAAAAGACAATCTTTGTTCGCGCCATAAATCATTGAACACTCGAAACCGAAGTCATCCTTCGATATCGTGAAAACGGCAGCAAGTGTGACCAGACGGCACGCGTACAACCATCACCGAATCTTCAAGGGCCAGGTCAACTTCCAGTAGCTACTCGACACCTTTTTCGACCGCCTGCACAAGCATCATAAATCGTCATCCACCACATCTCCGAGAACCTTTCTTCTTCTCGACATCTACAAGATCTTCAACGAGTATGCCGGGAGAAATCGGGATGACCACCTTCGCGGTAGTTCTCATCTACCTGCTCCAGCATGGCAGCGCGCTGATCGCGTACGATTGCGGCGCTCCATCAATGAACATCACGACAATGTCATTATTGGACATACAAGAGTGCGAAATCCCTATACCCAAGCCAGAGGTTAAGGAAACCAAAATACAACTACTCCAAAGAGTAGAATTCTCACACATTAAAGTCATACAATGCAAATTAGAAATTTACAGAATAGTTAAATACTGTGGTATGCATTCTCATACTTCCGAAGTCAAAAACGGTCGTTCAGAATACTTACAAGAATTATCCGCTAATGTATGCAAATCAACGCACCTCACTAAATCGTATAACCTTTATAGCATCTTATTTACCGATTTCAATGTTAATGCAACAAATACAAGAAACGTAATGTTAGCCGGATCAATCGACAATAACGGAAACTGTCACGGGACCTCATTTTCAGACAGCTACGGATCCTGGGATAACGTCATTGTCATTGGAATGTTTAAGTTTACGCTCTTAGAACAATATGCTGCAGTTAACTTAAACCAAAACGAAATCATTCTACAATCGGGAGTAAGATGTAGCTATGACAAAGGAAGATGTGTCGACTTCCAGGGAGGATTTAGCTTCTGGGACCCTCTTGAATCCGATCAGTGTAAATTCAATAATTACGAAATAATTTATGAAGGACTGGCAGAAAGAATCCAAGATACAATTAAATCCGAAAACGAAATTTATTCGATCACCACGTCCGACATCACTTTCGCATTAACGGTTAAGGGCCATACAGTTTTGTGCGGTTACAAATTATTGAAAACAGAACATCCTAAACTATTCATTGTTGACAAACAAAATGGCGACTTTTTCGCAAAAAACATATATCGACTATAAACATGGACACATTTGCATACGTAAACTCAAAATTAGTGTATATAGTCAGACATTTCGGTAATCAAATAACAGATCTCTATGATAACGTTGTCAAACAAGAATGCGAACTCGAAAAGAAAGTCTTGCGCAACACTCTGGGTTTTGCAGCCCTGGCTCCCGCCGAATTCGCGTATTATTTTATGAAAGAACCAGGCTACATCTCACATATAGCCGGAGAAGTATTAAGAATTGCCAAATGTATCCCGGTTAATGTAGCAACACGGAAAACGGACGAATGCTATCAAGAATTACCCGTAACAAGGGGTAATGAGTCGATGTTCATGATACCACGTACACGCATACTTACTAAAACAGGACACGAAATTGAATGTAATTCATTCCTATCGCCAATGTACCGAATCAATAACGTTTGGTACCAATCCCTGCCTCAACTGGCACAGGCGGCAGCACCACAATCATTGTCCGCAGACACGAAGAAAACATGGGAATTTGTTGTCCCGGAACACTTAGCAGACAGCGGCATTTACTCGACAAAAGATCTCGAGAATTTGCGCTCGAGCATGATGTTCCCTATAGAAAGAACCGCTGTGTTAAACACACTCGCTAGGGGAGCGTCTGGCCAAAAAACGATTGACCAAGGCGTATCTATTAACCATTGGATTAACGACGATATAATCCAAGAAAAAATCGAAAAAGTTTGGGGAAAGGTGTATAACTTTTTCCACACGGTCGGTACTTTTAGCGCGACGTTCCTGGGAGTATGGGTCACTGCCAGAGTAGTTAAATTTGTCATCGATACGTTAGTACATGGTTATGCGTTACACTCGATTTATGGATGGAGCGTTTGGTTGATAGGGGCTGTTTGGGACTCTATTACGAACTTATTACTTCACATCGGTAAAAGGAAACCCACTCACAATGCCGATAGCGAAAACTACGTCCCCCTTCAGGTCATCGAAACCGACAAAGAGGAAGACACAACGGCGAACGAAAATAAGATTTACCCTACTTGTCCAGCGACGTCGAGTAAGCAAAACGACGAACCAACGACTTCCGAAACACAATTGTGGCACCCGAGGTCGCATCCGATAATCTCGAAGAACAACCGCAATTCGAATGTATAAGAGAATTCTCAGCATAACGTTCCGTATTCGAATTATCTTCTATTTTGTTTTAGGAATGTAAGGATTTAATTTTTTTTTGGGTGTGATTGCAAAGGAAAAACACATATCTACAATTAAATTTTCTTATACCATTTATTTCTCAAACATATCAGGGCAGAAACGAAAACGCCATAATCAACATTATAAAAGCCAATGAGCTGATTAATAAACAAACATACATATATTTAATGAAATGCGGTTTGGCAATTTCTTTTATTTTCAAGTTCATCAAATATACAGGGTGATTCGGTATAGGTAGTGCATCCGACACCTACGTATTCCAGGCTATATTCTGAACAAAATGACTTAGGCGTTTTAAAAAATACTAAATAGCTTTTAAATAGGAAGCAATAGAATTCTAGAATTCTCGACCAATCAGAGTTGCTGTTTCATTCATGATCGGAGACGCCTCAGGACCGGGTAATCAAGGCTCCGATTCGAAAAATTCGAAAGAGCGACAGAGTTCAGGCAGAATTTCGTTTCGCGAGCCCGGAAGTCTTTTGTTCCAACCGAAGTTTGCTGTCCCTCTCGATCGAATCATGTATCATACGACCGGTCGGCATTTGTCATTTATTCAATGAATTGTGCTGCGAAGTCCATTTATTTAATGTCGAAAACATTTTTCTTATGCAAGCATAGATCATTGATGATTCGTGCGTCTAATGCTTCGCCTCTTTCTCACGAGTAATTGTATTTATACTGGAAGTCTACAGTACTCTGCAAAAAATGTTTGATAATTGTAAATGATTTAAGAATCGAAGGTAACGACGCTCGATTCTCATGTGGCACAGCTTTCACGAAAAAAACTATTTCGCGTGTCTCATGCATCCGGCTTCATCCCACATGCTTTTTTGTGTGTATTGAGGCTCTGCAGTACTCGGTAAGAAACGATAGACAACCGTGGACGATTAAAGGAAGAGAGTCAACAATGCTTGATTCTGATGTGTCACAGCGTGCACAAAAAGAATTATGTCGAGCGTCCAAAGCTTCAGGCTCTTTCTCACGAGTTATTTTATTTATGCTGGAACTTTGTAGTACTCTGAAAAAAACGCTGGACAATCGTAATCGATAAAAGGATCATAGGTAACGATGCTCGATTTTCATGTTTCAGCTTCAACGAAGATAATGTTTCCACATGTCTGAAGCTTCCGGCTACTTCTCACACGTATTTTCATATACACTAGAACTCTCTGGTACTTGGAAAAAAATAATAGACAACCATAGCTGCTCGACAGATCGGAACTAACGATCCTCGATTCTTATCTGACGCAGCTTCCAGGGATTAAACTATTTCGCGAGTATCATGCTTCCGGCTCCTTCCCACATGTATTTTCGTGTGATCTGAGACGCTACAGTCCTCGGAAAAAACGTGAGATATCCGTGGACAATTAGAGGAATAGAATCAACAATGCTCGATTCTCATGTGGCATAGCTTTCACGAAAAAAACTATTTCGCAAGTCTCATGCTTCCTGCTTCTTTCCACATGCATTTTTGTGTGTACTGAGGCTCTGCAGTACTCGGTAAGAAACGATAGACAACCGTGGACGATCAAAGGAAGAGAGTCAACAATGCTTGATTCTGATGTGTCACAGCGTGCCCAAAAAGAATTATTTTGTGCGTCCAAAGCTTCAGGCTCTTTCTCACGAGTTATTTTATTTATGCTGGAACTTTGCAGTACTCTGAAAAAAATGCTGGACAATCGTAATCGATAAAAGGATCATAGGTAACAATGCTCGATTTTCATGTGTCATAGCTTCAACGAAGATAATGTTTCCACATGTCTGAAGCTTCCGGCTACTTCTCACACGTATTTTCATATACACTAGAACTCTCTGGTACTTGGAAAAAAATAATAGACAACCATAGCTGCTCGACAGATCGGAACTAACGATCCTCGATTCTTATCTGACGCAGCTTCCAGGGATTAAACTATTTCGCGAGTATCATGCTTCCGGCTCCTTCCCACATGTATTTTCGTGTGATCTGAGACGCTACAGTCCTCGGAAAAAACGTGAGATATCCGTGGACAATTAGAGGAAAAGAATCAACAATGCTCGATTCTCATGTGGCATATCTTTCACGAAAAAAACTATTTCGCAAGTCTCATGCTTCCTGCTTCTTTCCACATGCATTTTTGTGTGTACTGAGGCTCTGCAGTACTCGGTAAGAAACGATAGACAACCGTGGTCGATTAAAGGAAGAGAGTCAACAATGCTAGATTCTGATGTGTCACAGCGTGCACAAAAAGAATTATTTCGTGTGTCCAAAGCTTCAGGCTCTTTCTCACGAGTTATTTTATTTATGCTGGAACTTTGCAGTACTCTAAAAAAAATGCTGGACAATCGTAATCGATAAAAGGATCATAGGTAACGATGCTCGATTTTCATGTGTCATAGCTTCAACGAAGATAATGTTTCCCCATGTCTGAAGCTTCCGGCTACTTCTCACACGTATTTTCATATACACTAGAACTCTCTGGTACTTGGAAAAAAATAATAGACAACCATAGCTGCTCGACAGATCGGAACTAACGATCCTCGATTCTTATCTGACGCAGCTTCCAGGGATTAAACTATTTCGCGAGTATCATGCTTCCGGCTCCTTCCCACATGTATTTCCGTGTGATCTGAGACGCTACAGTGCTCGTAAAAAACGTGAGATATCCGTGGACAATTAGAGGAAAAGAATCAACAATGCTCGATTCTCATGTGGCATATCTTTCACGAAAAAAACTGATTCGCAAGTCTCATGCTTCCTGCTTCTTTCCACATGCATTTTTGTGTGTACTGAGGCTCTGCAGTACTCGGTAAGAAACGATAGACAACCGTGGACGATTGAAGGAAGAGAGTCAACAATGCTAGATTCTGATGTGTCACAGCGTGCACAAAAAGAATTATTTCGTGCGTCCAAAGCTTCAGGCTCTTTCTCACGAGTTATTTTATTTATGCTGGAACTTTGCAGTCCTCTAAAAAAAATGCTGGACAATCGTAATCGATAAAAGGATCATAGGTAACGATGCTCGATTTTCTTGTGTCATAGCTTCAACGTAGATAATGTTTCCACATGTCTGAAGCTTCCGGCTACTTCTCACACGTATTTTCATATACACTAGAACTCTCTGGTACTTGGAAAAAAATAATAGACAACCATAGCTGCTCGACAGATCGGAACTAACGATCCTCGATTCTTATCTGACGCAGCTTCCAGGGATTAAACTATTTCGCGAGTATCATGCTTCCGGCTCCTTCCCACATGTATTTTCGTGTGATCTGAGACGCTACAGTCCTCGGAAAAAACGTGAGATATCCGTGGACAATTAGAGGAAAAGAATCAACAATGCTCGATTCTCATGTGGCATAGCTTTCACGAAAAAAACTATTTCGCAAGTCTCATGCTTCCTGCTTCTTTCCACATGCATTTTTGTGTGTACTGAGGCTCTGCAGTACTCGGTAAGAAACGATAGACAACCGTGGACGATCAAAGGAAGAGAGTCAACAATGCTTGATTCTGATGTGTAACAGCGTGCACAAAAAGAATTATTTCGTGCGTCCAAAGCTTCAGGCTCTTTCTCACGAGTTATTTTATTTAT
>OY390728.1:1417039-1493180 GCA_959613375.1 Heteropelma amictum | reverse complement strand
CGCACACACACACACACACACACACACACGATTCACTCCTCTGCGCGCCCCTCCACGAAACCCTCGTCGTCGTTGTCCTCCCAATGATCCAGCTCCAACCATTGGATCAACCACACCGGAACACCCACGTTCGCCGCTGTTGCTAAATGCACAACGGGTGGGTGGCCGATGGGGTGGTGAACGACCCCGTGGCTGAAGAGGACCTCTGACGAGAGGACCCACAGTGCCTCCTCCACCCCCGGGATGTCACAATGGTCCAGCCCGGCGATTGTGACCTCCTCCCCCAAAGCGGGGACCACGGAGGCCAGAGGTGGTGGGGTGCGGAGGTCGTGCAACCAGAAGTAGTCGCTGACGCCGGAGTCCACGAGGTACACCTCGAAATACTCGCCGTCGTCATCGCCACGGGTGATTTCACCTCGCGAAACCGCCCCGTGGCGAAAAACGACGCACGAGGCGCCTACGAAGGCGTCTTCACGAGGCAGCCGCCAGCCCCTCGGGTCCTCCTCGTAGAAGGCCCTCATTGTTAATTGCAGGGCCTCGTACGCCGCCTGCACCTCGTTGCTGCGCAAAAAAACGGCGCACTCACTCAACACACACACGATGCGGCAAAATACCGCCTCCAAACACGCACTGTATCGCGGAAACATTTTCGTAGTTTTAAGAACCGCGCGTTTCAAAAGCTGGAAGAAGACTGAGGATGATTCTTTGCTCCGGTATGAAACATATTCGCTCGTGAAGAGTCATCAAAATCGAGGATCGTCGCAGTTACGAGACGTACCAGGGAATTTAATCTCGCAGTTCGAGGGGGGGGCAAAGGATGCATCTGTTTTGGACACGCGCGACGGCATGAAAAGCGTATGTCAGCGGGGAATAACTGCTGCAAACTTTGGTAGAAGAAGAAGAAAGAAGACATAGATTCTTAAGTATATGAGGTGAGCCGTCATTCGCGACAGCAAGAAAGAGAGAGCGAGCAGATTCTTTCAAAATTGGCACGTCTTCGCGTCAATGACCGCACCAAGAAATCTAATCCTGCCGGGCGAGGACAACGATGCATCTCTTTTTGAATCGACACGTGTCCACAGCGAAGGCAGCAACAGCACACGAAGTATACGCACGAGAGAGACAGAGATTTCTTTTGATGAACATTATTAAATATTATAATGGACATCGTAATTCGCGAGGGCCCGCGAAAAGAGCGAGAAAGAGAGAGAGAGAGATTCATATGCCGAAGCGTTATTAGCGACAAGCTGTGTGTTCGCCTTAACAGCAGGCCGAGAAATAAGGACGTATCTCTCACGTATAACGACGCGAGTTACGTCCTTTTTCGAACGAAAATTTTTCGACACGCCAAGCACGAGCCCCTTGCGATACGCCACCCCAAAATCTCGTCCGTTTTCGCGTATCTCGCGCCGTTCTCGAGATATCGCGATTTTTTCCGATCTACGCTATTACGAAGAAAGAAACACCCTTCTAAAAATTCGTCACAAAACAAGGCGAGTTTAACTGAATTGTAGAATTGTTTAATGTTCATCATATTGTGTATTTTGTTCATAGAATATTAAAAGGAGAAGGGGGAGCGGGTGAAACGATCGTGATGGTCGACGCAATAGCGTATTACTTTTTCGCTTTCAGTTTATTATTTGTCGTTTCGAGTATCGTATCGTCTGACGATCAGCTCGAAGAAACTTTCCGTGATCTAAAGTTTCTTGCAATTTGAAAACAACGCGTTTATATCATCAGCAGAAGAAGAAGAAGAAGAAGAATTTGCACAGTCAAACCTTTGAAGTAATTATTTGTTACAATACGATTTGTATACGAGGCGTTCCATGCCAAATGCACCTTTTTCATGCTTTGATTACATATTACATATTGATTTATTCATAGATGCAGTTCTATGTGAAGGGAAGCAAGATTATTTTCAAGCGTGAAGGATCGGACCTGGTCCTGGTGAGTACAAAACATTTCATGTGTGTGTGCGTGCGTGTGCGTGTGTGTGTGTGCGTGTGCGTGCGTGTGCGTGCGTGCGTGCGTGCGTGCGTGCGTGCGTGCGTGCGTGCGTGCGTGCGTGCGTGCGTGCGTGCGTGCGTGTGTGTGTGTGTGTGTGTGTGTGTGTGCGTGCGCGCGCGCGTGCGTGCGCGTGTGTGTGTGTGTGTGTGTGTGTGTGTGCGTGCGTGCTCTTTTCTAATTTTTGCATTGTTACAGAGGGCTCTTTGTCCCTTCGTTGAAGTCGCTAAAGCCGTGAGAACACGTAGAAGAGAAAACCGCGAAAATCTCGCGAGATTATGGAGTGACGTTAATTATACAGAGGAGTGTTGGGTATGGGATCCCGTGGCTGCTCCCGCAGACATTTTGGGGCTCCGTCGCCTCTATCACATGGAGCCTTTTCCGCGACATTCCCCCGACGAGATCTGGACGGAGGAACTTTGCAAATTATAATTTCAATGAATAATTGTAATTGAGTATGAATAAATGCTTCAATGCACCGTTAATGTGACGTGGTCAGCTCGTCATTTTTTCTACGCTATTATATATACGTGTATAATATAAAATATCTGCTCTGAGGAATACGGAGATGGTGATGGCCCGTGTGCGAGCGCTCGCTCGAGCTCTTGTAAGATAATACGATGTTTAGGCGAACATCACGATCGTCGTCGTCGTTGTCGTACCCGTGTTTTCTACCATCGCTCGGCCGTTAATTTTTTCCATCAAGTTTGCCGAAGTCGCGAAAACTGCATACGCGCCCTTCTCACACACTCACACACACGCACGCACATAGAGCTATTTTATTAAATGTTATATTCATTTCAAACGCGAGAGATACTCAGTTGTCATTTAACCGAGCATCAGAGAGTTATCTCGCGCGATTAATCGACAATGTCAGACGTAACGCTTATTCGCGAGTGTATTATAGATCTTTTGCGATTGGCAAAATTTCATAGTGCGCAGCTTCGACGACGGTGCAATGAACGCTGGTACGGTGAATTACAGTGTTTATCCAGAGATAGACTGTTGAAGCGCTTAAAATATGTAATATGGTGGACACCTCTGCGCGTCATTGCGAAAGCGCACAAGCGCGGTCTGTTGAAAGGGCTGTCTATCCTTACATGCGTATATGAAGAATTAAAACGTCGCGGTGTTAATGACTCATCGTGTATCAGAGCTCTCGTTGAAGAAATTAAGGGTAAGTACCGTTTTAATTGTAACATATCGGCATTCCGCAAAACACGGATAAGGCTTAACGACAGCGGTGGCGGGCGGCCGATTACAGGTTATCAGCAGCTTCTCGATGCATCGAGCGATGAAGAAGCGGCTCTTATTGACGCGACAAAGGCCGCCGAGGAGCGCACTTATGATGATGATGATAAAGAAGAAGAAGAAGAAGAAGAAATGTGCGTAGCCGGGCCTTCGGGTATAGGGCAGGCGTATCGACGCGGTCGGGAAATAGACGAGTGCGCCGATAGCGATTCATCCACGTGCTCCGATATTACACCAGCACCAGCAGCGTCGAGTGTTTTTAACCCCTCTCAAATATTTTCCGATTTATCACGACCCTCGTGTAAGTATTTTTTGAAGTAAAAAATCGAAAATGAAATTATCTAACACAACCCGATTTTCATAGATGAGAACCGTATTGCGGGTGAAGGAGACGAAGAGGAAGAAACCACCAGCGGGAGGGGTAACATTCTGCTAGAGGAATGGGCTCGTGAAATTCAGAATGATGCTGAACAACAATTCGATCATCGCGAGAATCAGGTATGGGAATACCCGATGGAGCTCGAGCTGGATCAATCAGACGCGGGCGATGATTTCGACAGAGCTAACGAGTGGTATGAACAGCTCATGGCCTCTGGCAATACGGACTCAGGTAAAAGCTTTATTTGACATGTAATTTTTGAAAAATGTAAGTAAGATTGGTTATTTTATGACAGGTTATTCATCGGAATGGGGTTTTTTTGAAGACGATGAAGCTCCTTTCTAGCAGGGACCCTAATAATAATAATAATAATAAATGGTAATAGTTTATACTGATGGAGTCTGCCTGAAACTCAGAAATTCTCGACGCTTACTATTTTGTGATTTTTCAGAGATACAAGTGGGCGAAGGCAGGCCGCGGGATACAGACCGGTCGGAAACTTTTCAAGATGTACAGCCGCCGGGAGAGCGCATTGAAATTATCGAGGAGTCGAGGCGTTATTTTAAACGCTTTAAACTGCGTGGTAGAGAGACGTTAATGCGCGTTCGTCAACCACCGTCTGGGACCAGTACGATAAAATGGCTCGAAGGAGCATTTCGTGACGTCCTGACGCATATCACCAGCTCATGCGAGGGCTGCGATTATGTCGGCGTGTCTTTTACGGCCGGCGGCCTGTCACACGGGCCCGTATGGCTATATTTTCGGCCTGCAAGGGATTACACTTTTCGCGACTTGTGGCATTTAATAAGTAGCGTTGCTCAGAGTTCCGCCTCCTTGAATATCGATGAAGCGTGCAGTATAAAAACATGCGTTGTCAGGGGTGTCGAGGGAGCGGGTCGAAAAGGTCTGACACACGAGGGGGTAGCAAAAAAATATATCTTAACGATTAGGAACAACGATAAGCTTTGTTTGGCGCGCTCATTGGTGGCCGGTCGGGCTTACGCGGAACGCGGTGAAATACGATCGGGTGTCTTGCACGCTAATTGGCAGCGAATACGACAGGTAAACGGTGCTGCGCAACGAGAGGCTGCTCTTGAACTCACGAGAGCGGCAAATGTTGTCATACCCGCGCGTGGCTGTGGTGTACGCGAAATTGCCTTTTATCAAAATTATTTAGCGTCTGAGGGTATTGCTATCATAGTTTATGAATTTCTCACTCTCGGCCGTAGGTCTGAACCGCTATTCGACGGTGCGCAACAAGTTTTGAACACAGCCGGTATTATCAGACATACTTTGTACATCTTGTATTACGAAAGATCGCATCACTTTCAGCCAATTTTGAATCTAAGAGGCGCAGTTGGCAGTAGAGATTTTTGCATAGCCTGTAATACGCGATATCGTCGATTTGGCCATCGATGCTCGCAAAAAAAGAAATGTTCTCGCTGTTTCGGCTCACCACCGTGTGAACGACGTCTAAACAATACACTCAGATGTCCGGTATGCTATCGTGATTTTTATGGGGATGAATGTTTCCGAAAGCACAATACCGCAATTGACGCGTATCGCGGCCGTAAAACAGTCAGCATATGCGATTCGCTTAAACGCTGTCGCGACTGTTTCCGCGCGATAATGCCATTGGAAAAAAATCAAAGAAAAAAACACGTGTGCGGTGTGACATTTTGTAAAACATGTAAAAGCGATCAACCGAATAATCATTTATGTTTCATGAGACCGATTTATTCGCGCAAAGCCGACCCAAAGGTGATATTCATTTTTTATGACTTTGAGACACAGCAGAGTACACCGGTGATCGGTGATGCGATTCACGGTGATGCACATTCAAGCACGAGCCAAATTTATGTGTAGCTCAGCGCGTTTGTACATTTTGCTGTACAAATGACTCTATAGACGAGCCGTGCGAGCATTGCGGCCCGCACGAGTTTATTTTTAAACAAAACCCCGTATCTCAGCTGGTTGAATTAGCCTCGGAGCGTATTAAGGGGTTCACGCGAACAATATGTATCGCTCATAATGCAGGGGGTGTCGACGCGCAATTCATCCTGCGCTATCTAATCGAGGAGAAAAAAACACAACTTCCGTCTTTAATTATGAACGGTACAAAGATAATTTCCATGCGTCTCGAAAAACTCATCTTTCTCGATAGTCTAAATTATTTTCACATGCCGTTGAGTGCTTTGCCGAAAGCTTTTGGCCTCTCAGGCACTATCGCAAAAGGCACTTTCCCGCATTTGTTCAATCGGCCGGAAAATCAAAATTATGTCGGTGAGCTGCCACCTATCGAAAATTATTCGCCCGATACAATGCATACGGCTGCGCGAGCACAATTTCTGACGTGGTATCGTGAACTAGTAGAATCGGGGTATGTCTTTAATTTTGCAAATGAGCTCGTAACCTACTGCACCGATGACGTGACAATTTTGAGACGATCGTGTATGGCTTTTCGCGATATGTTTATCGCTAGTGGTCGCGTGTGTCCCTTTGACGAGGCCACCACAATAGCCTCAGCCTGCTTTCGTGTTTTCCGTAAAAATTTTTTGAAAGACAACACGATCGGTATTATTCCTACAGGCGGATACAGATGGGCCCATAATCAATCGAAAAAAGCGGTATCGTGGCTCGTGTGGATGGAGTATTCTCTCGGGCATGCAATTGTCCATGCGGGTCGCTCGCGCGAATTTAAGCTCCCGCAAAATCTCCTAGTCGACGGCTACTACGAGGCACGTAATGACGATGATAATACCATCGTTGCGCATGTATTACAATTCCACGGGTGTTACTGGCACGGCTGTCCGCGCTGCTATCCCATCAATCGAGAGCTCAAACAAAGCGATGATATAACGATGGATGAGCGTTTTGAAAGAACTATCGCGATAGCTGATAGAATACGCTCGGGTGGCTACACACTGCTGGAGATTTGGGAGTGCGAATATGACGCGTTGTTGAAAACAAACGGGGAAATGAGAGCATTTCTGCGGGAGCATCCTCTGGTTACAGCAGAGCCCTTAGAACCGCGTGACGCTTTCTTCGGCGGCCGAACGGAAAACATGGTTACTCTCTATGACATACGCGACACAGAAGAGATACGTTACGTCGATGTTTGTTCTTTGTACCCGTATGTCTGTAAATTCGGCAAATATCCCGTAGGTCATCCCAAAGTATATGTGGGTGACGAGTGTAAAGATCTGACCGGTCCTGATAATAACGATCTTACGCGCGTGGAAGGGCTCGTAAAGTGTACCGTACTGCCGCCTCGAAATTTGTATCACCCTGTATTACCTGTGCGTATGCATCAGCGTCTGTTGTTCGCTTTATGCCGCACTTGTTGCGAGATTATGAATCAGGACGCGTGTACGCATGACGACCCGTTGGAACGTGTATTCGTGGGTACATGGGTTGTCGATGAATTACGCAAAGCTATTTCATGCGGCTACACCGTTATACGTGTATTAGAAATCTGGCAGTACGAGGTAACGGAATTGAATCGCGATACGCAAAAAGGTGGTCATTTTGCCGGGTATATTAACACTTTTTTGAAAATCAAACAAGAAGCTAGCGGCTGGCCGGAAAATTGTCAAGATGATGATGCCGCGCGTGAGCGTTACATCAGCGACTTTGAAAAATCCGAAGGTATCCAGCTCGATCGCGCTGCTATCGCGAAAAATCCCGGCTTACGCTCCGTTGCTAAGCTATGTTTAAATTCTTTTTGGGGCAAGTTTGGTCAGCGTGAAAATTTGCCACAAACAACCATAGTTTCGACGCGAAAAAAACTCACCGAATTGCTCGCTAATGCAGAGTACGAAATCACCGGTGTACTCCCTGTTAACAACCATGTATTGTACGTTAATTACATAAAAACCGACGAGGCTGTGATACCGTCGAATCAGGCGAACGCTGTAATAGCCGCATATACGACAGCTCAGGCTCGCTTAAAACTGTACAGTTATCTCGAGCATTTGGACAGACGAGCGTTATACTGCGACACCGACTCGGTTATTTATGTGACGAAAAAAGATCCGAATGAATACGAGCCACCGACCGGTCAACTTTTGGGTGATTTGACGGACGAATTGAGCGCTTATGGAGAGGGTAGCTATATCAGAAGTTTCGTTTCGGGTGGCCCGAAATTTTATGCATTTATCGTACGATGTCCCGACAATTCGGAAAAAGAAGTTTGTAAAGTAAAAGGTATAACGCTTAATTTTAAAAATAGTTCATTAATAAATTACAATTCGGTGCGCTCGTTTATAGTTGATGAGATAGAGGAACCGCTCGTGCTCCATTATGACGCGATTCGTCGCACGGCATTCCATCAGGTCGTTACGCGTGCTGAAAGTAAATCATGCAAAGCGTCGAGCGTCAAGCAGAGACGCGACGGGACATACGGCACGCTACCCTACGGCTATCTTTCATAAGTTTGAACATTGTCAAGTTTCAAACGACACCTACATATGTTATCAATAAATTTGTCATAAAAAGAATGATTAAATGCGGAAAATCCTTATTTACCCTTTCAGAAGGATATTTCATTCATTCGTAATAATGGACACGCGGTGGCAGCATCCCTGGACCTCGATGATTTGCGGGCCCACAGGTTGCGGTAAAACATATTTTGTGAAAATTTTTTTAAAGTATATCGCGTGTATGAGTAGCACTCCTTTCGACAGAATAATTTTTTATTATTCCGAATGGCAGCAGGCTTATACGGGATATGGCTCATCGCTAGAATTTCACGAAGGTCTACCACAGTCAGCGGATTACGCTGACGACCCCCGACCGAAACTAATAATTATCGATGATTTAATGCGCGAAGCCTCGAACAACAGTGTTGTCGATCTATTCACGAAAGGCAGCCATCACAAGAATCTCAGCGTCATTTTTATTACGCAAAATTTATTTCATCAGGGTCACGGTCAGCGTGATATTTCACTCAATGCCAGTTACATCGTCGTTTTCAAAAACCCCCGTGATCGTGCGCAAATACAGCATCTAGCCCGTCAGGTATACCCTGAGAATCCTCGCTTTTTACAAGAGGTTTATCATGACGCCACGAGTAAACCTCATGGTTATTTGTTATTAGATTTGAAGCAGGCAACACCCGATAATTGCCGATTTCGTACCTGTATTTTTCCCGATGATCCTCATCACTTTGCCTATGTGCCGCGAAAGAAGATAAAAAGAGGATGTAGAGAGGGGGAGTTGCCAGTTTTACGGTTGTAATGGATAGCTCTTGTGCCTCGCGGTACAAAAAACGCGCAGCAGCAGCAGTATACAGTCTTGAGCACTTTAATACATGTCGACGCGCCGTTAATTCAAACGATGTGACGCCTGACGCTATTCGCTGTTTTTGCGAGTGCGCCTTACATATTTTGCGTGGTAGTGTGCCTCCTAGCAAGCGCAAGCGGTAAAAAAGACGGTGGCTTCGGTGAAAAGTTCTCAGTACAACGTTTGAAATGGCTCGTAGAGGGTCACCAATCTGCAAGAAGCACGTTGCAATATTATACGCTCTCCAATATCTGAGTAAGGAACAACGTGAGGCAGTTTTGCGGAAAGCAGATTTTCGCACGATTCGGTGTGTTTGTGAGTGCGCATTAAACGTTCTTCGAGGCAACGTGCCTCTTAAGCCCGGCGAGCGGGCGAAACTACGACGTTACGCACCGTTACTCCGGAAGCTTGCGGCAAAAACCGGCTGCTGGAGGGCTAAGAAGCGTTTTGTCGTTCAAAGCGGTGGATTTTTACCTCTTCTGCTGGCCCCGATACTCGGTACCCTTCTCTCAAGTTTACTCGGCAATCGTCAATAATGGAGCACGCTCGTAAAATGGTGCTCATACCAGAGGAGAATTTACATCAAATGAGCGCGCAAAATCACCAGCATGGTACGGACGGCTCGTTAGCCGATGGACCAGCGGAAAAAGCGATAGCGACAACTTTGAGCCGTTTAGATGCCGAAATGAATGGGATTTTGCTATCAAACGCGTACAAGGATGAGCGAGAAAAGTGGGCAGCGTATTTGGCTGTGCTGCAGCGTTATCTACATTTTGCCGATTACGAGCGAACTCAGCAGCAGCAGCAGCAGCAACACTTTGGCCTTGTGAAGAAAAAGACGGTCGATGCGGTTAAGACGGAGGAGGAGGAGGAGGAGACTGAGAAGCGATCGTTCGACAAAAAAAGACAAATGAACGACTCAATTATAATTGAAAGCGTCCCAGCGAAATATCGCAACAAAGCAAAGCTTCTATTACGACGGTTACACGACACGCCAGCGCCAAATTTTTCATGGGATTCTGCGGGCGTTGTCACCATCCATGGGAAACCAATCAAGGACTCGAATATCGTTGATCTCGTTAATGATGCTATGCGCGCGAGAAAAGCTACCATGCCCGCTGGTCGCAAAGCTTTTGCCAGATTTTTGAGATCTATACAGGCACCACGAGAATTCGTGGGTAATGACGAGCTGTGGCGAGAGACAAGAGCCAATTCAACGTTACAACAACAAGACAGCGATAGCAGCGACGACGAAGGAGAGATCAGCGACATAGGTCATTCCGAGTTTTACAGCGGTAGCGGACACAGCAAATCGGACCGTGGTGTACAGAGCGGTTCAGGTCATTGTAATAAGAAAAGACGTGTAACTTGGTCGTCTCTGAAATTATAATTATGAAAATATTGGAAAAAGTGTATTTCGATCCGTCCCATGAAGCATCATTTTCAGGCGTTGCGAAATTACTGGCTGTTGGCCGAAAGAAAAAAATTCCCGATGACAAAACAGTACAGTGGCTGGAGACGCAGGATGCTTATACGAAGCATAGACCGGTGAGATTACGATTCCCGCGACGTCACTACAATGTAGGGAATATTGACGATCTGTGGGAAGCTGATCTCGTAGATTTACGCTCGATCAAAAATTACAATGACGGCTATGCCTATCTTCTAGTGGTTATAGATGTTCTCAGTAAATATGCATGGGTCGAGCCTTTACGCGACAAGACGGCTGCAACAGTGGCGAAAGCCTTTACGCGCGTTTTATCATTGAAGCGCTCCAACGGTAGATCACCCGTATGTCTGCAAACGGACAAGGGTAAAGAATTCATAGGAGCGGCGTTTCAGGCGCTCATGAAGACAAAAAAGATTCGGTTTCGTACCGCCCGAAATCCTGACATAAAAGCATCCATTGCTGAGCGATTCAACAGAACGCTCAAGGAGAGAATGTGGCGTTATTTCACGTATTCTCGAGAGAAACGCTACATTGACGTTTTGCAAAATATTGTTTCAGCGTACAATCATGCACAGCATAGCAGCATAAAAATGGCGCCTGCTGCTGTGACATTTCTTACAGCCGCTAAAGCGCGATTCAATCTGGTCCAACGCTACAGGGAGCCAAAATATCAGCGAGCTCCTAAATACAGGGTGGGCGATATTGTGCGCGTCAGTAAGGCAAAGGCTGCGTTTGCAAAAGGTTACGAGGGTGGCTGGAGCAGTGAGTTATTTCGAATACACCGGATATCGTTCACCAGCAGACCCTTAGTATACATTCTACGTGATCTTCACGGTGAGGACATTGACGGTATTTTTTACGAGGCTGAATTATCGCGAGTCCGATCATTTGTTTCGCCGCAAGCGCAAACGGAAAAACCCGAGGAAGAAAAATGAAAGACGAATTCCATATTATTTTACCTAGCAATAGTAGTATGAAGTATTATCCGGACAATACGACTACACGATACACCACGAGATTACCCCAGACCGTATCTTTGCTCGGTAGGTGGGCCGTTTCTTTAGCCGAAATACACATACCTATGACAATTTTGCACGTGCCGCCTGAGGGTAAAGACAATTTTTTGAGTATCGTAACGAACGTCGTGACACCGGGTATTGCTGCAGCAGCCCTCGATTATACGGAGGATCGCGCTTACGTGCCTTCAGGCGTATATCGCAGTGTAGAGTCATTGCTTGAAATGATAAACGATATCCCCGGTGTGTCTGAGCACTTGAAATTTCAATATGCACGTAACGGGTATGTCACGGTGACGCGTATTTGCGACGACTGTAAAAATTTGGAACATTCCTTCTGCTTCTCCGATGCCCTGAACAAAATTTTAGGGTTTACTCATTCAAATGGTTTAGTGGTCAAAACCGAGACGCTGTATATTGCCCCCCGGCCTGCCAGTCTGACCAACGGTATTCCCAACATGCTCTTTATCTATACAGATATTTGCGAGCCTTATATCATTGGTGATGTGCATGCACCTCTGCTACGAGTAGTACCATCCGATGCTGCCAATAATTACAATTATGGCGCGGTAAAGATAAGAAGTTTTTCACCACCTCGTTATGTGCCTCTATTACGCACGAGCTTTCAAACGATAGACATCGATATAAGAGACGAATTAGGACAGCCGATACCATTCGAGTATGGGACACTAACAGCGACGCTACAGTTCAAACGTGTGGATTGACAGTGCAAAACACAATGTCTTATTACGACGAGTATTTTGATGTCCAATCGGGCGGGGCTAGAACAGGATATGGAGGGATTAGCCACGTATACATAGGTTCGCCGAATCAGCGTGGTCATGGTATCGGCAGTTTCCTCGGTGGGCTCTTTCGGCGAATTATACCTCTGTTGAAACGGGGCGCACAAGCTGTCGGCAAGGAGGCATTACGCTCGGGTATCAATGTAGCCGGTGATATTCTTAACACCGGTGTGCATCCGAGAGAAGCGTTCAATACGCGGCTGCGCGAATCGGGCCAAAATCTCAAGAGAAAAGCCGAGGAAAAAATTGATGCCCTTATGCATGGCTCGGGGTATAAAGCTGAAAACATTCGAAAACTGTTGCATTCCGTTGGTGGTGGTGTTGTGCGTCGCAGCAACAGCGGTACGCGCAAACGATCAGCAGCATCGAGAAAAAGCCCCGGGCGCGTGACGAAGAAGAAGAAGAAGAGGAAGAGCGGTGGAGGGGGAGGCCGAAGAAAAAGAAGAAAAACCTCGGTAAAGGTGGGCTTTAAAAACATAAAGAAGCGGAAAAAGAAGTCAAGAACCGTCTCTGATATTTTCGCTTAATTCTCGTTCGCGATCAAAATGGCCTTTTTACACGCTCATTCGTGCGAATGCCTAAAATCCGAGCTTGAGCTATTCACACTACCACCGACCCAAACGACGATTGAAGGAACACAATGGGTATACTACAAGCCAATCTCGTCGCTGACCGATGATTCACCTATCGAATTCGTCGTACCTGGACAGGGTGATGAATACATTGATCTTGCCCACACTATGCTCAGTGTGCGCGTTAAAATACGCTCAACAGCCCTGAAAGCAGCCGATCTAACAGCAAAAGTCGGTCCTGTCAATAATTTGCTGCACTCGTTATTCAATCAGGTCGATGTATTCTTGAATCAAAAACTTGTATCACCCCCTAATAATGCCTATGCATACAGAGCGTACATTGAAACTCTGCTGAATTATGGACAAGGTGCAAAAACCACTCATCTTTCGAGCGTTTTATGGTGCAACGATACTCCCCGCAAAATGGATGATTTGGGTGATGCTAATGCAGGGCTTACCAGCCGTAGAGCAATTATCAATGGAAACGGCGAGGTTGATCTATTGGGCCATCTCCACTGCGATATCTTCAATCAAGAGAGGTTCTTGATAAACGGTGTTGAAATGCGCTTACGGCTCGTGCGAACCAATGACGCGTTTTGCCTCATGACTACCTCGAAAGATTACACGATACATGTAAGCGAGGCGTCGCTCCTTGTACGACGTGTCAAAATAGCTCCCGGTATACTCTTGGCCCATGCAAGAGCTCTCGCAAAATCCACCGCTAAATATCCCCTGACGCGTGTAGAGGTAAAAGCAATATCAATGTACGCCGGCGTACACGGCGATACTTTGGATAATGTAATACTCGGGCAACTACCAAAACGCATAATCATCGGTTTTGTCGATAATAAAGCTTTCAATGGTAATTGTACATTGAACCCCTTCAACTTTCAGAATTATAAAATAAACTACCTTTCTTCATATGCCGACGGTGTACAGATACCGTCAAAGGCCCTACAACCGAATTTCTCGAATACTTCTCTATATGTAGACGCCTATCATACGTTATTTTCCGGCACGGGTATTCACTTTCTTAATCAGGGTAATTGTATTCCACGTACGGCCTACCCTTGGGGGTATTGTCTCTTTGCATTTGACCTTACACCCGATCTGTCGGCAAACAGTAATAGCCATTGGAATCTCGTGAGACACGGTAGTGTCAGAATAGAGGTACGTTTTGAGGAAGCTTTAGCCTCAACCGTTAACTGTATTGTGTATGCCGAGTATGACACTGTATTGGAAATCGACTCATCGCGTCAAGTTATCGTAGACTTCAGCGGGTAAGGATAACAAGAGAAGAAGAAGAAGAAGAAGAAGAAGTACATTCACCCCCACCGGCGGTTTATCATGAACAGTCTGCAAATTCTGCACGCTCTGCGCGGTATAAAGGGCCATACTATAGGTGTATACCCGGCAGATCGTATTCCGAAGGTGTGGGCTAAACCCGTAGCCTTCGTAGTTAATACCGATGGACACAAACGCCCAGGAACGCACTGGAACGCCATGTACGTCGATCGAGATGGATGTGGATGGTTCTTCGACAGCTACGGACTACCGCCAATCATCCCCCAGCATCTCGCACGACTCCGAAAAAACTGCAGGTTCTATCGGTTCAACACTGTTCAACTTCAAGGTCCGGATTCGCAGTGTTGCGGACAGTATTGCATTATGTTTCTTCATTATATGTGTGCTGGTCTCGGTATTGACGAGTTTAGAAGCATATTTTCAGATAACTTGTCGAGAAACGATCGCATAGCGTATGATTATTATTATGCATATGCCAATAAACACAACGCCAATAATCATGATAAATTCAGTAACGAGCTGATATGTTGTATACAAAAGTCTTGTTCTCGCAATCGCTAATTATCCATACGCGCGCGCGCGTATGTGTGTGTGTGTGTGTGTGTGTGTGGTGAAATAAAATTATAAACCTAATATTGTTATATTTTAACGTGTATTCTTAATATCCAGCTATGTTTCATCGCCGTAGCTCGGCCGAGAATTTTTGCTGAATTGCAAAAACACAGACGTCGCGAGAAGTGGTGGTGGTGGTAGGGGTATCCGCAGAATTTTGCAGACTCGTCAAAGCGCGTGCATCGCAGTTTTTTGAAATTAATATGTTCGCTAAGGATAAGAAGAAGAAGATCAGTAGCGGCTGGAATCTCGCTCAAACCGCAGTCTTCTTCTTCATCTTGTGAAATCAAGCACATGAGCGTCGAGCAGCGATACGTCTTGAAAGTGCGCCTGGAAAAACATTTGGAAAACATTGCCGCTATTAAAAAGCTAATACGCGTACAATCCGAATTATCTCAATCAACGCGTCTACTCCAGCATCTACAAATCTCCAATGGATTTCACACGAATCAACAAATTTGGAAAAGCAGCGGAATTCCTGCCAACGAAAAAACTGCACGAGCTCGAGCTCGCGACGGATTACAAAATTTCGAATTTAAACCGTGTTCAGACCAAGTGGGGCCCTCGTATAATTATCGATATTGAGGATAAGTTCACGTGTTTTTTACCGATGCGATTCGTCAAGTTTTTCGAAGAAGACGCTGGTCTATTCTCCGAGGTTCAGGCTGCAGCTCGCGACAATAATCTGCTCATGCGGTACCTCGGCACAAAATTTAATAATGTGGAATTCAAACCGGCCCAGCAATAGTATACGCGACGCTCTGCCGCAGCATGACCACCATCACCGCCACTTCCTCCTCCTCCTCCTCCTCCATCGTGTTCGATATTCTCGGCTTCAAAGATAAGCACGGTCGTTTTCTACCGAAAGAAGTCGCGGTCGGCTCTTTGTGTAATCTACGACATCTAATGTTATGGATTGTTGCACCGCCCTATGACGCCAGTGAATTACCGGCGCAAGTGCGTTCAGAAAATAATTGGCTGACCGCTAATTATCACGGCATACATTGGGCTGAGGATGGCGTCTCCATCGACAAACTACGTGACGTGCTGTGTGAAATCGCCAACGGACCAAGTGACGATGTTCTCCTCTACGCGAGAGGTCACGATGCTGTCGACTTCTTGAAAGACACAACGGGCTACGAAATCATCAATATCGACAGCAGCGAACAATTCCCATCGAGCGCCGATCCATCACCATCACCAATCGTGTGCTTCTGGCACGGCAAAGCACCTAACGAATTCACCCTAAACTATCCTATAATTTATCATTGCGCTCTACAAAATGTCAAAAAAATACAATGCTATCTTAAACCGTTTTCTCTCCGAAAAAACATATTCCATCATCACTGGCGATAATAATCTATACATTATAAAATATGTATCTTGTAAAATATTATCTGTATCTTGTAAAAATATTATCTGTATCATATTTTTATCAATAAAACAAAAATTATTATTATTTTTGAATAATAATAATGAGTGGACCGCTATGGCGACTCTCCCGGCCGCCCCCACTCTACCCACTCCAAGGAGTGGGGATAGGAGTGGGGGTAGGAGTGGGGATTCGCCATAGTGGTCCACATACTACTGTTTTATTATTCACCGGACCCCTAAACTCGATAAATCCTTCGCTTTTCAACATTTTCACCGTTTTATACTAATTTTATATTGTTTATAATAATAGACGTTCTCTATTTTTGCTAGATTCTCTTTGAAATTTCGAAAATAATCTGCCGAATAAAGTTGCATTGATTATTATTTGCTCTTACTGTATTATTTTTTATTGTACTGCAAATATATTATATTTTATATTGTTGCAAAAAAAATAAGTGTAGTCTGGTGCCCGACAAGTAAATTGTTAAAAAATTATGTATATTATTTCAAATCGTATTTTACAATTTCATTTTTCCTCATTATCATAGCACAGTTTATAAATCTCGAACCTCGTGTGAACTTCAACAATCACACGTTACATAACGTTCAACGTTTGTTGAACGTAACCGAGGGAAACCTCGACTCGTATTGAACTTTCCAGTTGTTGCTTCCATTTGTTTGCCATCGATAAAGCCAGCGTCGTTACTTCACAAGTGGCTCAATCTTTAAAAAAAAAACAACGACGACACACACCCGCACACCAACACATGCGCACGCTGGGGTTTGCTGAAACGCGGACGCGCTCAGATATTTATTTCGTTAATTAGCGCGCTAACGATTTGTCTCAAATTAATAATATCATTGTACGAATAAAATATGTCTTGTCAGAATCAACAAAATAATGTTGAAGCACAATACAACGGAATGAAATTACATATTATATTGTACAAGTGATTTCATTTAGCCTGACCCATTGCTGAAAGTTCGTTTTTCCTTAGATGCATTTTCTTGATAAAATGAAAAGAATTTTCATATTTGTTAACAGTTACATGGTATGTAAAAATTTGAAATCAATGGGGTGCTTAGGAAAAGGTGTGCTCACTGAAAATGACGAGTTTCAGTCAACACACCCCCACGACCCAACGTGTCAAGATAACTTTGCAAAGGAAAAATCAAAATTCCATCATGCACTGTACGAAGCAACAAGGAATAACACGTCAACTCCAAAAGAAATTTACGACTCCGTTGCAAACGAGTAAGTATTTCTTTGCATGTTTTATGCCGTCTGAGTGAAATTGGTCCTTTTATTTAACCCTTTAACGTCACAAAGACACTCTTCAGTAGTCCTCTTTTCGACGTCATTATTTACCATGAAAATGTCAGCGAAAAAATTCCTAAAGTACCTTGTCAACTATTTTCAAGGGTGCTTTTTCGAATGGTGCAACTCAAATTCCAATAACATTTTTTTTTATATCATATTTTTGCAAAATAAGTTGAAAAAACACGAATTTTTGAGTGACATTTTTTTTTCATTTCGAGTTTCAGAAGTCTTATCGGATTATTTTCGGACCACAAAGTGCTCTAAAGGTGTCCTCGATAGATGTACTTTCGAAATATGCAAAAAAAAATTTTTTTGTCCCACGTTATACCGGCAAAAAAACAACAAATAGACTAACAAATTTTCTCTGTTTTGGAGTTTTCAAATATTGTGATCGGAACGAGTCTTTTACGGTCACATCTAAATTGGCTCTCGTTTTCGGAGGTTTTTCGGGTCGCTGATCAAGGATTTGACATTATTTTTGCAACATTAATTTGTTTAAACAAATGACTTGACCATTCAATGTTACTATGTGAGTTGCATATGGTTTCCGATGTTTTTTGGGTCCCTCATCACGAATTTGACATTGTTTTTGGCAAATTAATTTGTATTAATAAATTATTCAAACAATCATTGTCACTATGTATGCTGCATATGGTTTTCGATGTTTTTCGGGTCGCTCGTCACGAATTTGGCAATTAATTAATTAATTTTGCACAAATAATGCCAAATTCGTGACTTGATCAGCAACCCGAAAAACTTCCGAAAACGAGAGCCAATTTAGATGTGACCGTAAAAGACTCGTTCCGATCACAATATTTGAAAACTCCAAAACAGAGAAAATTTGTTAGTCTATTTGTTGTTTTTTTGCCGGTATAACGTCGGATCAAAAATTTTTTTTGTGCATATTTCGAAAGTACAACTATCGAGGACACCTTTAGAGCACTTTGTGGTCCGAAAATAATCCGATAAGACTTCTGAAACTCAAAATGAAAAAAAATGTCACTCAAAAATTCGTGTTTTTTCAACTTATTTTGCAAAAATATGATATAAAAAAAAATGTTATCGAAATTTGAATTGCACCATTCGAAAGAGCACCCTTGAAAATAGTTGACAAGGTACTTTAGGAATATTTTCGCTGACATTTTCATGGTAAATAATGACGTCGAAAAGAGGACTACTGAAGAGTGTCTTTGTGACGTTAAAAGGTTAAAAAATCGATATCCTTTTCTCGGGCTTCGAGATGGCAGAGGGTATTTATAAATTACAAGATTACATAATGAGACATTTACGATGAAACGATGAGATTTATTTATGTTTTGAAAAAAGAAACCGACAACAATTCATTCTACACGCAAATAACATTCGAATATCGGTTTCATTATTTTAAACAATTTCCGTATTATATACAGCAATAATGATATTGACATGTATAGGCACCAAATCGCAGCCCAGGTATGGCCCTACTCTCAAAAGCAATCATCATTGGTTCGGTGGCGAAATGAAATTCAACCGCCATTGCCAGCACATATTGAGCAGGTAGCGCAAGTATTGACTGCGGAGCAATGGATTAGAACTTTGACGTACACTATCGTCGTGGCAAATGTATGTGCTGGTAATACAAACACCGAGACTCACTCCTTGAAAGCATGGGGTGTCACTGATGAAAAAGGTTATCCTTCAGTGGTTTTCGGAACACCGTCATATGCATCATCTTTCGATGATGGCACAGAATGGTGCATCGATGCCACGTACGGTGTGGTACCAAACATTAGTGGAGCATATCAATTGCTCACAATAATGATGAAAACACAAAATACGGTATAACATTCGAATCAAAAAATGATTTCTTTTATTGCCACTTTTTCTGCAATGATATTTTCTTTTTTCTTCAGCTTTTACTTTATCACTTTTATCGACTCCGTATTACCTGTTTCTCTTTCCCTCAATTTCTCTTCTTTACTCGTTACTACTTTTCTCAAGAGTTTATTTTTCTTTTCATCCTATCTATTCCAGTCTACCTACCCGTTCACCCATTTCTGTCCAACCTATTCTCTGTTCCTGTCCTAATTCCTGTTTCCAGTTCGTTTTTGCGGCCTGCCACTATCTTATTTTTCATTTCCTTGCTACCTCTTCGACCTTGACAGCTTTCTTCATAAACATATTTTTTCCCACCCCCGAATTTTCTTCGCTATCGTCACTCTCCTCATTCTACCATCTGTTTGTTTTTCCAGACCCTCGCTCCTCTGTACTACGAATTCTGAATAAGATATTTCTATCATCTTCTCTATTCTTCCGTGTCCCCTTTCCATTCCATTTACTCCTTTCATCCTCTTCCTCTTTCAAAAACCAGAGTAGTTTTCTTGACACAATTATCTCCAGCACCTGACCAGGTTCACTAAAAAGGAGGAACTGGCTAGACGCTAAGATAAACGTAGTTTTTCTTGGGTAAAATTACACACAGTTAATTTTTCCTATCGAATTTCGAGCGCCAAGATTAACTAAAAATATATGCTTTATTCGGCATTAGAGGGCCAATCCGACTATATCATGTGTCCAGTCTCCTATTTGGGATTTCGAGGAGGAGCTCTATGAATTAATTGCAGTCAAACTTTTAAATCGTTTTTATTGCAGATGTTACCAGTTGCTTGGGCTCTAATGAGCCGTAAAACAACAGAATCATACCGAGCGGTATTGCACTCAATATGTTCACACCTATTACCACAAAGCAAGCCAATAAGCATTATGACGGACTTTGAATCTGCATTGCGAAGTGCTTTAGCAACATTGTTTCCGTACTCTAGACTACTTGGCTGCTTTTTTCATCATTGCCACGTTAGTTTATTAAATCGTGACCATTATTTCTCTGATATAATCCTGAACTCCGAGACTGCCGGGATTGAAGAAACGAAAAGAAATTTTTACGGGAACTTATTTCTCATCTGTTCATTTTTTTTATCCTCAGCATTTTTGTTTTATGGAAGATGTAGATTACTCACAATTTCACTTTCATCTATAAAAAACGGCTTTCTTTATACAAAAAACAATACTTTCAATTTAAGGTCAGAAGACCTTAAAGTTTCAGCTCAAATCCGAAGCGACGGTTATCACTACATGCCCTTTTTCACATACTATTCTTTGAGATAAACCATATTAAGAAATAAGAAATAATGCCATATGGCGTCATCCTGGTAGTCTAAGGATTAAATTACCGCATATTCGAAATAATTGCATTAATTATGACCGATGATGTAAGTAAAGTAACGACGTAAGCTTACTCAGCACCATAATGCTCACCTTTCTGTATACAAACATAGAATTTTGTTGAATTCACAGCCACAATTATTTTGTAGGCGATTTTGATGAGACGCCGACAACACAGCATCATAACTCGTTTAAAAAAAAGTTGGCCCGAAATGATCGCAGAAGCCCGCCGATTTGAGCGGGATTTGATGAACTTGGCATTGTTGCCAAGTTCTCATATAAAGGAGGCTTTCGAATTTTTATATGAAAATCTGAAGAGTAATACCATTCTTTGCAAGATAATGCGGCCCCTTTTCGTTTATTACAACAATTTTTGGATTCTGAACTGTGGTACAGCACAGTTCAGTGTTTATATGGAAAAGCACAGAACGAACAACACAATCGAACGTTATCATCGTTATTTAAAAAATAAAATGGGCATTCGTCCAGAGATACACAAATTTTTAGGTACATCCATTAACATTGTAAAGTTTTTGGAGCTAATCGTAGAATATTTGTACAAGTGTGATAGTAATTTCCTAACTTAACGCAATGCGAAACTCGCATAGCGCTCGCGTGCTTACTTCTCGTCAGTGACATGAAGTTTTTATGCACAAACATATCCTCACTTGGAATTATGTTAATTTATTCACTTCCATTCGAAAGGACGTTAATTTCGTACGCTAAAAAAGGTTAGATACCCTGCGGATACGATGAGTTAAAGACATGTAACCTCGTTTTAGTATACAAAAATTTCGATGACGTTAGCTTTGTCTGCTTAAAAACGTTTTATGCAGCTTAAGAAGTATAACTTCGTATTCACGAATTTTTTTCATATATGATTTTGATAAAGAACTCTAATGTGGTAACGCTATACACAAAATACATAAAGAATTTTTTTCATATAATTTCTGGAACATTCATTCAATGCAGCCTTTTCACCCTACTGCTAGAATCGCTCAAGAAAATACAAGAAGAAAATCATACAAAAATGTTAGTACTCTATAATGGATTGAGCTTAACACGCACGCGAACAAAAAAAGACATCGCGAAAGAAATTACACTTATGAATGCATGGATGGAACTGGGAAATCTTCCTTCACATTCACGTGATGTTAGAAAATATAAAATTCGGAATTTCCTCAAAAAAATTGCTGCGACAACTACTACAGTAACCTCTGGTATAGCATGAACATTTCTTGACTAGAAAATCATTTTCTTCTTTGTATTAATGATTTTATCATATCCACTTAAATATTCTCTTCTATCATTTATCCATGAAATATGGAAAGACCTGTTGAGTAAATGAGAGTTTGTCGAATTCGTATCGCCCCTCTTCCTTCCGAACTTGCTGGGGAGGGGGAAGGATAAGGTCTATCTAAAAGCAGAGGAGAGTGGTGATCTCTCTCTCTGTCCGTCGGAACCGCAAAGATAACGGACGTGTTACATATATCCCACATCGAGTTAATAAACGTATTTTTCTTTATTAAGACTGAACCGGCTAATAGCGTGTTGCTTTAAACAATAAAACCATTCCTGTTCATCCTGAAAATAACAATAGGTTATGGGCCCAGAACGTTTCGACAGGAATGGTATGTTAAGCAGTTCTTTATCATCGAGTTGCTAAGCGGCAAGTTGGTCGCACCGCGTGGCCCTTGGCAGCCATTATACGTATCGGTCCGTGAGAGTGTCGTGTTGAGCGATTGTATCGGAGAGAGCGTACGCGGTCGAAGCAAGAAAAATGTCAGAAGATATTTCGGTGAGACACGTGGAGAAACTCGATGGCTCGAATTTCCTGACCTGGAAATTCGAGATGAAGGCAGTGTTCCGTGCAGCGAAAGTGCATAGTATTGTGGAAGGCTCGGACGTGTTGGTGCCGGGTGCCACCTCGGCGGAAAAGAACACGTGGGAAGAGAAAGACGCGAAAGCGAGAGTGCTGATCTCGACGTCGATCGAGAGGTCGCAGTTGATTTCTTTAATAACGTGCGAAACCGCGAAAGAGATGTGGGATGCGCTGTGCGGACAATACGAGCAAACGTCGTCATCGAGTAAGCTACATTTACTAAACAAGTTCCACGGATATCGAATGGAGCCGAGCGACACGGTCGTACAACATGTAGCGAAAATTAAAAATATGGCGCTGCAGCTAAAGAATGTCGGTGCCGTAGTACCCGATGACACCGTTATGGCAAAAATCCTTTCGGGTCTGCCACCGAGCGACAATGGTTTTCAGACGGCTAGGGACAATGTCGACAGTTCGCAACAGACGATTCAAAATTTGACGGAGCGACTTGTGCGCGAGGAGTCAAGGCACGGGTCGAATAGTGATGCGGTCGAAGTGTTAGCTGTGATGAAGAGCAGTGGTGTAAATAGAAAAACGCAAAGCTCGAAACCAAAGAAGGATCTGAAAGACACCAAGTGCTTCAAGTGCCACGAGAAAGGACATTTCGCGCGTGACTGCCCTCAGAAGAAAATCAGTGGTGGCGGAAAAGACAAGAATGGCAATGGAGTCAAGAAGTTTGTGCTTGTGGCAGATGTGAAAGAGAGTGGATCGATGGCACCAGAAAAATGTGTCGGTATCTCTCAGGAACAGTTGCGACGCTTGCTCGAGGTCGATAAGGCAGAGGCCTGGATTGGTGACAGCGGGGCTTCTCGTCACCTTTCCTATCGGCGCGAGTGGTTCGAAAATCTTCGAATGGGGGTCGACGGCTCGGTCGTACTCGGAAACGGCTGTGAGTGTAAAGTCGAAGGAGAGGGGGATATCGAACTCGAAGCATTTGTCGATGGTCGGTGGAATTCCGTTCGAATCGAGAAAGTGCTATACGTTCCAGAGATGAAGAAAAATCTCCTATCCATGGGAGCCTGTGCCAAGAAAGGGTGTTTCATCGGGATGGACGAGAAATGTGTGACACTGACGCTAAAGGACGAAATCGTGATGACCGGTGTGAATCTCGGTAACGCGATTTACCAAATGCTCGTTCGCGTGGTGCCGCTGACAAAGTCGTTAGAAGTCAACATTTCGGCGGTCGATCTAAAAATGTGGTACGAGCGTTTAGGCCATGTGGGTGCGCGTGCTCTCGAAGACATGGTGAAAAACGAGCGTGTGACTGGCGTGAAGCTGAAGAACGTTACAAAATTTTTCTGCGAGCCGTGTCAACTTGGAAAAGCACACCGGAAATCGTTCAAAGAAAGTTCGGGGTCGAGAGAAATGAAGCCTGGTGAGTGCGTACATACGGATGTGTGCGGACCAATACAGGTAAAGTCTCAGGGTGGAGCTAGCTATTTCGTAACATTCATCGATGAAGCTTCGAATTTTTGTCATGTGTATCTACTCAGGTACAAAGACGAAGTGCTTGAAAAATTCAAGCTCTACGATAAGCTGGTCGAAAACAAATTCGGTGCGAGGCTAAAAAAGGTAAGATCGGACAATGGCGGCGAATACAAAAACAAAAAGTTCGCTGCGTATCTTGCAGAACGAGGAATAGCTATGGAAAATTCAGCGCCACACACGCCAGAGCAAAATGGAAAAGCTGAAAGAGCGAATCGTACAATCTTCGAGTGTGCGAGAACGATGCTTCGAGCAAAAGATCTTCCCAAGACGTTGTGGGCTGAAGCCGTGAATACTGCGGTGTATATATTAAACAGGACGACCCACTCGAGTAGGGAAAATGTAAAAACAGCGTACGAAGCGTGGACCGGAAGGAAGCCAGCGCTAGGACATGTACGAGTGTTCGGATCGATTGCGTATGCACATATTCCGAAACAATTTCGAAAAAAGCTCGACGACAAGGCAAAGAAGTTAGTATTGGTGGGGTATCAGGACGAATCTACAAACTATCGGTTGTACGATGTGAAGAAGAGAGCGATAGTTGTGTCTCGTGACGTCGTATTCTACGAAAGTGGAGCTGACGAAAGTACGAGTGCGGGTAAATCCGAAGAAAAGTCGCTGAAAATAAGTAGCAAGAGCGAGGTAGTCGAGGTGTCAGACGAATCGGACGAAGAAGCAGAACCAGACGAGCAACGAGAAGATCAACGTCCCGAGCCACGGGATGAGCAACGCGGGGTACAGCAGAGCGAGGCAGAGCAGGGTGAGGAACCTGTCGGACGTCAACTCAGGGATCGGAGACTGATTCAGCGCCCAGGCAGGTATCTATACGACATTGATTTCGTAGAGTGCACGGTACCTGCAACCTACAGAGAGGCTGTGAGCGGACCCGATAGGGCAAAATGGTCAGATGCCATTAAACAAGAGTTGCAAGCTCATAATGAAAATAAAACTTGGACTGTGGTCGACAAGAAGTCGAGAGACAAGTTGATTGACTCGAAGTGGGTGTTTAAAGTCATCCAGGGGTCATCAACGGGTGAGTGTCGCTACAAAGCACGTGTGTGCGCTCGAGGCTTTTTGCAGCAACAGGGCGTAGACTATAACGAGACGTTCGCACCCGTTATACGTTACGACTCACTTCGGGCATTTCTGGCCAAGACGACACTAGAAGATTTTGAGCTGGCTCAGTTTAACGTCTGCACGGCTTTTTTACACGGCGAATTAGAAGAGGACATTTACATGAAGATTCCCGAGGGATTCGTCGTAAAAGGAAGTGCAAAAGTGCGAGACAACTACGTATGTAAGTGAAACAAGTCGCTCTACGGCTTGAAACAGGCACCTAGGTGCTGGAATCTCAAGTTCAGTGATTTTTTAAAGAAATTCAATTTCTCACAAGGCAATGCGGATCATTGCATATTTAAGGGATGCGTCGAAAATGAGAGTGTTTTTTTGGCGTTGTTTGTCGACGATGGCCTTGTGGCCGCGAAGTCGAATCATGTGTTAAATGCCGTATTGGACCACTTGAAGAGTGCGTTCAAGATAACGATAGGAGACGCGTCGCGATTCGTTGGCCTGCAAATTGAAAGAAATCGTGTTGAGAAATCGCTGTTCGTTCATCAATCTGAGTTTGCTGAAAGAATATTAGAAAAATTTGGTATGCTGAATGCGAAAAGTTTGTGTGTGCCAGCTGACCCGAACGTCACATTGTACCCGTTAGAGTGTGAAGACGAGTATGAGGATGTTCCATATCGGGAAGCCGTAGGATCGCTTATGTTCTTAGCTGTTGTCTCTCGCCCAGATATCGCGTTCGCGGTTAACCTAGTCGCGAAGTTCTCAAATAAACACAATCGGGCGCACTGGATGGCTGTAAAGCGCATTTTTGCATATCTTGTTGGTACAAAGGGTCTCGGTATACTCTACAAGAGTAGCGGGAGTGAATCGGAGCTAGTCGGCTATTGTGATGCGGACTTCGCGGGCGATATTGAAACGCGTCGTTCGACAACAGGGTATGCGTTCATGTTCGCGAACGGACTAATATCATGGTCAAGTCAACGGCAGAAAATTGTAACGCTTAGCACCACTGAGTCAGAGTATGTGGCTGCGACAGCGGCTGCACGCGAAGCTGTTTGGCTACGGAAATTACTAAAGGAGCTTGGTTCGTGCGATGTTAAAGCCACAGGAATTTGGATCGATAACCAAAGCGCGATCAAACTAGCGAAAAATCCAGAGTACCATAAGCGCACAAAACATATAGATATTAAGTTTCACTATGTACGAGAAAAAGTCGCTAGTCGAGACATCGAAGTGAAGTATGTACCTACTGAGTACCAAAGAGCAGACATATTTACGAAAGCGTTACCGAGGAAGCAATTTCAGTTGTTGTGTGGTTTGTTAGGGTTAACGAGTTCTCAAACGGTGAGTGTGTTGAGTAAATGAGAGTTTGTCGAATTCGTATCGCCCCTCTTCCTTCCGAACTTGCTGGGGAGGGGGAAGGATAAGGTCTATCTAAAAGCAGAGGAGAGTGGTGATCTCTCTCTCTGTCCGTCGGAACCGCAAAGATAACGGACGTGTTACATATATCCCACATCGAGTTAATAAACGTATTTTTCTTTATTAAGACTGAACCGGCTAATAGCGTGTTGCTTTAAACAATAAAACCATTCCTGTTCATCCTGAAAATAACAATAAGACCAAGCTGCAACAGACGAAGAAGACAGAAATGAAGAAGGAGAAAACGAAGAGAATAATGACATACCACCCATTACCACCACATCACGCCACATTCATGTAAAACCGAGGATAGTTAGTAATATGTTACTGAAAAAACGCGTCATAATTATAAAAGAAAATAAAAAAATGGACACACCACAACCGCCACTAGAAGCCGGTCTAGCACTGACAACAAGTGAAAGAAAAAGACAAACACCTTTCTCGAGCTATCTTAACATGAACAAGACAAGATCTAAATCTAAAAGTATAATGTGTATTCAACCGAGCGGATTAGGCCCAGAAAAGAAAAAGCCTTTTTTTATCCAGCCCATAGCAAAAGTATACAGTAAAACACCGACAGCTCGTAACACAATATTGTGCACACGTGAATAAATTCTTTAAATCATAGAAACCAAGACTAATTAAAATTTTTCGCTTCTAATATTATTTAAATAGTTCCAGAGCAGATTACATACAGGATGCACCGAAAACTAAACTACGTCTTCGTTGTCCACGTCTTCATCGCCCACGTCTATCCCGTCAACGTCTTCGTCGACTATGTCTTCGTCGTCCATGTAATCGTTTTTGTTGTTGTTGTCGTTTACGATTTTGCCGTAAACGTCCTTGTCGTCTATGCCTCTGTTGAGGGCATCGTGCACATCTCTGTGGTCTACGTGTTTGTTGTTGCCGCCTTCATAGGCTTTGTTATTATCGTCATCGTCTACGTGCTCACTGTCTGCGTATTCGTCATCGACGTATTCGCCAGCTACGTATTCGTTGTGCAGGTCTCAGCTTCACGGATGAGAATGACAATGTACTCGGAGCTTTGTACATGCAATGTACACGTAGACGGCAGTTATGATCACAGGAAACACGTATACAACGGCTGCGATGTTCTCCATGCTGGCTACCGCTAGGTACACGGTACACGATAATGTACTCGGAGCGGGCGAAGTGGTATACGTAGACGGTAAGTATGATCACTGGATGCACGTAGACGACCGCTAAGTACACGATAGTGACAATGTACCCGTAGCGGGCGACGTGGTATACGTAGACGGTAAGTATGATCACTGGATGCACGTAGACGACCGCTAAGTACACGATAGTGATAATGTGAGCAGTCGACATCGTACACGAAGACGGCAGTTCCCAGTGAACACATGACCTTCATATGACGTCATAGACAGGTCATATAGAGATCATAAAATTTTTACATAGATATGACATAAAAATGACTCTATTGATAACTTAGAGATGATGTCATATAGTGTGACATAAATATGACATAGAACTGACCTAAAATTTGACTTTTATATGACATCATAATGGTGACTTAAATATTACGTAAATATTACGTCCTATTCATATTATACTGTGACGTCATATTAAAGTCATAAATTTATGTATTATTTACGTAAGAAATAAATCATACAATTACATAAATTACAAGTCATATTCTGACGTAAAAGTGATATAATAATACCGTCATATGCTTACATAAGAAATGGCTCATATTTTTACGTAAAATTTATGTACGATGAACGTCATACTTGTTAAGCATTAGCTTCAGGTCACCTTCTTACATACAACTGAGGTAATATTAATGTCATGACTGCATAAAAATAAACGGTATTCCTATGTTAATCATCGGTATTTTATACTATGTATTATACTATTTTATATTAGGTATCGGTTTAATAATCGACGGTGTAATTTGATGTAAAATTTATTAATTTTTATTTTTATTTGTAATGTCCAAATTTTTGTTACCACAAATTATCTTTAAATGCAAACATTAAATATACTTTTAAACTTGAAAGGATTAGGATTTTTATACAAATAAAATGTATAAACTAGTTTTAAAATCAATTATTATATTGTAATAAAGGTACAGTAACAAAATAATCACTATTAACATATGAAAAATATAAACATTTCGACTTTACAACGTCCGTTGTAACAGTTATCAATTCTGGATTAATACGCTTTTTTACTAAATAAATATTCAAATCTCTAGAGTCACAGGGTTTTACGAATAGCGAATGAAATTTAGAAAAATGTTCGCCTTGTATTGTTATTTGATCATCGGTAACATTGATGTTTTTAATAATTAAAATACGATTATTCGATAACAAACAACAATTTTCATTTTTTTTCAAATTCAAGGTAAAACCATTAAACTCTAAGGAATCAATTTTACCATTATCTAATTTTTTAATCAGTGGACATGATGGAATGCAATGATTTTTTACTGGCAAAGCATCTTCTTCATGAACACGATGAACTACTTGTTCTAAAGGTTTTGGTGCATCTTTGACTTTACTTTTGATGTTCGGCATAAAATTTTCAAATTTAAAAGTACTAAAATCGTCCAGTGGTCCATATTTTTTGGCATCCTTAGCAAGATGAATCAAATTATGGACATTATATGATATTGAATCCGAGCCGTATAAATTTTTGTACTCCTCAACGAACCACCTTAATAATTCATCAGCATAATCGTTATAAACTAGGTATCTTCTAGGATCACATAAAATTCTTATCGCAACACTTAGAGCCATAAAGTGATTATAATATCGTGGTCTCAAAATATTTTTTAATATTATTGGACCTGTATATAATAAAAATTGACGACACTCTGTGGCCTTCCACTTTGCGACACTATCTAACAGTCTTGGTTTTCGTGCAAATTCAAGCGGAATACAAGTTTTCATGGCTTGTAGCGCCTCATTGAAATCTTCTATTTGATTATTTGTTAGTCGATGAGCCCTGGAACCATTAGTCAAGCGAAGTAAATATCGTTTTGCTACACCCAAGCATACTAGATGTTGATAATCCAAAGGGATTTGAGATACCATTCCAAAATCCAAATCAAGAAGTAAGGATTCACCTAAGTGATGTTCTTCTTGCATTTGACTTTTAAGGGAACCGTATGGTCTAGAGCACGAAAATTTCACCTATTTTCACGATTTTTTTTTTGCCATAAAAAATTAAAAAATCGATGTTTTAACTTTTCGGGTTTATTACTACCTTTATTAAGTATACAAAAAATTTTTTTTTTAATTTTAAAAACAGTGTTTATTATCATATAATTGGCATTGAAGACGACCCTCTCGAAAAATCCGACCCGGACGGTGAAGATCGATCCGAGACTTCTACTCATCTGAAACACAAAATTCAAGAAGATTCTTAATCAGAAAGAGTGCAGTTATGGTCGGGGCTGGAACAAATCGAAAAAATTAAAAATTGACAAAATGGCGCGCTTTTGAAAAAAAAATTCGTAAAATCGGGTTTTTTTCACTAGTTTTTTAGTATAAACAATAAGAAATTATTTAAATAAAATTATGATTGCAGCCCCGACGATAGCCATACATGTTGTGAACAACATATCCAAATTTCAAGTGATTCGGTTGAATAGTTTTTTTGTTTTCACCTGCGCGGTGCCGAAAAAAGTCGTTTCGAGATAAATGAGTTTAAAGTTTGAGGTACAGATATTTTCAAAAATTGAGCAAATTTTGAATACTTACAGTTAATCCGCGATTCCGGCACCATATAGGATTCCTTCGGAACGTTCATAATTCAAGATTTCCTCACTCCTTTCATTTCTTCGAGCTGTCCGAGCCTCTTTGGAGTTGTCCGTGCTCCTACGGTTGGCGCTCGATACTCGCAGCTCGTCTCGGTTTTGCGCTAGTTGCTCCGCTTGTGGCCCGATTGTTATGCCCATGGTCTCCATTATTTTCAATAGGGATGCGAATCCTTCATTGAATATGCAAGCGGAAATGTCAGTGGCAATATCAATGATTTTTTTTCCGGCAAACAGATGTTTCGGCGCAAGGTGCCACACGCAAGCATTGAAACTTTCGTTATTGTTCTGCGTATTACTGCCAATACACCTTTCCAATAAAGTCTCTGCTGTCAATTCTTCATAAATTGGTTTTAATATCTCTTGTGCTTCATCGCACAGAGCAGGTGGGTGCTCGTAGGTGTCTAAAGTACCTGCAGCCTCACTTTGACGCCACTTGCACCACGATTCGGAACCTGGAGGACAGTACGAGTGTTGCGGATTTTCATCTGTTGAAATTTTGTGATAATATGCTGCCCATATTTCACTTCTCATCCCTTCAGTCGAATCTGAATTACGTCTAATTGCTAGACCGTAATAAGTTGACAGCTCTTGCAATAATTTATTCGTCAATTGTTGACGCTTCGGTGTTTTATTTATCGATTTCCGCTGTGTCTTTTTTCCCTCTTCTTTTTCTGTCAATTTCTTTGTTGCTTTCTTTATTTGTGCATGTTTTTTTTTCGCATCAACAGCACGTTTGTACAAACGTTTTTTAACATGCAAAACACATTCTTTTTTGCCAACTAAAAAATCATCCCCGTAAGGCTTTGTGTCCAATAAGGCTTTGAACGTTTTCGTGTCGCCGTCTCCGATATAGTTCGCGTATTTTACGTTGTACAACTCTTCCGATCTCTTGAACATTTCCACGATGCCGTCTACCTCCATTTTGCCAGCACTTCCGGTATGATTTGCGTCACAGTGATCTTCATGCTCTCGATACCACGCTTCATATTCAATCGTATCCTCTTGGCCTTTCCATTGAGAGCAGGCTTGACATATACTGCATTTGACGACAACATCTAAAATTTTATTACTGTATTTCCCTATTAACGAGGCAATACCGAGAAGCGATGAGAATCCACGTTTCGCCCACGATCCATCACCAGACACAGAAAGTTCATCCGCGGGACGCCCAGCTTTTACATTCAACTCGACTTCTTCTTTCAATGCTCTTTGGAAAACGATTTTCGCGACGGCTTCAGCTGCAATTTTTATATTGTCCACGATGCCGTAATATGTACTCTTACAAATTCCTTGTCCAAGATCCATGAGACCGCACAAATTTTTCAAGCCTTCAAATCCTACTCCAAGCATTCTCAGGGCGAGAACAAGTCGACGGTTGATTTCAAATGCCTTATCAATTAACGGCGAAGACAAAATAAAAGTTTCTTTACACTCACACTTCACAGAGAGTTTGAATCCTAGACCACGTTGTCCGTTTTTGCTAAAAGTGACCGCACCGTTACAATCTTTACACTTCAACAACTGTTGCAACGTTAAAAATATCATGCTGAATTCGATGATGCAATAATTGAAAGTAGGATTAACGTTTACTTCCAATTCCTCATTGCCTTTTAATTTTTTCGCAGACGTGCTCGTAAAATCAGTAGTATTTTCGATAGTGAATCGATTGCCCTTGAAATATCTTTTGCGACCTACAGAAGATGGTCGTCTAGAAGAGTTACGGCCTTGCTTTCTATCCATATTTTCTGATATTTTATTTCAAAATTTTCGATGTTGGTTCGTCAAAACGTAACGTTGTACTGATCAAGTCAGGGGAAAGCGAAATGACCGTTTCCCTCACAAATGTTCGACAATAGGTATATTTCGGGGAAGGGAAAAGTATATATAGGTATATAGTATGTACTATATACAGGTATATATTTTCGGAGAAGGATTGGGACAGCTGCTGTGCTCCGATTAGGTTACCGGTTAGCGCTAGACCCGTTAGGAGCGCGCGGACCGCTCTCTACCTGCGTTATGGGCTGTAGAAGCTGTAATATTGAGAATTTCTGCATGAAAATTTCACAGTATATCCTTGAGATACTATACTTTCGACATATCGAAAAAAAAAAAAATCGATTTTTTCAAATTTCTAGACCATACGGTTCCCTTAAGTCGTATGCTCTGCCGGTTAACCTGAATATTATTGCATTTATTAAATACCGGTGGTTTGGGTCCGGAGCGGTTTGCTGTACGCGTTTACACCTGCTAATGGAGCTTTCGATCGTTATACTTCCATCACCGAATTGTGGTATTACCTTTGTCAGATCGTTATATGTCGGAGGGTTCTTCGGTGCGGGGTTTGCCATTTCGGTCTCGTCGCTTTCGCTATCTTGGTCCGCCAGTATAAGCCGATAAAATAAAAGCCGATAAAGGTATTTTGGCGTCCTATTCGGCGCCTAGGTGGACGTTTTGGCCTAATTGTGTTTCGATATTATATGTATTTTCTCGAGTTTTCCTTCGTTTTCTTTTTTATTACTATTTTGCCACACTTTTCCAAAAAGGTAAATTCAGTAAATTGATAATTTTGTTTTGCAAGATTTATGTGGGAACCAGTATAAATGTGTATATGTGTTAATTTCGAGAAGAGCAGTTGAAATCAGTTCTCATGTACGAAAATTATTTTTGAGGCGCGCTGTAGCGGCGTGTCCGCCAGTGATTTTGTTGCCGGTCAGTGTAATAGAAGATCGGAATTCGAGTGACGCAGTTTTTTGTCGCGCGGGCGAGAGTGAGAGGGAACGATGAACGTTGCTTGAGCGAGCAATGGTTATAGAAACGTGAATGAGTGTATGTGTGTGTGTGTGTGAGGAATACATATGGTCGTAGAACCGACGCACGCTCGCAATACAGAGTATGAAGAGTATCGTCGCATGCACGAATTTCAAAGAAAAATTTGGCCGGTACTTACATAAGCGCCAAGATAATTGTGAATAATCCCAATTTGTGCTGTTTTTTTTTGTCGTTTCCTTCCTGCTACAATTTCCCTTCCTTTCTTCCGGTTTTCGGCGTCGATTGGCCACACTCACACCTCACTTGCTCACACCACACTGTTGTTTTTTTTCCCACACAAGTTTCTTTCTTTTTGTTAATTTTTGGTGGATTGCGGAGTTCAGATTCCACTTCTGACGCCAGTTGTGATGGTCGAATGCGGAATGAATAAATGAATTATAATCGGAAATGAGAGTAAGAGTTGAGCGTTTATTAATTGGTCTTTACGGTTGAACGGTTGGAGAAGAACTAAGGATTAGGACTAGCACTAATGAAGTGGAGGAAGTGTGAAGTGACGGGGATGGTCAAGTTGCATTGTTCTGGACCGTGGGACCGTGGCCCAGGGATGCTGTGTGCCGAAATTGGAGGTGCTGATGTGTATGGGAACGAAATGATGACAGGGTTGCTGTAGGTGTAAGGTGTTGTGTGGGAAAGAAATGGTTATAGGATAGGGCCATTACACACACATATATAAACGTCATAGACTATTTTGAATTCGGTACACAAATTTGACACATTCTGATCGGTATAATTGTATACAGAGGCATCTGGCACTCTGTACACCGACGATCGCGAATCCTGTCATATTTCGCAGCCTTATGACGACTGACTGCTTCAAACCATTCGAATGCATCACTTATTTCATTAAAACACAGTGCACAAAACCGTTTATCACCTCCAGCGTAATAATAAAACATCACCGCACAAACTTTTCTGTTGTCGGGATCACTCTGCAACTCAGCACGATGCATTATTTTAGTAAGCCGCGTAGTGTAGGACCGTGCCTCATCGCTCTCATAATCGGAGTCTGCTGGCGCAATTTCGTCACTGGAGTTTTCACTCATGCTGTCAAACTCTTCAACGTCCATCATTTGATTTTCTTCAGCCATTTTACACTTGCGGATGTTTCGTGCTCAACGTTCGTTTCAAAACTATGCAGAAATTTTTCCAAGGTTTTACAATTTTGTCGTTTTGCCCTCCCCATTTTTGTCTCTTGCGAAAGTTGGGGAACGTTTTCTTGAGCAAAAAAAAGGGCTTGAAGCATGCAAGGCCCCACTTGCATTTTCTTTAGTACACTATGCAGGGATGGGAAAGTCGTAAATTTTCTTTTTCAAACCTGATTTTGATGGCGATGCAAGATAAGGACGCTTTCCCATACATGTTGGAGTTCATCCACGTTGACTTCACAATCGGATGTAGAAAAAAATTATCTTTGAGTTTTGACGAAAACTCAGGTTTTCTACTGTTTTTCATGGAGAAAGTAGTAAAATCTATTCTATTGTAGTTTGGGACACGTTCTTTATCCTCTATAGAGAATGTCATCTTGAAGCCACAAAAAAAAATGGGTTCTAGAGTTGATGGAAAGTAACTAAGACTGTAGAGATGCTCTATGGAAAAGGATCAATTTCCAAGTCTGAGGCAACAATTGTTCTCCAAGGCATTCTGGATTCTATCCATAAAAACTAACCATTTTCAGTCCAGCGGTTGACTTGTCGACATCGTGAGGACCCTTTTTTTTGTGTCGAAATTTTTTTTTTCCGTTCGCTTACAACACGAACGATTGCACTACGAACATTTCTTTTGGGCCTTAAAAGTGTTTGATCGACTTTTTGTCCTCCATAAATATGGAAAATCTTCCGACAGTGCAAAATTTGTGTGAGCAGCTAGTGCGAATAAATTCGACACAAGAATATCTTTCATGGGAATGGGAATGTGATGCTCTTTTTGAGTCTTTGGAAGATGAGGCAAGAATTAAATGACCGCGATTATCTACAGGGAATCAACAATCGCTCATCGCTCAAATAGCTCGTCTCGGAGGATTGAAAAGATCTACACGTGGAAAGTTTATACATACGGGTGCAGGCCAATCGAGTTAATCCGTCGCGAAAGTTGGCAAGGTTGTAGTCAGCTGTTTGAGTGCGAATGCGTGAAGAGTAATTGGTTGAGACAAGTGAATTGACGTGAGCGTAACTTGCGTGACTCCACGTGTGTGCGTGGCTTCCTTTCCTCCAATGCCAACGACGGGGATGGAAGCATGCTGTCGACATAGATTGAGATGAGTGACGAGATGATCAGAGATGAAGCTCAACTCAGAGCCGGCATCGAGGAGGAAACGCACAGACGTGGTAGAGAATGGCGTGAGTAGACTTGCACATGCTGTGGCGAGTAGCACTGGTTGACGTGAGTGTGGTGAGCGTGATGCATGAGTGAGAGTGTGAGCACGTCAGGGCGCAGAGCTTGTTGAGGGTTGAGCAGGGTCTCGTCGTGGAGCTGCTGCGTGCGACGGCTCAGCATCTCGTGATGACGGTCCCGGATGAAGCATGCTATGATACTTGAGATTGCAGACTTTGCAGGTCTTCGCCGTTCTACATAACTGCACTGAGTGGTGCCCGAGACAGTTGAAGCACAGTCGTGCGTTCTGAACTAGGCTCAGGCGTGAGGGAACTGAGAGCGCTCGGAATTGAGGACACGTCACTACGTAGTGGGTCCCGTCACACAGGTCACACGGATATGGGACGGGAACCTCACGGCTTGGTGTTGAGCTCGTCCGATGGGTTGCCGTCGTGTGAGCGTGAGCGGATGAATGTAAGCGTGTTGGAGTCGGCCGTGATAGAGCTGATGAGGACGACGCTGATTCGATGCGTTCTAGAGCACGAGCACGGCCTGTCACGAACGCTTTGAGCTGATCAAAAGTCGGATACTCGGACGATGAGCCGAGTTTCACCTCCCACGCTTCACGAGTCGAGGGGTCGAGCTGACGAGCGATGAGATGAACGAGAATTTGATCCCATTGAGATGTAGGGGAGCCGAGAGCATTGAGCGCGTTGAGTGAATCAGTCGCCGTTGCGAGGAGTGAGTTGAGCGACTTTGCTGACTTTGATGAGATGCCCTTGAGACTCAGCAATTTATCGAGCTGAGACGCGATGAGAAGCCGACGGTTTTCATACCGCGATGTGAGCACCGACCACGCTGAGTCAAAAGAGTCGTCTGAGATCGGCAGGTTTACGATGAGTTGGAGCGCGGCGTCAGCAAGGCTCGTTCGAAGGTAGTGCATTTTTTCTACCTTCGCGAGTTGTGAGTTGTTGATCACCATGGAGGTGAACAAGTCTCTAAACGGTGGCCATGACGAGTACTCTCCTTTGAACGTTGGTAGAGTGATCTCTGGGAGTTGCCGACGAGTTGACGATGAGCTCTGCCCTGACTGAGTGCTGAGTTGAGGTGCTCTTGGTTGAGTAGATTCCTGAGCCGAGACTTTGGTTTTGAGCTTCAACAAGGCTGAGCGGGTCTCAAGATACACTTTGTATGCCTTGTCGAATGTGTGAGTTGTCATGTACGCGTGAGTGAGGAAGGACGCGTCGCACGTCGTTCCGAGAGCAGCATGAGCGGAGGAGAATTGCGACCATTAATCCTCTAGGAGGCTGAGTTTGCCGGCGACGTCATCGACGGTGAGCTCACTGACGTCAATGGTCGAGAGCTCGTTACGAGATTCCTCCATGAACGTAAGTCGACTTAGTTGGGTTGCCACTTGGAATTCGAGAGCAACCTTTTTCTGAGCGGTCGTGGGTGAGCGAGGACGACCAGGTCCTCGACGAGGAGGTTCGAGCGAATGAGCGACTTCGTCGCTTACGCTCGCCTCACTTTTGCGCTCATCGTCAGACATGGCTGGAGTTGATGAGCTGAACAGGTTGTTGAGCGAAGACGTGGACATACGCGTGATAGAGGTGAGCGAGGTAGTCGAGAGACCACGTTAGAGTTGTCGATCACGACGCTGAGCCAATGAGATGTCGAGTCTGAGTCTGAGTTGTCACAAACGCGCACGAGACCGAGAGAGAACACAAGAGACGCGACGAGAGAGAGAAAGAGAGTCACTGAGTCCCGAGAGTGTACGAGTAGACGCGCACAAGAGGGCGGTGAGTAACACGTGGTTCGCCCGAGAGCGAGAGAGACGACACGAGAGATGCGACGCGAGAGACTCCGCTAACGAGAGCGAGAGAGACGACACGAGAGACGTGATGCGAGAGACCCCGCTGACGAGAGCGAGAGAGATGACACGGGAGACGCGACGCGAGAGACTCCGCTGACGCGGTTCGCACGAGAGCGAGATAGACGGCACGAAAGAGGCGACGCGAGAGAGGAAGTCACAGAGTCCTGAGAGCGAACGAGTAGGCGCACACACGTGAGCGAGAGAGAGACACGCGAACGAGAGAACAAGAGAATGAGTAAGACCACACGACGCTGAGCGAGTACTAGAGCGAGAGAGAAGACGTAGTAACTACGCACTTCCACACGCGGTCACACCAACGTGAGAGAAAACGATCGAGTTTATCGAGTGTTCGAGCACAATCACCGCACCAAATCCGATAATGTACACTTCCCTATCAACAGTAATCCGGCTCGAAGGAGCAAAATGTTTGAACGGAACAGTTAATGAATTAATGGACTGCAGGTTGATAGAGAACACGGTATTTTATTGAATGTACAAAGGTGGACTTGTCCGATGAAGAGTGATTGAGTTTTCTTACAATTCAGCTTGAGCTAAGTTACAATGCGTAGATCACTTGAGAATGTTGAGTCTAATGAGTTTAGTAGAGTAAGTGAGTGAAACAATAGAAAATAGATGAGGTAATACTCGTGGTGAGCGATCTCACACGGCCACGCGGTGTAGGGACGCGATCCGGCACAAAGGCGGCTTGAGCACGCACAGAGTATCGATCACTGATTTTATTCACGAGCTAATTTGGAGTTGTTGTCGAGTGTAACGGTCACAGATAAGCGCTAAAACCTCGAGAACGCAAAATGATTAAATCCGAACCGGTGGAGTTAATTTATGTGAGAAAGACTGAGGAGACTTGAGACACCGAGAGCACGAGGAACAGAGTCGCTGTCTATTCGAGACGATTGCAAGAGTCAAAAAAAGTAAAGCACGTAGCGAGGCCGGTCGAGAAGAACAGGATCTGACAATGAGCCGGCCGGGCCCGTGGTGAAACATGAATTGTCATTGGCGGAGAGAGTTCTGACGCATATACGATCGTTCGATATACGATCGATGCGTACGGCAGTGAGTCGGCGAGAGCAACGCGACATCGCGAACGCGTAGAGTCACGCGCTAACTTTAATTGAGTTTTGCGCGAACATACTCCAAAAATCGGAAAAAACGTGAGATGCTGAAGTCTGGTCGTGAGTTCGGGGGTCAAACGACCGTGCAATGCGTAGTTCTACAGTTCTCTAATACTATTGTGAAGAGTTCCGATCTCTCCCAGTGCCTGAATGGATATTAACAAATTTTTTACTTCAAAAATCGAAAAAAACGTGAGATGCTGAAGTCTGGTCGTGAGTTCGGGGGTCAAACGAGCGTATAATGCATAGTTCTACAGTTTTTTAATTCGTTTGTAAAGAGTTCCGGGCTCTGACAGTTCCTGAAAGAATGATAACAAATTTTCTACTCCAAAAATCGGAAAAAACGTGAGATGCTGAAGTCTGGTCGTGAGTTCGGGGGTCAAACGACCGTGCAATGCATAGTTCTACAGTTCTTGAATACTATTGTAAAGAGTTCCGACCTCTCCAAGTGCCTGAATGGATATTAACAAATGTTCTACTCCAAAAATCGAAAAAAACGTGAGATGCTGAAGTCTGGTCGTGAGTCCGGGGGTCAAACGAGCGTATAATGCATAGTTCTACAGTTCTTTAATACGTTTGTAAAGAGTTCCGGGCTCTGACAGTTCCTGAAAGAATGATAACAAATTTTCTACTCCAAAAATCGGAAAAAACGTGAGATGCTGAAGTCTGGTCGTGAGTTCGGGGGTCAAACGACGGTGCCGTGCATAGTTCTACAGTTCTCTAATACTATTGTGAAGAGTTCTGACCTCTCCCAGTGCCTGAATGAATATTAACAAATTTTTTACTTTAAAAATCGAAAAAAACGTGAGATGCTGAAGTCTGGCCGTGAGTTCCGGGGTCAAACTACCGTGCAATGCATAGTTCTACAGTTCTATAATACTATTGTGAAGAGTTCCGACCTCTCCCAGTGCCTGAATGGATATTAACAAATTTTCTACTCCAAAAATCGAAAAAAACGTGAGATGCTGAAGTCTGGTCGTGAGTTCGGGGGTCAAACAACCGTGCAATGCATAGTTCTAGAGTTCTCTAATACTATTGTAAAGAGTTCCGACCTCTCCCAGTGCCTGAATGGATATTAACAAATTTTCTACCCAAAAATCGAAAAAGCACAAGATGCCGAAGTCTGGCCGTGAGTTCCGGGGTCAAACGACCGTGCAATGCATAGTTCTACAGTTCTCTAATACTATTGTAAAGAGTTCCGACCTCTCCCAGTGCCTGAATGGATATTAACAAATTTTCTACTCCAAAAATCGGAAAAAATGTGAGATGCTCAAGACTGGTCGTGAGTTCGGGGGTCAAACGACGATGCAATGCATAGTTCTACAGTTCTCTAATACTATTGTGAAGAGTTCCGACCTCTCCCAGTGCCTGAATGGATATTAACGAATTTTTTACTTCAAAGATCGAAAAAAACGTGAGATGCTGAAGTCTGGTCGTGAGTTCGGGGGTCAAACGAGCGTATAATGCATAGTTCTACGGTTCTTTAATACGTTTGTAAAGAGTTCCGGGCTCTGACAGTTCCTGAAAGAATGATAACAAATGTTCTACTCCAAAAATCGGAAAAAACGTGAGATGCTGAAGTCTGGTCGTGAGTTTGGGGGTCAAACGACGGTGCAATGCATAGTTCTACAGTTCTCTAATACTATTGTAAAGAGTTCCGACCTCTCCCAGTGCCTGAATGGATATTAACAACTTTTCTACTCTAAAAATCGAAAAAAACGTGAGATGCTAGAATACATGGGTGAGTTCTGAAGTGAAACAAGGGTGTATCTAAGTGTTTAACTTTTCGAATCATCTTGTAAAGAGTTCTCGTCATTAGAAGCTCTATAATATTTGTTAACCACTTTTATAATACAGAAATTGAGAAAAACGCGACATGCTAGAGTACTAGGGTCAATTCTGGAGTAAAATAATAGGATGAATCGGAAATATCGCGGAATTCGATAGGAACAAAAGGATTACCAGAGATGAATGGAGTTTCACACACAAGATGTAGTTTCGTCACATGAAACACATGAAGAATTTGGGTCTGTCACTGCGCTTCGATGATTGCAAATATTTCATTTTAAACAACAATTAATGAAATTGTGAAATGCTAGTATAGAAGGGAGTCGGGGGAGTGCAATGAGATTGTACATGATGGTTTTGATATTTTTATATAAAATATTGGAGACGTTAGACAGTTCTTAGGTTTTGAGTAATCAGTCAAAAAAAAATACAAAATCATTTATTGCGTTAATATATATTGCGTTAGGTTTAGATGTCCGTAACTGTATATACGATTAAATGCGGCTTCACTTTTTTTGTGTTTTTCACACTCTCTCTTTTACGATGCAAGTCGTTATACTCGTACCAGTACAGTCCTACTTTCGCGTACGCAATATAATGTTCTGTCTGATAGTGGACTATGCCCGCTAGAATATATGTTTTGTTTGACAAAGTAATTTTCGGCGAGATTGATTATAGCTCGTATTCCATTCGCGTCTCCACTGTCACATATGTATCATCCGATAGTAAAGACAAATCAATCAAAATGTGTGGGCCATGCGTAGTTAAGTCTTCTCGTATTTTTTTGCATTTTCGACAACGACGGGTTTTTATTAAATTATTATCTATTGCCTGCTGCATGAAACCAAGCCCATTTCGCAATAGAATATCGACGTCAACTGCAGTTGTCATGCTTGAAAGCTCCGCGTTGTATCCACAATCGCAGGAAACGCTGGATTTACTACTTGGCATTTTTGCGAAGAGGTATTCCGCCAAATGACAATAATTACATACAGCGTTTAGCCGTTTTATAAATCTCGTATATACTGAAACGTCAAACGGTTCATATATTCCGAACCCTTTGATTTCCCGGTCAAACAAAGGTCTGAACGAAGTCACCTGAAAAACAAAACAAAGAAAATTTTTCAAAACAGTTCAAACAGATGATCTCAGGTGAACGACCGAGACATAAACAAAACACACAGACACACACATACACCAACGCCATCGGCAACAGCTGACAGCAAACAAGTAACCGAAAACACAAAAAAACTCAACATTTATAAACATTAATACTCAACAATCACGAACACAACACAGAGACATAAAAGTCAACAAAAACAAGCACCGAAGCACACAGAAACGACAAATTGGGGGAAATTTGAGGGAAGGGCAAAAATTAACAATATTAATTTCAACAAAGGATACGAAGGAAAGGGATGTTTAAACAAAATATTCGGGGTATAAATAGGGGAGCAAAATGAGAAGAAACAGACTTGGTCTCCAGACTTGAACAGAGCATTACATGCTATTTCTTGGAAATCGAAGTCCAGTGCACAATTGTGTCACACGCTCGAATTACGGCATCACCTACGTGGAAGTAGTGTACCGACGAGGACGATCTGGCCCTGGCAGTAAGACGGTCTCCCGGTACGCGAACGAACAGAAAGTGATTCGTATCAGAGTTAGAGTTTGGGAAAAACTCTGCGATACTCAGGGAGTACGAAGGCGAGAGCCTGAGGAAATCGAGGACTCGCACAGTCTTGAACAACTCGCGACACAAAAGCACCGTGTACGAAAGTGTTACACGCTCGATTTACGGCATCACCTACGTGGAAGTAGTGTACCGACGAGGACGATCTGGCCCTGGCAGTAAGACGGTCTCCCGGTACGCGAACGAACGGACAGTGATACGTATTCGAGTCAGAGTACAGGAAAAACTGTACGATACTCAGGGAGTACGAAGGTGAAAGCCTGAGGAAATCGAGTACTCGTATCGTTTTGAACGACTCGAAGACACGTATGCACACCGTGTATTAACTCCTCGTGAGTCTATATCTGTGGGGATTGTCATTCCAAGCGTTCCCGGCGTACTGTGACCACGACGAGTACTGAAGGCTCTCGGGAGTACTTACCTGAGAAGGAAGGAAAACAGAGGGATCAGGAAAACGTGCGAACGGCTACGAGAATCACGCGAGGAATTGACGAAAACCACGTTTTTGACGGCTGTCAAAAACAGCTGTGCGGGGGAAAAAGCGGTGCCGAGGCGTAAGAGAGAAGGAGCGGCAGAGAGAGACGGAAGGAACGAGGAGGACGGACGAATTCACATCACCGGACACGAGACGGACGTGACAACACACACACATCACCAACACAGAACGACGTTACACCACACACACACACACAGAACACAGTGAGTTTTTACAAATAATACAAACACCAAAAAGAAATCTCACCGGACGAGATCCAGAGAGTTTGACAGGTGCATGTCACCCCGATCACGGAGACAGCGCCATATTGGATTATAAAAACAATCGAGCGTACGACGCGACACGCGAGCTGCGCGGTAGATCGAGCCACGACGCGCGAACTTTTCAAATCATTAAAGCGATTTATTGCGATCTCGACGACGCGGTTCGTAAGCTTCCGCCACTGGCCACACGAGTGCGCCCCAGACGCTCCAAGGTCAACGGACCAACGCGCGAACTATTTGAAAGCGTAAGCCGGACCGCTCGCCAGCTCGCAACAACGCGTTTCCATCAAGCGCTGTACGAGGGCAGCACGAGTACTCATAGGTCACCGGACCCACGCGCGAACTATTTCAAAGAGAAAAAAAAGGGCACCGTGCTCAGCCGTTTCAAAAGCTGCCGCGTTTTGCGGGAAAGAGGGGGCGCCGAGAGCGTTTCTTCACGGTCCACGCCTAACCGCGCTACGATTTAAAAATTATATAGAATCACGACACACGACATTACGAACATTGTTAGTATTTTAAGCATTAGATTAAGATTAGTACGTAAACAAACAATTATAAAAGGGGAGAATACGGGAGATACTCACCGTTACTCCTCGAGACAACATTGAAAACACTGTACACACACACATTTACTTAAGAATATATCTTGTTTTACGAATTTTACCGGCAGTTAAATTAATCCACTCCCTGATCGAGTCCGAACATATAAATTTAAATGTAACCGAAAACAGCAGATGTTACAATACAGTAACACTATCTTTGTACAAATTGAGAGACAGTAATATCTTCGCTCTCTCTCTGTAATGGACTGCCGTTAACGCCATCCTATCCAGAACAGATAACGCTAACTCCACAATCAGAACTGATCCCTCGGAGACGGCAATACGATATGCCTTATTAGCTGCGATGGCGCTGAAAACTATTTGGAATATAGAATCGAAAGCGCAGGTGCCATGAACATTTAAAGTATTTTTTTCGAGGATCACTGTGCCTCCATTTCGAAATAGCGGAGGTCGTGCGTTCTCTGCATCTTTAACGTAATCCCATTCCGAGCATTTATCAAGACATGTAGGTTTTCTTTTTTTTTTGCTATGGGCTCATCGGAAATTGGTTTCGGGGTCATTTTGCCAACTTTGCCACGCCAGTTTTCGTACACATTCCATTGTATACAGCCTATAGATAATTGCATGTCCCGTACTTCACAATAGTCATCATCGATTTTCGGAACCTGCTTCTCTTCGACGAATATTTGACATGCCTCTGGGGTAGCTTTAAAAGACACGGTCGATTTAGATAGCTCTGAAGATTGTTCCAGTGCCAATATGTCGCTATTTTCCGGATTTTCTTCTGTGGGGCTGCCTCGAGATTGCGCTTCCAAACTAATGTTGGTGGAGGTCGGTGACAAGCATGCTGTGTCAGTTGCTTTCTCGCTTTGCATTAAGTCCTTTTCGTTCGAAGCCAGCACGACTTTCCCCTCTATATGCCGGTCGATATGCTGTAACACGAATTTATCGACACGTGTTGGTAGTATTCCTTTCATAGAGCGGCTTTTAATGTCAGCAAATTCCGATTCCACCGAAGATGACGTTGCAATGTCTGCGCCCGTGTCCTCATTACACCGGTCCACAACGGAATGTACGGGACGAGTTGCTTTTTAAATTGACACGCAAAGTCCGGATTATAACAGCCATTGATAATATCACCTCTTCGTGATATTTCAACAAGATCTTCGGCTGTGTGATAGATACTTGCAGTCCACTTTTTCCAATCTGTATCAGCTGAAGCAACCTCGTCGAAATCTTGACTCGAATCATGTTCATCGTCGTCGGTTTTCTCATCTTCTTCTTGATAATTAAACCCGCGTATCGTACCGTTAATATGCCGTAGCCTCATTTCACTAGGGACAGGTTTTTCATTTTCGGTGCCAATGCATTCGCTTAACGCGACCACGAATACAGATTCGAGAAAATGCGTCAAGACGTCTAAATCTGTCATTTGACAAGCTTGACCCACACAGCGTTTATAGAAATTTTTCACGGCCTTGCCCCTCCCACCAAGACACTTCCAGCGGCTGATCATTCGCGTTAAATGACTGACATCGAGTCGGATGAAGGTTTTTGGTACAGTACCTTTACCGCATATGGCTATATCGTAGCACGTTTGTAAATAATGTTTCAAGTCGTTGCAACCGCTGAAAATTTTCGCTACTGCAATTAGCAGAGCCCAAGAAAAATCGGTGACAACAATCGGTGGTATCGGTGCGCCTTTCGTCAATATAAACCACAGGAATACGCCGATTGCAAAAGTCGTCTGGTCAGCAGAGACCATTTGAAAAACTGGGACGCTTCCTTCATGGGTGACGACCATACATTGATAAAGAAATATTGGTGGATCGTTTTTGTCTCCAGCTTTTACTATGCCGCCAGTGGCATCGATAATAAATGTTGCTTCTGGATTTCCTTTACATCGTGCGGTATATATTTGTTGCTGTTCTGGTGTCCAATACATGCAGAAAAACTTTTCGAGGCCGATCTTGTGGATAGTATTTGCCAACTTTCCATTCCGGCAATGATCGAAAAGATTCAATGCCGGATTACCAAAAGACAACCCATATTGTCTTAAATATTCTTGCTCTTTTGCCTTGCTTAAAACCTCTGCTGACGGAAGAATAGGAGGATTTTTCCCACCGAATTTTTTCAAGCGTTTTGCTTCCTCGTAACGGAATGTGGCAGCTGTTTTTCGTTCATCGATTAAACGGTTAGCAACCAATTCGCGCCGTTCACCTCTTAGTTGCCTTTTTTTTGCCCGAATGTTGAGAAATAACCATATCCTTGATATGGCAGGTGAATATTACGTCGCTATCTTTAGGTGGTTCTTTAGATAATTTTCCGTCGATCTTGGCTCCGCATTCTACACACACGCCTTTAAAAGTTGCGTAATTTTGAGCAACGGCACTCCGATGAATTATATTGTTTTTGAACGAAAAAACACAGCCTACATTTTTTTGTTGCCAGATAGCATCGGCTGTAATGTCGGTCCACCCGTTTCAGAACTTCCAATATGCCCGCTTATTATAATACTTTTGCTCGGGTTTCATGCGTTTGTACTTTTCCGCCGAGATAACGATTTCAACATATTCCGAGCGAAGTTTTTCAGGGCAGGATGTCTGATTATCTACGGTAGAATTAAAAGTAGAACTGGAGACGTCCAATGAGGCATTCACCGCGGGTATCTTGGGCACTTCCCATTTTGTTTGTACAAAAGACAAAAAACCGTTGCGATTTTCTTTCAAAATGGTGTAGATGTGCTTCGGTCATATGAGACTCCCACGGCTTTGCAAGCGATCCGAGATGATCTTATAAACCCCATGCGAGGGAGCATAGACCCTTCCCTTCTCGTCGATTGTTCGACAATCACACTCAAGAAGAGCGTCTCGCAAAATTTCTTTATCGTACATGATTGAAGCGGATATGAAGTTACCGGTCCTTGATCATCACTCTTCGACTCGTAGTGTAAACGCTATGACCTGCGGTAAAAGTTATCCGTTGAATGTAGGATTCAATAAGCAGATTGAGGACTTCGCGACAAAACATAAATGTTTACATATCGAGAATAATTTTCATACCAAGAATAATGACTAGATTGTGAGTAAAGTGATGCAAATAGAAAATCTGTACCATGAGTCGAAAATGTCGAGCCCAGCGTTTTCGAAATAAGTTATGTAAGATATGAGTAAGTACACACGCTACCGACAGAAATTATAGGAACATCTTTGATGTTCGTCATTTTAAATAATTCTTTGCAATGCTGTATCTACGTAAAAAGTGATCGTAAAAAAGACTTACAAAACACATTATAAAGCCTGAAAGATCTAGTTTGCTAATCAAAAGCTCATGTTTTTCTATCATCTATGTTTAGTATTTAATTTCAGATAGAAGGTACCGAGCCCATCAACTTGAGATATTAACTTTATCGAAATGTTGATTTAAAAATTTCGAAAATATTCAATAAACATTTTTCCTTCAGATTCTGAATGAATTCGCTCATTTTTCCAAATAGCCATGAATTTTTGCAAAATATTTTCATCCTTCTGAATTTTTTTTTTCAACTTTTGAAAAATTTATAAAAAATCGTAAATTATTAATTATTTCTAGTACCCAAATGTTCCTGATTACTCATGAGAAATGTTCGACCCACTGAACGAAAAGTTTCTTTTATACAATGCTGGAAAAGGTCCACATAAACGGCATTTTACGACGGTGAAAAAATTCTGAAAAAATGCATGTGTATGCGGAAAAATGAGCCAATTGATTTGAAATCTGGAGGAAAACATATACTAATATTTTCAAAAAAAAATTTTTCAACAATTTGTTAAAAACTTTTCGATATTGTTAATATCTAAAATTGATGTGCTGGTATCTTCTATATGCCTGATTTTTTATGATTTCAATAGAATCTTTAAGTACGTGACATTTTTTTTCGATTTTGATTCGATTTTTCTAGTTGACTAATTTTCATGAAAAGTGTTACACAGGGTTTTTAAGATCGTTGATCATGAATTAGACGTCAATTTTCGAAAATTCAAAATGGCAGATCCAATATGGTGGATCAAAATTAATAAAAAATTTCAGAAATTCCTAAAAATTAATATACTGGAGTTCCTAAGAGCACTGATCATGAACACGACATCAGATTTTTTAAATTCTTGAATTCCGATCCGCCTTCTTAATGGCGGACAAAAATTCATGAAGTTTCAGAACTACCTGAAAATTTATTTACTTATATAGACATTGATCTAATCTTTTGCAGAAATTCAACTGATAGCAAATCTAACGATAAATTTGTGATGAGCGACCTCAAAAATACCAGTATATAAATTGTTAGGTAATTCTGAAACTTTATGAATTTTTGTCCATCAAGAAGCCGGATCCAGGTTGAAGAATTTTCGAAATCTGATATCGAATTCATAATCAGCGCCGTTACAAGCCTCAGTATTTAAACTTTCAGGAATTTCTAAGTCTTTTTATAAATTTTCATCTGCCATTTTTAATTTATGAATTTTGATGTTGAATTTATGATTAGCGCCCTTAAAAACCCCGTATAACACCTTTTATGAAAATTGGACAACTAAAAAAATATATGCGATGAATAGTCTCCATATTATTATCATTTTATGTATTTTTTGTGACTTCATCGCAATTTCCAAAAGGTTAGGTTTATTGGGAGTCGAATATAAAATTTCCACGTAAAGTTGAACTATTTTGTGCACTTTTAGTTGCAGTGCTAAATCATTTTCATCATGTTATAAGTTAGCCTAGACTTTTTTTCAAAAAAATAAAGTTTGTGCTGTGTTGTGATCGACTCGTGTTACATTGTGCCGCAAACGAAAAAAAAATTTAATAATTAACAAAATTATGGGCAAAATTAAAAACACAAAACAAGTTAGCCCAGTTTAAAAAAAACAACAACGGTTGTGCTGAATTATGGTCGACTTGTGCTCAGCATGATTCAGCATAAGTTAACACAGCCTTCATTTGCCATCTACAACACTTTGAACGTCAGTTCTTTACTAGCATTGAAAAAAATCAGAAAAACATCAAATCATGAAACAAAAAAGATTTTTAAAAATAAAAGTTGTTAAAATCACCAACACAGCCTAGAAAGTTCAACGTAATGTAGCACAACCTCCATTTTCCATCTCTAACCCATCAACCGTCAGTTCTGTACTTAGAGAAAAATCCGAAAAATCAAACTTTACATTAATCCCGGTATGCAAGAGAAGACTTAGATTACACGGGAAAAAAATTGATTTTTGTTTCTAACTTTTTTGTGTATTAACATCTATATTTTCGTTTATGGCACAACCTAGCACAATCTTTTTCTTTTGAAGAAAAAGGCTAGGCTAAATTTTTTTCGGTTTTAAATTTCGCCCATTACCTTCTTAATTATTTAAATGTTTTTTTTTCGTTCCCGGCACAACGTAGCACAAGTTGAACACAACACAGCACAACAGATGGCGGATTTTTTTATTTATTTGTTGATAACTTTTTGTTTATTCACTTTTTTTTTGTTTGCTTCACAACCGAGCACAAGTCTAGATAATTCAGCACAACCGTTGTTAAAAAAAAAGGCTAAGCTAATTTTTTTTTGGATGTTTAATTTTGTCCATAAATTTGTTAATTATCTTTTTTTTTAATTTTGTTTGCGGCACAACGCAGCACAAGTCCAGCATAACACAGCACAACTTTTACTTTTTCGAAAAAAACGAAAATGGCGGATTTTTTTTTTACTTGTTGATGATTTTTTGTTTATTGATTTTTTTTTCGTTTGCTAAACAACCAAGCACAAGTCGAACACAATTCAACACAACCGTTGCTTTTTTTCTTAAAGGCTGGGCAAACTTTCTTTTTGAATTTCAAATTTTGCCACAACTTGTGTGTTGTGTTGTGAAGCAAACGAAAAAAAAAAATTGAATAAACAAAAAGTTATCAACAAATAAAAAAAAAAATCCGCTATCTGTTGTGCTGTGTTGTGCTCAACTTGTGCTGCGTTGTGCCGGAAACAAAAAAAAACATTTTAATAATTGAAAAAGTTATGGACGAAATTTAAAATCGAAAAAAATTTAACCTAACTTTTTTTGGAAAAAAAAGGCTGTCCTAACTTCACACATATTTTTATCACTTTTTCGATGTAACAAAAAATTACAAGAAATGGGTAGGTTTTGAAATTTTTATCATTTTTTTCTCCTGTTGAGAATGAAGCTCGAAAATCAAGTATGAATTGTGCTTTTCTCGGACGTAATGGGTTAAAAAGAAAAAACGAAATGTAATCTTCCTATACGACTCCGTGTTAAGTTTCAAAACTTTAATATTTTTTTCACGTGCTTCTAGACGGTAAAAGTTCGAAGACTTTTGCTCATTTTGAAGGTATTACTCTACAGAATCATTCAAAAAAAAAAAGAAAAACTAAATTTGTCGAAAATTATTTTACACAACTCGTACCGATCGGATTTTTTAAATATTCTTTTGTGACCCTTTCAAATTAGAAAAACATTAAATATGCAAATTTCGAAAAATATCTCTGGAGTGTCGGGGGGGGGGGGGGGTAGTCGCCATGTTGAAAACCGCGATTTTGCTAATGTCTCACAAACGGTGCGTCGTATGATAAAAATGATGGAGATCGTTTTGGTAGAAAATAACATTTCCTGTTACTTTGGTTTAAAACTTTTTTCTCTAGTGGCAATATTTTTCGAGTTATAGTTGGTTGAAAAACTAAAATTTTTGTTTTCGCCAAATTTCATTTTAAGGAAAAAAGTATTCCCTAAAATTGATCACCACTATTTTTTTCGTATTTCCAACCAATATCAAAATATGTGGGAAAACAAAAATTTGAGTTGTTTAACTAACTATATCTCGAAAAATATCAACAATAGAGAAAGAAATTTTAAACAAAAGTAATAGGAAACGTCATTTCCTACCTAAAAGATCTTCATTGGTTTTATCGTACGACGCACCGCTTGCGAGATATTGGCAAAAACGCGTATTTCAATATGTAATCAATAATTTCCAACTACCCCCCCCCCCCCCTGAACGAAAACTTGGCTTTGCACTCAGAAGCACCTAAGCACCTCCTAACATATCACAGTAGAAAAATCAATTATCTTTTTTTGCTTGCTTGGCGACCCTATTTTCGGTGCTAAAATTCCTAGACTATATTCGAACGTCGCTTCCAGTCCATAACTTATTTCATAAAAATATACACGTGTTATCTTCTATTATTGTTGCATGCTTTTACCACGATACTTACAGTGTGTCCACGTGTCTTCGGCTCTTTCGAGATTTTGACGGAATTCGTACTATGCACAAAATGAACCAGTCGATGTATTTTCAGTAACTGAAAATGAATTATATTGACGCGATGGAAATAACTAATTCGCAGCACTTCTTAAAATAATTAAGTTTAATTTGTCAACTTACGACTCTAAGTAGCGTCAGAATACAAGTTTTGTTGAAGGTTGTACATCGACGACTTGAGCGAGTCTTTTTCGGTTATTTAAGAACTCGGCTTAAAATGAACATTGATCAGAAAAGAGTGTAAGACTTTCTGTTCAGTTCGGAAAAGGCCTGGAGCGTAAGGGATGAAATGTGAGTTACGTTATGAAGATCAGCAAAAAATATACAATGGTCAAGTGGGTATTGACTCAAACGGTTGGATATCATTAGCGGTAAATCATACTCAATCGTTTATGGTATGCCATTGTAATTTTGAATACCGTCAAAAAAATTTCGTTTATGACGAAAACTTAGCTTTGCACTCAGAAGCACCTAAGCACCTCCTAACATATCACAGTTGAAAAATCAATTATCTTTTTTGCTTGCTTGGCGACCTTATTTTTGGCGCTAAAATTCCTAGACTATATTCGAACGTCGCTTCCAGGCCATAACTTATTTCATAAAAATATACACTTGTTATCTTCTATTATTGTTGCATACTTTTATCATGATACTTACAGTGTGTCCACGTGTCTTCGGCAGTGCACCCAGATCGCGCGGAAATCTTACCCTCTCTCTAGTCCCTTCCGCGCCTACCACACAACCAGAGAAGCGCGTGTCCGTGAGCAAGCGACGCTCGGACGCCGTCGGAAAGAGCCGAGCGCGGTCGAGAAACTTCGACCGCGCCTTCGGCAGCTACACTCATGCATGGGGACGCTGAGCACGTTCATGTGGCGCGCAAGAGGACTAGAAAGAGGGTAGCCTTTCCGCGCGATCTGGCTGCTGGCTTCTGGCTGCGCGCTTAGCACGGCTCGCGCGTGACGTCACCCGACGGCCCGCGCGAGACTCTTCTAATAAATTGTTCCCGCTTCACTTACACCCGTCCTAATGCTGAATGCATTATAATCCCTATAAATAAGCGGAAATGTATTTATGCTACTAATATTATATTAATTCTCATACTTTTATCGAGGGATAAGCAACAAAACAGCTACCGAATACAAGCCAATTATCTATCCGGCCTCGATGAACAAGTACGAGAATGTGCACCTATGCCTCAAGCAATTAGATGGTCCAGTCGGTAGATTGCCTGACTACGGTCCGAAGGGGCGCGGGATCGATTCCCGCTGTAAGTATTTTTTTTTATTTTCTTTTTTTGGGCGAATTGTTCATTCGTGACACACGCTCATTGAAAGAACAACAATTTTGTAATCGTATGATAATACATCTAAAATTTAGATGTATTATTATATTATACTTCGCTTACGATTGATACGATAATAATACATCTAAAGTTTAGTATATTATTATATTATACTTCATCATATTTCCATACTTTCTCTACTTATACAAACTTTTATCAAGCAATAAAACATTATCCCCGAAAACAAGCCAATCATCATCTATCCGGCCGCGAATCACAAGTGCCAAAAGATGCACTAATTCTACAATCGATGGGGTGGTTCCGTGGTAGCGCGTTGGACTCCAGACCAATTATTATCGTATCAATCGTAAGCGAAGTATAATATAATAATACATCTAAATTTTAGATGTATTATCATACGATTACAAAATTGTTGTTCTTTCAATGAGCGTGTGTCACGAATGAACAATTCGCCCAAAAAAAGAAAATAAAAAAAAATACTTAGAGCGGGAATCGATCCCGCGCCCCTTCGGACCGTAGTCAGGCACGCTACCGACTGGACCATCTAATCGCTTGAGGCATAGGTGCACATTCTCGTACTTGTTCATCGCGGCCGGATAGATAATTGGCTTGTATTCGGTAGCTGTTTTGTTGCTTATCCCTCGATAATAGTATGAGAATTAATATAATATTAGTAACATAAATATATTTCCGCTTATTTATAGGGATTATAATGCATTTAGCATTAGGACGGGTGTAAGTGAAGCGGGAACAATTTATTAGAAGAGTCTCGCGCGGGCCGTCGGGTGACGTCACGCGCGAGCCGTGCTAAGCGCGCAGCCAGAAGCCAGCAGCCAGATCGCGCGGAAAGGCTACCCTCTCTCTAGTCCTCTTGCGCGCCACATGAATGTGCTCAGCGTCCCCATGTATGAGTGTAGCTGCCGAAGGCGCGGTCGAAGTTTCTCGACCGCGCTCGGCTCTTTCCGACGGCGTCCGAGCGTCGCTTGCTCATGGACACGCGCTTCTCTGGTTGTGTGGTAGGCGCGGAAGGGACTAGAGAGAGGGTAAGATTTCCGCGGGATCTGGCTGCACTGGTCTTCGGCTCTTTCGAGATTTTGACGGAATTCGTACTATGCACAAAATGAACCAGTCGATGTATTTTCAATAACTGAAAATGAATTATATTGACGCGATGGAAATAACTAATTCGCAGCACTTCTTAAAATAATTAAGTATAATTTGTCAACTAACGACTCTAAGCAGCGTCAGAATACAAGTTTTGTTGAAGGTTGTACATCGACGACTTGAGCGAGTCTTTTTCGGTTATTTAAGAACTCGGCTTACAATGAAAATTGATCAGAAAAGAGTGTAAGACTTTCTGTACAGTTCGGAAAAGGTCTGGAACGTAAGGGATGAAATGTGAGTTACGTTATGAAGATCAGAAAAAAATATACAATGGTCAAGTGGGTATTGACTGAAACGATTGAATATGATTAGCAGTAAATCATACTCAATCGTTTATGGTATTGTAGTGTCGAATTTTACTGCTATATATAAATATAGCAGTTCTGCTTCTACGAAAGCTCTCTGCGGCGTAAGCGGCGTTTTTGTGTTTTATGTTTTTTTATGCGTGAGGTCGTACCTTTGTCGAGCGAGCGAAATGTAAACAAGCTGGAAAAAGAGAGGGGATTTTCGTGGCGAAGTACGACGCGTGAACTTAGGAGAAATAAAAGTAGTGGCCGTTAGTGCTTCACACAAGAAACATCTCTTCGGGATGTTTTTATATTTTCAGTAAATCTATGTTTTATCAATGTAGGTCGTGTTAATCGCTTATTTTTCCCTTCACCAAATATCCCAGTCTACAGTATGGCATTATAATTTTGAATACCGTCAAAAAAATTTCGTTCAGTTTTAATTGCGTTATGTAGAAATAAATTATCATGTTCTAACATAATAAAAATTGTGATTTTTAAAGTAACAACCAAATTCTATTATGTTCATGATCTTAATTCTGATTTTTGATTATGTACATAATAGCAATAGGCGGCTTCAAAACTCCCAATTTTTATTGTGTTGGAACATAATTTTAAGTTGAAGCACATGCTTTCCTCCAGGATCACGACACCACTGCCCGCAATTCTCGTGCAATCCAAAAACATGCTGAGGTATGCTGCGTAGGGCAGCTGCTACATCAGTAGTTTTCCCTTTATTTTGCTTAACTGCATAACCGAAGCATTTTTTTAAATGCGGGATTGTCTCTTTCGCTCTCATCTCTCGGTACTCTTTCTTAAGTTCAAATAAATCATTCGCGAAGTGCTTTCGAAGATGATTTGTGTCAGAGAGTTTGAAAATAGTATCAGCACTTCCACGTTGAACAGCAGCTATCGTTGTGCTATCATCATCTCCAATCAGCACACGAACCTTGACGTTGGCTTCTTTTAATACTGTACTATCATGAACTAGCTCTACTCCAACGCTAGCTTCCATCGATTTGGCGCTTCCAGTGTGATTCACTCGACAATCTGGGTGGCGACAATCTTCAGGACGTGCATAACTGCAGCGTTTACATTTTTTATTTCGCGTAGCAAAATCCAGTACTTTTCCGCTCAAGAAGCCAATAATTGCACCGTACCCATTCAAGCTATTATAGCTCCGACCATTCCCACGTTTACTCCAGCCCATATCGTACGAAACCAGAATGTTCACTACGTCCAACAAGGCTGAATCAAAATTCTTATTCGGGTTTTCCGCTGCATTATTATTTTGGTCGGCCAAATCATTGTCAGCTAGTCCAGAGTCCGCTGATGCTTGTAGAATTGCCACTTGGGGATAGATCACGTGTCTCAACTCCTCGGGTCTAAATGGAAATCGAAAATTGGATAGATAGAGAGAGAGAAAACTGGAAATGAGACGAGAATAAACAACATTTATGGTTCTGAATCATTTTATTCAATTGACAATTCCGAAGCGTTACGGAGAATATCTCTCGTGAAAAAAGTAACTATAATAACTATATTATTTTGAGACAATAAATCTCAGCTATAAAATGTATTAAAAAAAAATTGTTTCAATTGATTAAAAAAAAAAATGACCACACAACTGTGTACAATCAATTGTGTTCTCAACATTATTTGCAATCGATCAGCTACTCTGATAAAATTGATTGACAAAAAATTAATGGACGTCATGAATATAAATTATTTGATGACGTAATAAAAAAATTAAAAAAAAAATTGTTTCACAGTATCAAGGGAAGGGGCTTACAATTCCTGTGATAACTGATCCATTTTCTCTAACACCAGTCGTCGTTCTTCTGCAGCTGCTCGCTTGCAACTCTCTTTCGCAGCTTCTTCAATCATCGGTCCTATTTCTCGTTCATATCGTTTGAATAAGCTGTCAGTGATGGGAGGAATATCAGCACAAGCTAGAAGCTTATTCAGTGTGCCACAACCCATACCTGCATGCACAGCTCCTGTGGAGTGAATAAAGAGGTTACGTAATGAAAAAAAAACGAAAAATGAAAAAGTCTATGAAAAAAAAAATCTATGATTTTGTAGAAAAAAGTAATTACCAAAAACGATTCCTGTAGTGACGTCTGAACGTGTCTCTTTTTTTTTGGTTATGTGGAACTTACTGGTTGCAACATTTTTTATCAAACCACAATCGACACATAAAATCTCTAATATTGAAGCGAATCCTTTGCGGACTTCTTTTTTAATATTTTCAAGACTGAGAATTTTTTTACATTGATTACATTTGAAGTTTTTGCATAATTCAGACCACTGCACCAAACGTGTTCCTGTTAGCTCATCGCACTCAAAATTCAATCCACTTTTATTCTTTGGAATCTCTTCATGAAATTTTTTCATTGCAGCAAGTGCCTTCAATTTTTTGTCGATAACTTTTTTTTTCGCAAATCGCCCATTTGCTCTAAATTGTTGAGACATTTTTATTTCAATTCTCTGCACGTGGATACAACACTACACAATATAAGTTGGAACCGAATGACGTCAGCGACGTTGCCACGTCTATACCACTGAAAATCGGGTATTAGTATGCGTGTATACGTACACGCCGATATCAATGTGAGCAAGCAGGACCGTATCAAAACTTGGGGGAAAGATTCTTTCAAAAAAAATTAAAAGATTAATAGATATAATTATTTCGACAATATTATGCTTTCATATAGGAACGAGAATCATATTATGGCTGAATAGCATGATAGATTAAACAATTTCCACCTCTTTCGATTATTCCATATAATTTTTCTGTAACCTCCCTTGCCCCCTCGCTTCTTGGTGACTTGAGCGATAGTCATACCTTAACACGTGATAATGCCACATAGATTTGACCAGAAATGAATATCGAATTACCCACATCGACTAGAGCATTTTTCGAACTTAAACCCTGACTCTTGTGTATAGTCATTCCATAACTTAAGCAAATAGGACATTGTTTTCGTACGACAAAGGCTCTGTCGATCACTTCAAATTTAACAGAACAACGTTCTAATATATATTCCTTTGCAGATGGCAATGTAATTGTTATAGTATCAACATCATTTATACGAATATTGCGATTTACAGAAAAAATTTTCCCAATCGTTCCATTGACAAGACCCAAAGTAACATCGATATTTCTCCGAATCATTACTTGAGCACCAATTTTAACGATTATTTCTTCACCTAATCTTGCACTCCTCGAAGTATTCTCTTCATCAGAACATAACACTTTGGAAACTTTTTTTCTTAAACGACTATCACAGTCTATAGTGTCTTGTGCAATACGGTATATTTCCTCCGAAGGAATACGCGCCAACATTGCTGTATTCAAAATGTCGCATTGATTACATGTGGCAAATAAACAAACGGTATCTGGTGGTAAATTGTGCAAACAGTCACACAGTTCTGATAATCGACCGTTAACACCGAGATAATAAATCTCTATACAGAAGATCACCCTTTTGACGCATGTTAATTGTAAGCTCGTCATAAGAAGATAGATCATGCCACAGATGAACAGTGCCCATACCTCCAATAAACTTCTCAATATGATTCTTGGATAAATTCATAAATGCTGGTGATTCATGTACGGGTGGAAGTTGCATCAAATCACCAAAAAGAAGCACATGTTTTTTTCCAAACCAGCCATCCTCCATCTGCGATGTATTAAATATTTCAGTCAATCGCAAATGAATGTACATGAAAGTAATATTAGATATCATCGAAACTTCATCAATAATAATCAAAGTAACATTCTTCAATTCAGCTCGTAACCGTTTAAGAACAGCATCTGACAATGATCTATATTTGGGAGTCTGCCCATTATATACAGGCAACTGGAATAAGCGATGTATCGTTAAGCCATCAATATTGAACGCAGCAATTCCTGTTGGGGCTGTTACCGCTGTATCTTTCTGGAAGATATTTTTAACTGAAACGCAAATGGTTTTTTTAAGAAAACTTTTTCCGGTTCCTCCTTCTCCGCTGATGTAAAGTCTAATAATTTTATCATCATCAAATGCCAAAGTATCCATTACTTTATCGTAAATACGTTTTTTATCCAAATTCAAATCTTTTATCATTTGTGAAAGATTCTGATCTGCGAATTTCTCTACACCGTCTTTAAAATCTTTAACAGCTTCTTTGATTTCAATTGGAACACATTCCAACGCATCATTATTATCGACATTAGTTTCTAAATTATCTAGAGTTCCTACCAACAACTTATCGACCTTGTCATTCACGCAACGCATAGCTTTTTGAATTTCAATCAATTGCTCATGATAACGCAAACCATCAGCAAATTCGAGTTGCCCCGCAGCGAAAGCTTGTTCATACGTGTCATAATCGTTCTTCAAATCGTTGCATTTCCGCTAAGGTTTAAATAAAAAAAGCAAGGAATAATAATATCGTTCTGGTTCAATTTCAACATTATACACTGAGACAGGATATTCTTTTCTCAACTCTCACTTGGCGAGAAAATCCCTTCACCTACCGCGGCCTGGGTCAGTGGCTGATAGAGCTCTTTGGCAAATATTTCAATTATCAAAATTCATTAATAAACAATTGTTGGGTGTTACGTCCCGAGAGAGGGATCGAGAACGAGTTTTGTGACCACCGGATTTGGAGCGCGAAGATTTGAATATCTTTCGCCGGAGAGTCTGTTGGTTGGTCCGCAACTCGCGAAATACAAATTTATTATCAATGTGGGTTTTTATACCCGATACTCTTCGGAGATGTTTTGGAGGTTTTTAGATCGGAGAAATCTTTGAGTAATTTCCCGAATAAAATATTAGCCGATTTAACAAATTAACAGAGTTTTATTTAATATTTCAATCACTATTGTTTTACAAGTTCGGTACAATGTATTGTTTGTCGATAATAGTTCGGATTATCGCGGATTGAGAGATCTCAGTCTCGTCGATCGAGTTTTAATAATTCGGTCGAAGTCCGGATAATTTCAAAGTAAATTTGATCTGGATTTTAACGGACGTTACGACGACGTGAACAGAGTAAACTTTTTATCGAAGTGAAGCGCTTGTTGTAACTTATACGGAGTTTATATAGTAAGTTTTGATCTAGGTAGTGGGAGATGATTCGCGTCTCCCACGGGTTAACAAAAAAGGGCATTCACCCGTTACACGGTGGGAGGAAACAGCCCTCTCTATTTTGAATGTTACAAAGTTGTTGAGCTGCATTTGGATATTTCATTGCAGCGTATAGAGATTTCGTTTTACGAGTTTTTATCGTGGCGACGCATAGACGCACGCGTTGCGTCTAGGAGTCGTTGACCCTTTTCAAGGGGCTTCCTGACTTTTGTTTTTGGGGCTCGAGCGTTTTATGACTTTGGATAGGAGTTGTCGCAGTTCGAAAATAAAAGGCGGTATATTATAAAGTTTATGTTGTACCCTATGCGTGTTTCGAAGGATAATTAGAAAAGGAGGAAAAGATGTTGCTTGTGGGAAAACACTTGAAGAGTTTTTCCCGTGCCCTGTTTTAACTTTTACGACTTTTCGAGGAAATGTCCACTGTCAATCTCAGAGGAGGCTTGTTACTAAATTTGTAAAAGAATTTGTATGCAGTGGTTTTTTATATTGAGAAGAGTCTAACAGTAAAAAGTAGAACGCTGCACGTGCTTCGAGTTTTTGAACGAGGGGTATTTTACGGTTGTCGTAAATTTGGGTGCACTTAGTGACTACATATGTTTCGCCGAAAGAAGATACCGATAGATGCGTGCCCTGCAAGTACCTACTGTGGGTATTGCGTGTTTTTTAAATGGGGGCTAAAAAAAGAGTTCGAGCGTGAGAGCTGGGACGTAACACTTCCCATCCCCGAGATTGAGCGTCCCGCTCAATTAAAAATTGGCGAAATGTTTGTAAGTGACACTGTAATATTGTTTGTATCTTCGTTCGTCGATTACAAGAGATTTACAAGAACAAATTGTAAATTGTAAGAGTAAGTATAATATATATTGTGCATGTATTTTCTTTTGAAATGCATTAATTGCTTCTGTAAGATATAGTGTTTACGAAATAGTATTGAATTATGTATTTTCGTTACATATATATAAAAAATTAGAGATGAATGAATATGTGATTGATTATAATTATGATAATTCAATCGAATTGATTTCGCGCTTATTATTTTATCGCACACGTAATATTATACGTTGGTTGTAATTTATAATACGCAATCGTTTATTACAGATATTCGAGTACATATAATATTTGTTGTATTAAGAATAGTTTTTCTTAACAGGATATTATGTTCCTATATAGTTTATATATAGAAGAAATGATTACATACAATGTTTTCTAATCATAGTATAATATTTCTTAGATTTATTTATCATTTTCCTTGAGTTTGATGGAAGTGTTGAGAACGTTTGAACGATTTTCCTTTTTATATATGTATATGTGTATATATCTTTTTGAGAGTCGAGTGAGGTTTCGTATACGCAGGGTTGGTGTAGGCCCGATGTTTTTATCTAGTCCCTACTCTGCTGGTTTTATGCGTCGAGATTTGGTATATAAGCCCGTTGCATCGTGATGGTGAACCATACCCGAAAAATACTCCGAGACGTGACGTCGATTTGAGAAATTGGGAAAAAAGATTTGAAGGAAAAAAAAAAGGATGGATCGTTACGCTATTCTCGGCAAACGAGTTTACGAGCTTTGCTCAATGTTTACCAGCGTAAGTATTTGCAAGAAGAAATATTAAATACGGGAATTCGAAACACGGTCTAATTATTTATCTATGTCTTTTTTTCTGTTTAGGCTTACCGATTGGACCCTAAAGTAATGGGGCACCGGCGAATGGCACGCCGGCGGCTGAGGTCGACTGCTGACCAGTTCGACGTAGCTTACCCGGAGTTTGACGTCTGTTGTCTACGGTGGCTATTGGAAGGGCGATGGGGGCAAATTCATCCGGAAGATGATTGGGACCATCCCGCCTGGTTCACCCCGGAGGGTATTTTCTCCGCTTACGACCCCAATTATTAAATAAAAAAAGGTCGTCCCCCGCTGTGATTGATTTTGTACGAGAGCAGGCGGAGATATAATAAAAAGAAAATATATATATATAAAAAAAGGAATCTAGCACGTGTTTGTGTTTTATTGATGTTACGAGTGGTTTTCTTCTGTCCATGTTCTTTGGTTGGGACAACATTTATTCGTTTCTTCGCGTCATCAATGGTATCGTTGGATTCTGATTTCAACGTTTATTTGGTTTTGGTCTGCGTTGGTTGAGTTGTCGGTTCTGATCCGATACTTTTTCTCGATCGTGATGTTGTAATCATCGATGGAATCATTAGTTTTATTTAATGTCTCGATTGGTGCGTTGGTCGATGGAATCGTTGGTTTCAGGTCCAACGTTCCCTTGTGCATTTTTATTCAAACTCAGGATCGGTTAGCGTAACTTATTCGACGTTGTCGATTCGATTTTCGTGCCGTTAATAGGCATCGTTTGTTCGTTAACGTTAATTATATACAGGGTGATTCGGTATAGGTAGTGCATCCGACACCTACGTATTCCAGGCTATATTCTGAACAAAATGACTTAGGCGTTTTAAAAAATACTAAATAGCTTTTAAATAGGAAGCAATAGAATTCTAGAATTCTCGACCAATCAGAGTTGCTGTTTCATTCATGATCGGAGACGCCTCAGGACCGGGTAATCAAGGCTCCGATTCGAAAAATTCGAAAGAGCGACAGAGTTCAGGCAGAATTTCGTTTCGCGAGCCCGGAAGTCTTTTGTTCCAACCGAAGTTTGCTGTCCCTCTCGATCGAATCATGTATCATACGACCGGTCGGCATTTGTCATTTATTCAATGAATTGTGCTGCGAAGTCCATTTATTTAATGTCGAAAACATTTTTCTTATGCAAGCATAGATCATTGATGATTCGTGCGTCTAATGCTTCGCCTCTTTCTCACGAGTAATTGTATTTATACTGGAAGTCTACAGTACTCTGCAAAAAATGTTTGATAATTGTAAATGATTTAAGAATCGAAGGTAACGACGCTCGATTCTCATGTGGCACAGCTTTCACGAAAAAAACTATTTCGCGTGTCTCATGCATCCGGCTTCATCCCACATGCTTTTTTGTGTGTATTGAGGCTCTGCAGTACTCGGTAAGAAACGATAGACAACCGTGGACGATTAAAGGAAGAGAGTCAACAATGCTTGATTCTGATGTGTCACAGCGTGCACAAAAAGAATTATGTCGTGCGTCCAAAGCTTCAGGCTCTTTCTCACGAGTTATTTTATTTATGCTGGAACTTTGTAGTACTCTGAAAAAAACGCTGGACAATCGTAATCGATAAAAGGATCATAGGTAACGATGCTCGATTTTCATGTGTCAGCTTCAACGAAGATAATGTTTCCACATGTCTGAAGCTTCCGGCTACTTCTCACACGTATTTTCATATACACTAGAACTCTCTGGTACTTGGAAAAAAATAATAGACAACCATAGCTGCTCGACAGATCGGAACTAACGATCCTCGATTCTTATCTGACGCAGCTTCCAGGGATTAAACTATTTCGCGAGTATCATGCTTCCGGCTCCTTCCCACATGTATTTTCGTGTGATCTGAGACGCTACAGTCCTCGGAAAAAACGTGAGATATCCGTGGACAATTAGAGGAAAAGAATCAACAATGCTCGATTCTCATGTGGCATAGCTTTCACGAAAAAAACTATTTCGCAAGTCTCATGCTTCCTGCTTCTTTCCACATGCATTTTTGTGTGTACTGAGGCTCTGCAGTACTCGGTAAGAAACGATAGACAACCGTGGACGATCAAAGGAAGAGAGTCAACAATGCTTGATTCTGATGTGTCACAGCGTGCACAAAAAGAATTATTTCGTGCGTCCAAAGCTTCAGGCTCTTTCTCACGAGTTATTTTATTTATGCTGGAACTTTGCAGTACTCTGAAAAAAATGCTGGACAATCGTAATCAATAAAAGGATCATAGGTAACAATGCTCGATTTTCATGTGTCATAGCTTCAACGAAGATAATGTTTCCACATGTCTGAAGCTTCCGGCTACTTCTCACACGTATTTTCATATACACTAGAACTCTCTGGTACTTGGAAAAAAATAATAGACAACCATAGCTGCTCGACAGATCGGAACTAACGATGCTCGATTCTTATCTGACGCAGCTTCCAGGGATTAAACTATTTCGCGAGTATCATGCTTCCGGCTCCTTCCCACATGTATTTCCGTGTGATCTGAGACGCTACAGTGCTCGGAAAAAACGTGAGATATCCGTGGACAATTAGAGGAAAAGAATCAACAATGCTCGATTCTCATGTGGCATATCTTTCACGAAAAAAACTATTTCGCAAGTCTCATGCTTCCTGCTTCTTTCCACATGCATTTTTGTGTGTACTGAGGCTCTGCAGTACTCGGTAAGAAACGATAGACAACCGTGGACGATTGAAGGAAGAGAGTCAACAATGCTAGATTCTGATGTGTCACAGCGTGCACAAAAAGAATTATTTCGTGCGTCCAAAGCTTCAGGCTCTTTCTCACGAGTTATTTTATTTATGCTGGAACTTTGCAGTCCTCTAAAAAAAATGCTGGACAATCGTAATCGATAAAAGGATCATAGGTAACGATGCTCGATTTTCATGTGTCATAGCTTCAACGTAGATAATGTTTCCACATGTCTGAAGCTTCCGGCTACTTCTCACACGTATTTTCATATACACTAGAACTCTCTGGTACTTGGAAAAAAATAATAGACAACCATAGCTGCTCGACAGATCGGAACTAACGATCCTCGATTCTTATCTGACGCAGCTTCCAGGGATTAAACTATTTCGCGAGTATCATGCTTCCGGCTCCTTCCCACATGTATTTTCGTGTGATCTGAGACGCTACAGTCCTCGGAAAAAACGTGAGATATCCGTGGACAATTAGAGGAAAAGAATCAACAATGCTCGATTCTCATGTGGCATAGCTTTCACGAAAAAAACTATTTCGCAAGTCTCATGCTTCCTGCTTCTTTCCACATGCATTTTTGTGTGTACTGAGGCTCTGCAGTACTCGGTAAGAAACGATAGACAACCGTGGACTGAAGTTTTGGACGCACGAAATAATTCTTTTTGTGCACGCTGTGACACATCAGAATCAAGCATTGTTGACTCTCTTCCTTTGATCGTCCACGGTTGTCTATCGTTTCTTACCGAGTACTGCAGAGCCTCAGTACACACAAAAATGCATGTGGAAAGAAGCAGGAAGCATGAGACTTGCGAAATAGTTTTTTTCGTGAAAAATATGCCACATGAGAATCGAGCATTGTTGATTCTTTTCCTCTAATTGTCCACGGATATCTCACGTTTTTTACGAGGACTTTAGCGTCTCAGATCACACGAAAATACATGTGGGAAGGAGCCGGAAGCATGATACTCGCGAAATAGTTTAATCCCTGGAAGCTGCGTCAGATAAGAATCGAGGATCGTTAGTTCCGATCTGTCGAGCAGCTATGGTTGTCTATTATTTTTTTCCAAGTACCAGAGAGTTCTAGTGTATATGAAAATACGTGTGAGAAGTAGCCGGAAGCTTCAGACATGTGGAAACATTATCTTCGTTGAAGCTATGACACATGAAAATCGAGCATCGTTACCTATGATCCTTTTATCGATTACGATTGTCCAGCATTTTTTTCAGAGTACTGCAAAGTTCCAGCATAAATAAAATAACTCGTGAGAAAGAGCCTGAAGCTTTGGACGCACGAAATAATTCTTTTTGTGCACGCTGTGACATATCAGAATCAAGCATTGTTGACTCTCTTCCTTTGATCGTCCACGGTTGTCTATCGTTTCTTACCGAGTACTGCAGAGCCTCAGTACACACAAAAATGCATGTGGAAAGAAGCAGGAAGCATGAGACTTGCGAAATAGTTTTTTTCGTGAAAGCTATGCCACATGAGAATCGAGCATTGTTGATTCTTTTCCTCTAATTGTCCACGGATATCTCACGTTTTTTCCGAGGACTGTAGCGTCTCAGATCACACGAAAATACATGTGGGAAGGAGCCGGAAGCATGATACTCGCGAAATAGTTTAATCCCTGGAAGCTGCGTCAGATAAGAATCGAGGATCGTTAGTTCCGATCTGTCGAGCAGCTATGGTTGTCTATTATTTTTTTCCAAGTACCAGAGAGTTCTAGTGTATATGAAAATACGTGTGAGAAGTAGCCGGAAGCTTCAGACATGTGGAAACATTATCTTCGTTGAAGCTGACACATGAAAATCGAGCATCGTTACCTATGATCCTTTTATCGATTACGATTGTCCAGCGTTTTTTTCAGAGTACTACAAAGTTCCAGCATAAATAAAATAACTCGTGAGAAAGAGCCTGAAGCTTTGGACGCACGACGTAATTCTTTTTGTGCACGCTGTGACACATCAGAATCAAGCATTGTTGACTCTCTTCCTTTAATCGTCCACGGTTGTCTATCGTTTCTTACCGAGTACTGCAGAGCCTCAATACACACAAAAAAGCATGTGGGATGAAGCCGGATGCATGAGACACGCGAAATAGTTTTTTTCGTGAAAGCTGTGCCACATGAGAATCGAGCGTCGTTACCTTCGATTCTTAAATCATTTACAATTATCAAACATTTTTTGCAGAGTACTGTAGACTTCCAGTATAAATACAATTACTCGTGAGAAAGAGGCGAAGCATTAGACGCACGAATCATCAATGATCTATGCTTGCATAAGAAAAATGTTTTCGACATTAAATAAATGGACTTCGCAGCACAATTCATTGAATAAATGACAAATGCCGACCGGTCGTATGATACATGATTCGATCGAGAGGGACAGCAAACTTCGGTTGGAACAAAAGACTTCCGGGCTCGCGAAACGAAATTCTGCCTGAACTCTGTCGCTCTTTCGAATTTTTCGAATCGGAGCCTTGATTACCCGGTCCTGAGGCGTCTCCGATCATGAATGAAACAGCAACTCTGATTGGTCGAGAATTCTAGAATTCTATTGCTTCCTATTTAAAAGCTATTTAGTATTTTTTAAAACGCCTAAGTCATTTTGTTCAGAATATAGCCTGGAATACGTAGGTGTCGGATGCACTACCTATACCGAATCACCCTGTATATATATATGCCCTGTACATTCCGCGGTATATATCTATAATTTATATTGTCCGTACTGTATATAATTGAATCACCCCAATGACAATGCAAAAAAAAATATATTTACGATGCCAATTATTGGTCGGTTGCCGCTTTGTCGGGCGTGCAAAAGAGCAAGCCCAACACTCACTGTACACATGACGACTATCTCGCGGACTGCACCTTGTTAAATTTAACTAGGTACGAGTTTCGCGCTTCTCGGCTCGTTGCATATAATAATATGCATCGCACATCACGCGAGAAGACGAAATCGTACACATCGATTCATCCAATTATATTCGATAAAATTTCAAGCGAAGCGCGCAAAATTTCCGGTGTATTTATATATGTACTCGTGGAATACGTTTTTTTACCATTATCGTCGATAGTATATGTACACATTCTATTTCAGTCAATTTTGAAATATGGTGGAGGAAACAAGCAAAAAAATACTTCTGTGAAACCATCCCATTAGAATGTTACATACATGTACACATATACGAATTCCCTCCCACACTAGACGTCTCTTCACTCTCGTCAATTTGTGTCACTAATTGATTAACGTTTCGTTGTGCAGGTCATCGTTAACTGTGAGCATTGAACGTATGCCAAAAACAAAAAAGAAAACGCTCGCGTGCAATGTTTATAAACATACAAACGTACAGTATGCATCATCAGTCATATTAACAATGAAATCCAAGCACATACGTGTGGACTCGGATCAAGCGAATCTTGTGTGTTATAATTTTTCAATTGACCTCAGATCGGTTACTAACAATTCAATCGAGTTTTTTAAAATACAATACAACAATTTCCGAATTAGATCTCTTGCGGAACCCGGCAAGGAATACTAGCAGACCATCGAAAACAACTTGAATTCAGGATTCGATGAGAGCTCCCGAATTTTCATTCATCTATAATCTATTATTTTTCGAAACGTAAAATTTCTATGAAGAGTTCAATTATATAACTGAAATAATTTTCCCTGTACTTCAAATGAAATAGTAATTCTTCATTAAATTATGGACAATGCTGTCTCGCACTTTTTATTATAATTTTTTTATTTTTGTGTTGAAATATTTTTTCTTTTCGAAACAGACTGAATGTTATTTTTTTGGACCTTATAATTATAACTGTGTAGAAATTTACTGTCTATAAAATATATATTTCTTATTAATTATATAACATTTTATTCGGTAGATTCCATTCCAGGTTGGATAAAAAATATGATATGAAACGGAAAAACAATCTCAAAGTGCGTAAAAATGTTTTTTTTAACAATATTAGGCATCATTCGTTTAATGAGGAGGACTTGGAGAAACATGCTGGATTTCGACTGGCATTCTCATCAGAATCTGATTTGCAAGCGTTACCCGATCAAATATCGGACTAGATCACGATCATTTAGTCGGGGCCCCGGTTATTATCGGGTCGTATTCTGAACAAAATTTCTGCACGGGTTTTGAAAATTTTTCGTAAGATATTTTCGTAGTTTCATTAATTTTATCAACATCCGGTCATCACTCAATGATTATCGAAGTCATTCGTCTCTTTTTCTTCAAATGCGTGTGAATAAACTTTGAAACAATTTGTTACAAATTTGATCCGCTACACTTAATATTCAATGCATCCATGACGTTTACTTTTTTTAAAATATATAACAGTTTGCTTTTATTGTTGCAAATAAGTATATTGAATTCACATTTAAAACTTGAAGAAGTAAAAAATGTACACCAAGTAATGAAAATAGTAGTTTTCGTCGAAAAGTATTTTTTTCAAATAGTCTGAAAAATAAAAATAACATTTTCCAAAAAATCAACCTTGGCGTGCATGGAACCTCTTTTTCTTAACTATGCATGCCGAGTTTGATTTTTTTTTGGAAAATGTTTTTTTTATTTTTCACACTATTTGAAAAAAATACTTTTCGACGAAAACTACTAATTCGATATCTAGATGAAGACTCAACATCACGATTCAAGACTAAGCGTTAATGCACCAGTGTACTTGTCCAGCCCATCACTTTTCATGCACGTCAAGAAAATGTTCCTTTTATTTTTCACACTATTTGAAAAAAATACTTTTCGAAGAAAACTACTATTTTAATTGCTTGGTGTACATTTTTGACTTTTTAACGTTTTACATATGGATTTCACTTCTTTCTGTAGGAAATCACCGAATTTAATCATGTAAGACAAAAAACCAAACAATAATGTCTTCAAGCGTTAAGACTTTGACATCGGAAACGGTTAAAATACTTTGACATTCAGCACTGACACTTTGATTTTTCGGTGTTTTGCCTACTTCGCGACATGACGAATGTGATATATATATGATTTTGAAATTTAGTAGAGAAAAAATCAGCTCAAAATTATTCGTTTGCACATATCGGCTGACCAAATCGTGCTTTAACTAAGCTAGATGGAAAGAAAAAATGATATTTAATCGGTAAAATGCGATTACATTTTCGATTAGGGGAACGATTTCGGAAATATACGTGATTTAAATTCTTGGGCGACAGCTGGAAGCCCATTTTCCTGTATAATATTCGTGGCAGGTCTCGGACGTAAGGTCATAAAATTTTTTTTTTATTACTTGGTGACGAGACGCTGCCATGTCTCTAAATCGTGGCAGGTCTCGGACGTAAGGTCATAAAATTTTTTTTTTATTACTTGGTGACGAGACGCTGCCATGTCTCTAAATACAATTTTTTCTGTACGATTTCATGAACTAACCATACAAAAATCAAATGAAAATATAATAAATGACCCCGACTAGAAAATTTGATCCGGCAGCCGTAATACCTACCAGGTCCGGATCAAGTCATCAGGCATCCGCAATTCAGCACAATTCGGCGCGCGAATTCAGGCCTGACCAGGGTTTTATAAGTACATCCTAATATAAAAAAATATACAAGTTATAGTAATCAGGCCTTAGTAGAGAAATCGTAAAATGGCTGTAATACGCAACCGCATGGCATATAACCTGATCCAGCCCCGACAGAAAAATCGTGATCCCAGCAAAAATCGTCTTCGACGAAAAAAAAACTGGACAAGTACATTGCTGCCTGGTTACCACATTCTCCCACCTGTAAAATGCCAATATGCTAATACAAAAACCTTCGGTATCATCATATTGGCTAAGTTATGACGAAAAAATGCGCTTTTCCAGGTTGCTCATTAAGAATATAAACACTGAAATAATATGATAGCATTATTAATGGTAACTGTCATATAATTATTGGATTAACATATGTTAATCCATATGTTAATATATAGGCGTAGAAAGACGATTGATAAAAAAAATGAATATATATTGTGACACGAAAGTCGAGGCTCACTCTCGACGTGGTCATTTTCGTACGTTCTCATAGGGCCGAGTCTATCTTTAAGATGTAAGCTCGCCACGAGCGGCAACGATTTTTCGATGTGTAAGGTATTCGTCACCATTACTTATTTTGTCAACCACCGACAGTCGCTCGTGACATATATTCCGAAGCATAAATGTCGAAGAAAGACCAAAGGGCAGACGCGCGTGCGCAAACCCCGAATTAGTGAGGGCATTTAGTCCCAAGGAGGGGATGCGTAACGAGAGGTTAACGCGTCCCGAAAAATGCAATGAATTAAGAGGGAGAACAATCTTGTCCGTAGAAGGAACCGGATTGTCCGATGTTAGAATAAAATCGACTCCTTGTTCAGGCCCTGTACTATCCGTGTTGTCCAGCTTGCTTCTCGGCCTCGAGCTAATCTCAATTTGTTAATTGAATTTGAAGTTATTGTGAAGATTTAGAGATTGTGCGTCTTCGTCTGCGATCGTCGAGATTTGTTAAACCGACGTCAGCGAAGAGCGAATTGAGATTGTCAATTCATCGAAGATAGAGCGATTGGTATTCGCCGAAAAGAATTGAGAGAAAATTGTATTGACGGAAAATTAACGTAAGTTAATTCCACCTCCCACACCTCCGACCTAGGCCGCGGTAGGTGAAATATTTTTGAGTTTAACTAGATCTTGTCTCAATATCCATTGTGGGGGGCTAACTGTAGAATCATATAACTATAGGTCTAGGGGAAATATTTGTTATATCAGTTTTAAAACAAATAAAAAGTGTACAAACCTTTTTGATAGGTGTACAAACGTGTGCAAACGATTCGTAAAACAAAATCACATTTTCGAATTTGAGGGGGCCAACTTTGAGACCATTTTTGATTTTTCATTTTCGAAAAAAAATAAAAATGTAGAAACGTTTATAATGCGTGTACAAACGTGTGCAAACGATGTACAAACAGCTCGTAGAAAAAGTCATCTTTTCCAATTTGGAGGGGCGGCGGACTCGAACTTAGAGATGGGGAAATGAATTTCAAATTCATAATTTCATTCTTTAGTTCGATCTAAAACTCATTCGAAAAGGTGGGCAATGCGCGCGAACGTAGTTCGTTCGGGAAAAGTTAGTCGTCGAGAGCGTCGAGACACACACTTGTTCTGAGACTATGTCGAGTCCCTCGATAGCGCCGGAACTGTCTTCGCAGTGCAAGGCGAAACGAAGACTTATAAATCAGAATAGATTATGGTGTTAAATAATAAACGTGATTAAAAAGATAGTGTAGATTATACTAGTAGAAGTATAGAACTAGAAGTATAACAACGATCGAGCACTACAGATTTTGGATCTCACAAGAAAAACGCCATTGACCAAATTTGTTGTAGGTTAATAGTATAAAGTTACCTATCTCCAAAAAAGTCGCAAAATAATCGCATATGTTGTATTATGTAATAAGTACATAGACTTTGTAACTCTGCCGACATTCGGTGACCCGTTATTGTGATTGAAATATAACTTCAGAACTAATATATAGTTAGGTTTCTGAGAAATTTCCGACTTCAAGAATCAAGAATTATGATTGTGAAGTTTGCATCGTTGTAATCCAACAGAATATTCGGTCAGAATTGGTCAAAGAATTGGAATTTGGTCAAAGATCACCATAGTACTGCTACTAATAAAAAATTCTATCGGTGCCCGTTCAAAAGCTATTCAGAAATTGAAGAAATCGCCAAGTCGGTATGTTTGGATATAATGTCATTGGGAAGTGTAGTTAGTGGCTGTAAACATTGCTGTGAAACACTCTATATAAACAGTCTATAATACTGAACAACGTAAAATATCTAACCATACAAAATTATTTTTGTATTTCTTTTAAAAAAAATATATAACTATCTCGATCATTTCTCGGCCAATTTCGTTTTTCGATTTTCATATCATCGACAAGAATCCATGAAGCCGTACCAAATCACAACATGCTTGTATAATTGCCTCCATAACAATTTTTCCCGTGATGAAATACGGCACTTTCAACTTTGTATTGTTGACTACAAACCGTAACCGCAATACTTGGAACACTTTTAATCCTATAGCTCTTTTTCTGCCACTGCAGAGTATCTGTATGAACGACACCAAGGCAAGTTGCAAAACTAAAACTTGTTTAGCAACTGAAAAACTGATTTTCATAAGTCTGTTCATGCTATTACAACTATCACACAGCCCGTTGATTGTGGCCCATTGTAAAAAAATACTTCAATTATTTCCTGCAGCATCAGGACATTTTTGTTGACGGCGATGTTAGTAGTAGTACATTATTTGATTGCTCGTAAACGGTTGTATATTGGCATGCCTGACATCGAATTTCACTTGTCTATTTATTCTCAACAGTACTTTTTAGAATTGGATACTTATTACAAATGCCCATAAAAAACTCTGTTGCATCTTGTTGCCTAATTTTATTAAACGGTTCTTCGAAACATTCTGTGATAACAGACGACTTCAAGTCTTTTTTTCGACTTCCGTAAGCATGGAGTGAATTACTTATTGCATTAGTTTCTACAACGCCACTACTTATTAATACTCCTCTTAAAATTGTACAATTGAAAATGCACTGCATAATAGTATTAGCATAACACGAAAAACCATCGGTATTCTCAAATCGATTAACGTGTCACAGGTCTCATCGTGGTTTATCTGCAGCTTTTGACTGACATTCGACAATATTTTTAGGAAGGGCCCATGTAAAATCTGGAACTTTCGATTCTGATGGTTTTTTGAATGTTAGCTGCGCGAGATCGGGGCAAAACAATTGCCTCAATCGATTATACTCGATAACAGCCAATTCATTCGCTTTCACAGAATGAGGATCGAAGTTGACTAAACATAACTATTGAAGAGTCGTAATCCGCGACAGAGCAACATAAATTTGCCTGAAAGTGAAAATTGAATTTCCAGCATCTATTACTGTGTTCTTTAAGCTTAAACCTTGCCTTTTATGGATCGTAATAGCATAGCTCAAACATAGAGGAAATTGTTTACGTATCACGAAAACGCCTTCCTTTATTTGAAATTTAACACTCACTTGTTTTATTTCATATTCTTTTTCTGTCGTTAAAACTATTGCGAAAAATGACGATCGAAAAACGTTGATCAAAACAACGAAAAATTCAAATTAACATAAGATTGCCAGATAATGCCTATAGATAGCATTTATCTGTTTTGTGCATTCGATAGAAAAAAATTAATAAAAAATATCTGTGCATTCAGAATTCTTCAAATATATATCCTTAATTAAATATTAATAATCGAAATTCTGAAAATGTAAAAAAACGAGCAATTTGGCGTATAGAGAGTCGCGGTAGCAGTTCGACGGTGTCGGTAAAGTAGGACAGTAAATGTACTTGTCTCGACTCGCTACCGCGACTCTTAATTCGAGCACAAATTTTCTATTAAAATTCTTATCACTACTCTGACGAGAATAGTTTGGATTATTTTAACGGATTACACCTATCTTCAGCGTGCATGATAAATTTATATCCCAATCATATCAATAATAATATTATATTCAAATTTGCCCGTAAGTAAATGCAGCCAAATATGAAGAAATTTCTGTATTTTTATCGTGTTCATTTACTAAACATTAGTGTTGGATTATTCAACGAAAATTAACCACAGTTTTATTCGGTTTATTATATCTATTTCTATTTTATATGTATTTTTTATTATCATTTATTAATTTTTTTAATATATGTACAGGGTGTCCTATTTTAATCTTGCAGTTGATTCATTTCGAAAAATACTGCTTCGATAAAAAATTGAGTGTAATAAAACTGTTAGTGTTCAAAGTGCAAAAAAATGTATTTTGGTCCAAAACAATTGCCCCGATATCTCGCTAAAATAAGCATCATATGAACAGCTTCGTTCGGACTGAAATCAGTCATTGTTGAATTGCCGTCAACAAACTGAACAAATTCGCGTTTCAAAACGCGTCTACTGTAAGTATCCCTCTTGAGATTTGGTTTTTTTTCCCATGAGAAGGAAAGCGAACTTGAAACTCCCAAAATTCGTTTTCATGAACGAAATTTTAAAGACTTTATGTTAAAGACTTTACCTCCTCGTCCTCATCGTTATTCTGGATAATGCTAGAATAGTCAAAAATGGTGATGTAATCTAAAAATTATGGACTGCATGAAGAACATGTTCCTACAAAAGTTGTTAGTTTTGACCTGACAAATTTTTTGGTGAAAAAAAATGTTTCCATTTAGAAAATAACATGTCGGCCATCGTAACACTGCCATTTTGAATTTTAGACCGAAATACATTTTTTTTGGACGTTCTCCTTTGAACCCTAAAAGTTTTATAATTACTCCATTTTTGATCGAAACAATATTTTTATTTTTATCTTCTATTTCTTATTCAGTGGATTTAATTACTTTACAATATTATTTACTGCAATTTATTTCCACTAAATTATTTTAGCACATAAACCAAAAATCTGAATCAGAATCACTTGAAAAATCCACATGATTGAAAAATTTACGCTCAGTCTTGAACCGTGACGTTGAGTCTTCATCTATAGATGTTGAATTAATCACCTGTTTCTTACATTTTATTTCACATTAATTTACAATTCATTATCCCTAGCGGCAAATTATCGTCACTATCTTTTGAAAATATTTGGTAAAAATGCTGCAATCAATTTCCGATACTAGAAGCCCGAAATTTGTCAGGAACCTAACTATCATATTACTTCTGAAGCTATATACCTCTCATTTACAAAACGTTTTTTTATCGATCTAGAGAACAAAGGATCGTCGGATCTCAGCAGAGTTATGAATTCTATGTACTTGGCTTATAATACGAGATATGCGATTATTTTGCGACTTTTTGGAGATATTCGGGAACACGCTGCATCTGGATGTACTTGTCTGGAATTTTAGCACTCCATTTTTGGTTGTTTTTGCGGTTATTTGACAACTTTTTGCAAAGATTAATGTTATGATTTAGAGGTTTTCCGAAAATGTTCTTTAAATTTTTTCAAATATTTAACATCAGACCCTTGATAAACCAGACCTCTCACATCTTCATACATGAATGAACAGCACTGATTCGTCAAGAATTCTGAATTTTGAAATTCTATCAGTACCCGTTCAAAAACTATTTTGAGAACAAAGAAACGGCCTAGTAGGTATGTTTTTAATATAATGGCATTGGGGAGTGTAGTTACTGGCTGTGAAGATTGCTATGATGAACTCTACAAGATGTTTCAGAAGGGTATGCTGTCCCTGCAATGATAGATCGGGGAGGAAATTCTGAGACGATTGATATAAGCATGTATCAGTCCCCGATGCACCCCGAATTAATATTAATTTTTTTAATTGGCCAATTAGATGCGCGCGAGTGCACCGCACGGTGGTAGTTGTGCCGCGAGGGGCGCGGCTACCACCATACGAGCATCACGCGGCAATCCGTGTGAGCGCTTGCGTTTGCTTGTGGGGGCCCCTTTTCACGGACGATCTTCGTATCTTTGTTGTGTGCGAGGCAACTCGACGTATCGGTGTGAGCGCTTGGACATAGTAGTGCGCGATCTTTTTTTTTTTCAGCAATTTCAGCAGCGTTTCTTCCATGTTATTTTCATTGTCAATCTGCTAAAATAATTGTTATGGATAGCGTCTAATAATTATTGCAAATTAATAATTACAAAATAATTACGCTGCAGCATTCAGTCGAAAACTGGCTCGCTCTCGTCATGTTTTTTCGAAAGGAAAAAAAAATGATGAAAAAAAGAGAATCTGAAAAACAAACTTTATAACGAATACACATTCATGACTTCCCACAACGGGATTATTTTAATTAATGTTTTTAATGTTTAAAAAAACAAACCATCAATATTTCAAAGTTGACAATTCGTAATTTTTTATTTTTTCTGAAAAAAAGTTTATCTATTTATTCGGTCTAGTCAATCTATTCGGCATTGAATGCCGCAAATTCCGTAGTGAGCCAATTTATTTTTTTTCATCTTTTCAGTCATGCTATGAAATCTTTTTAATTTTTCCGGAAAAAAGCATTATCTCTTAAAACTTTGCATTTTTTTATTTTTCACTTGAAAGAAAACGTTGGTTCATTCTGCGTTGAATGCTGCAAATACCATAGTGGGCGAACTTTTTTTCTATCTTTTTTTTATTGGAAGCTTTTTTTTCATTTTTTCCAATCTAAATTTGTTTTCATGATAAATAAAAGTTTTCAAATGTACGCGATTATAAAAACAAACACATATTGAAAAAGAGTTTTAAAAAAATGTTTACAATAAAAAAAGAAAGAAAAAAGTTTTTATCAATTAAAAACTTTTGTTTTTACACTTTCGCATCGTAACTTTGTTTTTGTCATAAGACGGTACATTGAGAACAAATTTACAAATGATGTATCGACAAAAAAAATTAAAATTTTAATTTAAAAAGTTAGAAAATTAGTTGGTTTCATCATAAAGTGCATGAGCAGCGAGAAGTTTATGCGTTGGCCGCGGTGCGGCGTGTGGCCACAATCTCGCTCACAAACGACCACGGGTCACAAAGAAGACATATAAGAGCATAGCAACGATAAATATCGTCCTCAAAATTAGGACAATTTTTTATATAGATGATTGGAAGCCAGATACACTGGCTCCTAAGCCGAACGGCGTTTCATTCGGAGGGTGGCCAAGTGGATCCTGCTCATGGCGACCTTAGTATGCATATATGTATACAGCCTGTCCCATAATGGTCGACCGACCTCTGAGGGGTGGGTAGATGGGGTGATTCTGGACCAAAAAGTCCTCTTCCATTTTTTCCTCCGACGCCCCCTGATTAGATATTAATTAATTAAGTTCAGCCAATAGGACGCGTCGAATAAGCGGGCTACACGGCGAGTAGTGGTGTGCGTGCAAGCGTAGCAGCCTTGGAAGCGTGCGTGTAAAGCGCGATGGAGTTCGATAGTGTGCGTGCGTTGCTGTGAGAGAGTGTAGAACGTCGAACGTTGCCAAAAACATGAATAGAGCGAGGTAGTGTTAGTGAGGGCGCAACAATGTAAGGAGGAACAATAAAAACTGATTGCGTTTGCAATCGAAAATACACGAAATGGACGAAAATACAATTTTTGATTAATTTTTTGCAATTACGATTTACGAAGCTTCTAAAATCTTTTAGTGCTGGTTTTGAAAAAAACATTTTTGGAAAAAATCTTTATTGCGTTTTAGAGAAAAATGTTGATTCTTCAATTTGTATGAAAATCAAATGCTATTTCCTCTTGAATATTTTCGCAATACAGTGAAATTGAACTTTTCGAATTGCTCATTGCAATTAGAACAAAAATATTGCGATTACATTCAATAAAAAAATTAATATTTCAAATCGTTTAGATTTTAAGAAAAAAAGCATTATTAACACTGTTTAATAA
>OY390728.1:1335839-1416839 GCA_959613375.1 Heteropelma amictum | reverse complement strand
TGCGTGCGTGCGTGCGTGCGTGCGTGCGTGCGTGCGTGCGTGCGTGCGTGCGTGCGTGCGTGCGTGCGTGCGTGCGTGCGTGCGTGCGTGCGTGCGTGCGTGCGTGCGTGCGTGCGTGCGTGCGTGCGTGCGTGCGTGCGTGCGTGCGTGCGTGCGTGCGTGCGTGCGTGCGTGCGTGCGTGCGTGCGTGCGTGCGTGCGTGCGTGCGTGCGTGCGTGCGTGCGTGCGTGCGTGCGTGCGTGCGTGCGTGCGTGCGTGCGTGCGTGCGTGCGTGCGTGCGTGCGTGCGTGCGTGCGTGCGTGCGTGCGTGCGTGCGTGCGTGCGTGCGTGCGTGCGTGCGTGCGTGCGTGCGTGCGTGCGTGCGTGCGTGCGTGCGTGCGTGCGTGCGTGCGTGCGTGCGTGCGTGCGTGCGTGCGTGCGTGCGTGCGTGCGTGCGTGCGTGCGTGCGTGCGTGCGTGCGTGCGTGCGTGCGTGCGTGCGTGCGTGCGTGCGTGCGTGCGTGTGTGTGTGTGTGTGTGTGTGTGTGTGTGTGTGTGTGTGTGCATAAAACGAACGTTTCGCGACAACGACGTTTTTGTGTGTGTGTGTGTGTGTGTGTGCGCGTAGAAAACGAACGTTTTTACGTCGTTGCGCGCGCGCGTGTGTGTGTGTGCGCGGAAAACGAACGTTTATACGTCGTTTTTTCCAGCTCCCCCCTTCACGAGTCAACAGGATGCGGGTCATCAAAGGTGAGAATTAAATATATAAATATATAGGAAATTATATATATATAATAAAAAGAAAAATGAGTGGACCGCTACGGCGACTCTCCCGGCCGCCCCCACTCTACCCACTCCAAGGAGTGGGGATAGGAGTGGGGGTAGGAGTGGGGATTCGCCATAGTGGTCCACATACTACTTAAAACTAATAACGACGATCATTGCGAAAAACGTGCTGATTTTTCTTTGGCCGCCAGATTCAATAAGAAATGAAATATAAAATAAATATTTACAGTAACGTTGTATCGAACATAATTTTACATTAGAATGAAGAGTTTCTCATGAATACATTATTTTTGAAAAAATATATGAAAGAAATTCGCATTCCACAGAATTCCGCGTCATTTCCGATATCTCGGAAAGCTTTTAGTGAATAGGAATTTAAAACAGAAAACATCCTTGAATTTTTAAGTACTCTCATCAACAATCGATCATAGCACGTTTATTTTTAATACTTTTTCGACTAAAAGGGTTTGAGATTGAAAGTTAAATATATTTATTTATTAAAAATGTAATAAAAGAATGATTTTATTCAAACTTAAAATACTATAACAGCAACCTTCTAACAACATGTCATGAAATCTTCATTCATTAAATTCGAAAATGGAAAATGGAAACTGGTTGGAAAAAAAATATCCCTGAAATGCGAAAATAGCGAGAAAAATGTAACATATCAAAAAAGGGAATAATACATACGTCTTTGTTTCTCCATGTTTGTTTTTATACATGCTGTGACGGTGATATGAATAGCCATTTGATAATATTTTTTCGGGTTTGAACGCTGGACGAATCAGACGAGATTTTGCCGGCTTTAATCGGACTTGACGACTTGCAATGGTCCGAATTTCGACGTTTTTTCCTTTAATGCTCAAAGAGCGACCCATTTTTCAATTTTCCTTAATACTCGATAGATTATTTTTATCATACGACGCTTAAAATAAAAAATTTAAAAAAAAATTGTAATTTACAGTTCGCGATCACCGCCACTACCACACTAACACACTACCACCAACATTATGTTGATTTTTTTTTAAAGAGAGCACCCACAAACGACGATTACAACGACGACAATAAATAAAAGTTTTTTTTCACTTTTTACGTGGTAATAACACATTTGTTGTTATCATTGACAACGATAACAGCTTGTAACCATCTTCGTTATTATTTTCGCCGTTGTTATTATAATCACCATGACGATTGAGTAGATCGTCTTTCATGATAGTAATGATTTGACGGAACGAGGTAAACCTTGGTTGTTTTAATAATAATAATATTATATGGAATATACAGAGTGCCCTATTCTTACAAAAAAATCTTATCATGATCCGAAAAAGATGTTACATGGCTGCAGGTGCAATTCATAATGATAAAAATAATAATAACAATAAGAATAGATTAATAGATTTTATTTCATTATCCATAATAATGTACAAATATTTTCTCTTATTTGAATTGAAGTCGAGGGGATCTTCCGTACAGCGGCGGGAGACGTCCATGGTTTGCTGATACCAATAATGTCTGTACAAGTTCAAAAATTCTAAAAAAACTAAAAACTTGAGAAACGAAATTGCGAAAATAATTTCATTCAAACACCTGAAAACAAACAAAATCTGAATTACATACTTTTTTAAAAAGTGTTTTTAACAATTTCTACGTCTGGAGATGCAAACTGCAACGTTTGCGAAACGTCGACAAAAAGCTGATATCAAATGTGGTATCTACCCATAAGCCAACCATTCTCATAGCAAGCTGTTAAATCTCTCAACAGTTTAAATAATTGCGAGCGGTTCTCAATTTTTGTTACTCGTTTCAAATTCCAGAGTGTTGAAAATGAGTTGTTAAAATTTTGATAGGTGTGTTAAAAAAAACCATTGAAAAATTAGCAACTGAAAAAAAAATTTCGCTGGCTAACACTTGAACCGCAGATCTTTGTATGACACAAACTTGCACTTAACGCATGTTTAATAGAAGAAATAGAGTAAAGTATTCAAAGAATATGGTACACTATCGTTGGCATGTGATAATTATTGTCACTTACAAAATTTGGTTGATGACTATGATTGATACGGAATTTCTCGTCGTTAGTTTAAGCAAATTATGCGGTGAGCGCTTTTCAATATTTGTTTACATATACTCTTCAAAATTAGTGAGTTTTATTTATGATTTCGATAGCAGCGAAAAGTTCATGAGAGACTCACCCGGAGCGAAAGAGACAGCTGACATGCAAAACTGCGAATTCAAGAAGAACGAATCGAATGTAACCACTGCGAGTCCACAAGTGTTATTTGATATTATAACTCGTAGATTTGACTCCTTGCAGAATTGGGGCGTTGTCAGGTTTAAACATAATTTGAGATGGTTCGGTGTAGAGTTGACACATGTGAGAATCGATGCTGAAAGCCTAGAATGAGCAAAACCCCCACACCGGAAACGACCCAGACGCGGAGCTCCCAAGCGAATCGTAAATGTATGAATAATACTAAGCAATTTCCAAACCGGAAATGACCCACGCTCGGTCCTCGCACGAAAAAATAAAAATGTAATGTGTGAAAGATGCTCAGCAACCCCTGAACTAGTTCTGATGTGTTTAAAAATATTTATTGCGATACATTTTTGAAAATGATGACCGTTCCTTTTTAGTCCTTCGCTTCCGCTTCATTCGCATGATTTTCAGGTATTTGCATAGAGAAACGTCACAGATTAGATTCAAGAAGAAAAAAATGGAAGAACAAAAATGAAGAAATGGGAATTCGAACCGAGGGGCTTAAGTCGCTAATCCGGTGCATTAGCCACCGCGATATCGTCATATTGATGCAAATAATGCACGAACGTGAGTGAAAGGCGTATCATTTATTTTGTTCTTTCAGGGTATGAGCTCCGTGTCTGGGTCTTTTCCGGTTTGGGAGTTGCTCTATATTTTTCATACATTTTATAATTTTTTTTCCCTGCGAGCTCCAAGTCTGGGTCGCTTATAGTTCAGGGGTTGCTCAATATCAATCATACAATATATTTTTTGGCGTGCGAGCTCCGCACCTGGGCTGCTTAGCACCTTTCGTATAAGTAATCTTTTATTTTTGCGTACTCGGTCGCTTGCGGTTTGGGGGTTGCTCAGTATCATTCATACATTTTTTTTCGCGCGCGAGCTCCGCGTCTGGGTTGCTTAGGGTTGGGGGGTGGCTCAGTATCATTAATACAATTTATTTTTTCGCGTGTAAGCTCCGTATGCAGGTAGCTTACGGTTTGAGTGTCGCTCAGTATCATTCATGCAATTTATTTTTCCTGAACTAGTTCCGTGTCTGAGTTGGTAATGCTTTGGGACTTACTCAGTATCGTTTTTCATACAATTTCCATATGACGTCCATAGACATCAACGTTGGCGTAGTCAGCTCTCCCCACATGCGCAGATATATGTATGTAGTACGTCTCTACGACGAGATACCCATCCCCGCTGTCATGGTTTTTTTCTCGTAGAAGTCGTTGCCGTTGTCGGCGTAGTCTCCCTAAACATACCTACATACATCGCCCTCGGCGGCGTTTTTCTTCCCGTTGACGGCGGCGTTGGCGTAGTCACCCTAAACATATGCGTTGAACGCATAGTTATGATGACGGAATACACGTGGACGATGACTATGATGATGTGCTACACGTAGGCGACCTCTTAGTAGACGAACATTGACGACCTACACGTAGACGTCGACGTCGTGAACGTAAACGGTAGTTATGATCGCGGGATACATGTAAAGAACCGCTATGTACAGGATAATGATGATGAACCCGGAGCGGGCGACGTGGTATACGTAGACGGTAAGTATGATCACTGGATGCACGTAGACGACCGCTAAGTACACGATAGTGATAATGTACCCGTAGCGGTCGACGTGATGCACGTAGATGGCAGGTATAATCACCGGATACACGTAGAGGACCACTAGGTACACGATATTGATAATGTACCTGGAGCGGTCAACGTGGTATACGTAGACGGTAAGTATGATTACCGGATACATGTAAGGGACCACTAGGTGTACGATAGTGATAATGTGAGCGGTCGACATCGTACACGAAGACGGTAGTTATGAACACGAGATACACGTAGGGGACCACTAGGTACACGATACGGATAATGTATCCGGAGCGGTCGAAGTCGTATACGAAGACGGCAGTTATGAACACGAGATACACGTAGGGGACCACTAGGTACACGATACGGATAATGTACCCGGAGCGGTCGACGTGGTGCACGTAGATGGCAGGTATGAACACGAGATACACGTGGGGAATCGCTAGGTACACGATAATGATAATGTACCCGGAGCGGTCGACGTGGTGCACGTAGACGGCAGGTATCATCACTGGATGCACGTAGACGACCGCTAAGTACACGATAGTGATAATGTACCCGGAGCGGTCGACGTGATACACGTATATGGCAGATATGATCACCGGATGCACGTAGGGGACCGCCAGGTACACGATCATGATAATGTACCTGGAGCGGTCGACGTGGAACACGTAGACGGTAAGTATGATCACTGGATGCACGTAGACGACCGCTAAGTACACGATAGTGATAATGTACCCGTAGCGGTCGACGTGGTGCACGCAGATGGCAGGTATGATCACCGGATACACGTAGGGAATCGCTAGGTACACGATAATGATAATGCACCCGGAGCGGTCGACGTTGTACACGAAGACGGCAGTTATGAACTCGAGATACACGTAGGGGACCACTAGGTACACGATACGGATAATGTATCCCGAGCGGTCGAAGTCGTATACGAAGACGGCAGTTATGAACACGAGATACACGTAGGGGACCACTAGGTACACGATACGGATAATGTACCCGGAGCGGTCGACGTGGTTCACGTACATGGCAGGTATGATCACCGGACACACGTGGGGAATCGCTAGGTACACGATAATGATAATGAACCCGGAGCGGTCGACGTGATACACGTAGACGGCAGGTATCATCACTGGATGCACGTAGACGACCGCTAAGTACACGATAGTGATAATGTACCCGAAGCGGTGGACGTGGTGCACGTAGATGGCAGGTATAAACACGAGATACACGTAGGGGACCACTAGGTACACGATAGTGATAATGTACCCGGAGCGGTCGACGTGGTGCACGTAGACGGCAGGTATGATCACCGGATGCACGTAGGGTACCGCTAGGTACATGATAATGATAATGTACCCGGAGCGGTCGACGTCGTACACGTAGACGGGAGTTATGCTCTCGGGATACAGGTCGGCGGCCGCTATGTACAGGATAATTATAATGAACCTGGAGCGGTCGACGTCGTGCACGAAGACGATGATAATGCGATAATGTTCGACTAGTGGACGACCTCTAAGTGCACGACATCGATGATTCACACGTTGACTTCGACGTCGTATACGTGGACGACGACTGCGACGATGTTCTCCTCGTATGCAACAATGCCGCACACGGAGACATTGAAGCTGTTCTCGTAGGCGACTCCGCGGAAGACGGCATGATAATAATAACAATAACAATAACAATAATAACAATAACAATAACAATAACAATAATAACAATAATAATAGCGGAATAATTGTATTACTATTATTATTATTATATTAGTTGTTGTAATAATAGTAATAATTATATATTTAATCGATAAATAATTTTGCTTTCAAATTACATTTCGAATAAGCTCCATTCGAGCCGTTAAAATAAGAAATAGCAGATTACAGCGCTGTCGGCGGTATATTCCGCCATTTTATTTTTGGGGACGAAAAATTTGGGGACCATGCTTCGTTAGCCTCACTTCATTGTACTTACGTCGATAAATAACAGAAACGGATTGCAGCGCCATCTAGCGTTTAGTGATACAACAAGCCCTAGTTACTTTTTGGGGACAATGAATTTGGGGAACATGCTACACTACCAAGTGGTCCCGGTGAGTGAAGAAGTTCAGACCATAAACCGTGAAGTAGAGAATTATTGGAAACACCTTATTATGGTGTTTGCAGATATTTAAGTCGGCAAACTTAATGTGTCGAGTTGTTTGTTTCTCATGGTTCTAATATCGAGGGAATATTCTGTAGTTCTTCATTCAAGGGTCGAGACTATCCGATTAATATACAAAATATAAATATGATTCTATTAACATTCGTCAATGATAAATACCATTGTCAATTGTAATATATATTCTAAAAGGAATCGGCCCACAACAGATTGGCGGAGGAAGGAGTAAAATTATTAACGCGTCACGTTGAGATAATGAACACTTTATTAAGACCGTGCGTGCGTCTGCTTCTAAGACGCGTGTCGAACTCTCTCGAATTTTCGGCGAAGGGTATAATTCCGCTGTATGTACTCATACATACTCACACGCTCACACACATACTTACAAACGCACACGTACTCGCACACCGTTCGGTCTTGATGTCTCTTACAGTTCGGCCAGTTCTGACTAAAGTCCGTCCCGGACTGTACATAAAATATTTGTGTGTATAATCATGCATAAATGTCTTCTCTCCTTTTTTTTTTTTTTTTTTTTTTTTTTTAAACGCCTTCGTTGGGACGCCATGGCCGCATGTTCGCTGCTTCCCATACTCCGCAGTATGGTCTCTGAGTAACTTGGAAGTTCTCGACGTCCGCAATGACGTACCTTTCGTTCCGGAGAATTTTTTTGATTTCGTAAGGTCCTTTAAATTTGGGAATGGTTTTGTGGGACACACCGGGTGTGCTGTCAAAGTTTTTGATTACTACATAATCGCCCTCTTTATATCGGCGAGCTTGCTTTCTTTTGTTTTCAAAATATTTTTTATTTGCTTCCTGGGCTTTCGTAATTCTTTCCGCTGCACCGTCGCGAATGGCTTCAAGGTTTCTTTCTCTCGTGGTAACCTCCCCATCTGGGTACTCTCGGATCTCGTCCGACATTTTTCCCCTCTGAGCCACGCCAAAGAGAAGTTTACTCGGGGTTTCGCCAGTAGCTTTGTTTATCGTGTTATTAATTGCGTATTCGACTTCGTCTAAAACTTTATACCAATAACGACCGGATGTATTATCAATAAGTTTTCCTAACATGGGCCCGATCACTCGGTTTACGCGTTCCACCTGTCCGTTAGCCTGTGGTGACCCCGTCGCGACCTTTATGTGATAAATATTATTTTCTTTCAGGAAATCCTCGAATTCCTTCGAGGTAAAACTCGTTCCCCTGTCCGAAACGATCGTTTTCGGGCGGCTGAAATTGGCGAAATATTGACATAGGCAATCTATCACTTCTCGAGATGAAGTTGTTTTTGTCGCAAACAACTTTACGAATTTGGTGAACGAATCCACCACGAGAAGAACGTGTTTCTTAGTCAAATGTTTATTATCGACAGGACCGTAGTGGTCGACGTGGATGGTTGCAAAAGGAACATTTCCTTTAGGGATCATGTGAAGGAGTCCTTCCTGCTTCCCTGTTACGGGACTAAACGCGATACATTTCAGACAATCCTGTATATAGGATTTGACGCGCTCCTTCATATTCGAAAACCAGTATGTCTCTCTAATAGCCTCGAAAGTTTTCTCTACTCCCGCATGACCCATCTCATCGTGGTATCTTCTCATCACGTGAACAATCATACCTTCGGGGACATAAAATAATAGAGCGTCGTTGAATTTCCGGTAAACCAATCCGTTACGCATCTCAAACTTCTTATCCTCGGCATTCTCGAGTTTGTTTTTTAATTCTTTAATTATTGGATCGCGATTTTGACTCAGGGAGACGTTTAGTTCGAACGGATTGTCCTCGATAGCCAGTACGCTACTCCTTCGGCTCAAGGCATCGACATGTCGCATTCGGTCTCCGGCCCTATGTTCTATCTCATAGTCATAGTTCTGAAGCTCGAGGGCCCACCGCGCAATTCGGGGATTTACCTCTTTTTTTTCAAGCGTCATTTTAAGAGAATTGCAATCGGTCACGATTTTAAATTTTATCGCCTGCAAGTAGACTCTGAACCTTCGCAATGAATAGATTACGCAGAGAGTCTCGAGCTCAAAGCTATGATAACGGCTTTCAACGTCCGTCGTTCGTTTGGAAAAATAAAATACCGGGTGGAATTTGAGATCCGACTTTCGCTGCGTTAACACCGATCCAAACCCGTGCGAGCTCGCGTCACAATGTAGTTCCGTAATGTCGTGAGGGCTATAGATGGAGAGAATTGGCGCTTCTATAAGTTTTTTCTTTAAAATCTGAAACGCCGCCAGCTCTTCGTCACCGAACTTAAATATAACATCCTTTCTCAATAACGCATACAATGGCTTCGCGATCACCGAGAATCCCTCGATAAATTTGCGAAAATAGGAGCTCATACCCAAGAAACGTTGCACACCGCGGACGTCGTGTGGCGCGGGATAATTCGCGACTGCAGCGACGCCGCTATCGTTTGGACTCACTCCATCCTCAGAAATTTTGTAACCGAGATACTCGATCTCAGTGAACGCGAACCTACATTTATCCAACCGAAGCTCGACGCGATTTGAAATAAGAAGTTTAAGTACGGATTCCAACACGTCGATGTGGTGGCGGAGGGTTTTCGTTGCAATTAGGAAATCGTCCATGTACACTACTACGTCCCCATTTGCTATTGGCCTGGCGAGAATTTCGTTTATCCATTTTTGGAATCTTGTTGGTGCTGTCTTAAGCCCAAATGGGATCTTCAAATATTCGAACTGACCGCATGGTGTAATAAAAGCGGTATATTTGATCGACTCCTCCGCGACCCACACGTGGTAGAATCCGTCCTTGAGGTCGAGAAGCGTATAATATTTTTTCCCGCTCTACACGTCGAGTTGGACCTCAATTAATGGGAGGGGGTAGTTATCACGGAGTAAGTTCTTATTCAAGGTCCGATAATCTATGCACATCCTCGTCTCACCATTCTTTTTTTTCGTGAGAACTATCGGCGAAGCATACTCCGATGAGCTTTCTCTAATTACCCCCTCTTCAAGAAGTTTATCCAAGATCTCGCGGACCTCTTGTTTCTCAGAAAAGGATAATCTGCGTGATAAATAGTGAAACGGCTCGTGATCCCGCAATAACAACTTGATTTCCGCCCTTACTTTTGGAGTAATTGGTCTCTCGGCGTCAACATACTCTGTGCGAACCGTTTCTCTAATTTCTGTTTGGGTCTCGATCGGTATATTTGTATTCACTATTATCGAAGTTACGATACTATCGCGAGGGCATGAAACGTCGATATTCAGTACGTCCAACGGACTTTCCTCCCATCTCGGCATAATCACATTGAGACGAAACCCGAAAACTTTCAAAATATCGCGGCCTAGCAACACCGGCGATGACATCGTATAATCCGGTACAACCAGTAACCGAGCACTTTTCGTAAACATGCCCTGTACGGAAATATGAAGCTCGACCGTTCCGAGAACGACTACATTGGTATTGTTTACTCCTCGAAATCTGTTATTGAAATTCGCTGTACGATCGATCGCATCGTTCGGTACATAACATGATTTTATCAGACTCACGGCACTGCCCGTATCCAATAGCGTCTCTAAGGACCATTCACACTTATCTTTTCGAGAAGGTATGCTGTACGTGATCTGTCGAAAAAACTCGTCCTCGATGCTCAATATTTCGTCGACGCTGTTGACCCCGCTCTTGTCCCGCTGCGGACAGTCCTTAATACGATGATCCGGTGAATGGCATTTGAAGCAGGTGTCTAACGTGTTTCTGGGCTGAGGGCAGTTCGGTCTGAGATGCCCTTCCTTGTTACAGTTATAGCATCTCTTAGGTCGTCGTGTTTCGATCAGGCCATTCTCCGGTGGTTTCGATTGCTTGGCCTCGGTTTTGTCCGCGTTTTCCCCACGTTCCACCGCGTACTTGTGCCCTGTATGGAGGGAGATTTTCTCAAATGACTCGAGGAGAGAGTTTTGAGATTGGAAGTTTTGCAACCGCGCCTGACTCTGAAGATTCTGATCGGGTATTCCTTCAATTATGTAGTCGATAATTTCATCATCCGCAATGGGCACGCGATTTGCCGAGATCACTTTATCGTGATAATAATCACTGAACGATTCTGACGCGCGCCATTGTCTACTCTCAAACTGCTTCCGAAGAATTAATTTATTTTGGCGGTGGTCAAGCATTCCACGTAGTCCCTCTATTAATTCGTCAAATCGGAGTTGCACGTTCTCGGGCTTGGAATAAAACTATTTAAGTGCTTTATCCCTGAGTTTAGTAACCGCGAGGATTCTTGCCGTGTTTTCATCGAGATTGTACGTCTGTTTAATCATCTGCAATTGTTTTGACCACTGATGAAACCCATCACTGGCACCACTAAACGCACTCAAAAGGTCCCCAAGCATTTTTATGTCGACCGGCGGCCTCATCGCTTCCGAAGGGGCGCCTATGTTTTCTCTCGCTCTTAACAAGCGATTTTCGTTACGAATTAATTCAGCCTCTCTTTGTAGCAGAGCATACTCTCGACGCAGAAACCCCAGTTCTCGTTGAGCAAAATCATCCCTTTGGACCTCGCTATCGCCGCTTCCATCGGCCGGTTGAGCTAGAGCGTCGTTACTTTCTGTCACGAGATTTTCCGCGGTTCGTCGCGTACGCCATTCGCCATTTGGATCGGCCTCTTCGATGCGCAAAATTAATTCGGCTTTCGTACCACTGACCGCCATCCCGTGCTCTCGCAACATTTCCTTCAGCTCCGTCACTTGAAAGTTCTTTAGCTCGTTCATCGTAACGCTTCTTATTTTTCTCACCCGTTATATTTCAACGTCTTCCCTATCGTTCAATATGTATCGTGAGACCCGTGTTTTTCTCGCAAACAGTCCCGCGAGAACATAACACATAAACACTGAGCTTCGACAACGCTTCGCACCAACACAGGCGTCGATAATTCTCGTTGTACTCCTAAACCTCGCACAACGACCGTTATAACGTACAATTCATTAACGCGAGAACATTCCTTTTTTCCGCTTTTTCCGTGCCTTTACGCGTCCTTCGGGTTATATCCCACTTCTGAAATTGTAATATATATTCTAAAAGGAATCGGCCCACAACAGATTGGCGGAGGAAGGAGTAAAATTATTAACGCGTCACGTTGAGATAATGAACACTTTATTAAGACCGTGCGTGCGTTTCCTTCTAAGACGCGTGTCGAACTCTCTCGAATTTTCGGCGAAGGGTATAATTCCGCTGTATGTACTCATACATACTCACACGCTCACACACATACTTACAAATGCACACGTACTCGCACACCGTTCGGTCTTGATGTCTCTTACACAATATAATGACCCTTATTGCCCCGAAGTGTCCAGAAATCTTGCGATGTTTATTTCCTCAAAAAAATTATCCAATCGTATCGTATGTCACGATACTACAATACATGTATATCAAATAAGCTAGGTGAGTGGAGAAGTTCAAAGTATAAGTCATAAGGTCGATAATATAGGTAGAAGTCATAAGGTCGATAATTATTGGAAACACCTTCATATAGTATTCGCGGGCATTCAAATCGGCAAACTTTATATGTTGAATTGTTCGTTTCTCGTGTTTCTAATATCGACGGAATATTCTGTACTTTTTGATTCAAGGGTCGGAACTATCCAATTAGTATGTTAAATATAAATATGGTTCTATTAACATTCGTATATGATAAACACTGTTACGGATCAACACGTCGGTCTAATTTCTCAATATCGCTCAGTAACATTGCCCAACCGAGACAGGGCTTCGCCCGATCGCTTCCAGAATTTCAGCAACGCGAGCACTAACCCTTTCGAGTACAGCGAGAGTTTCGACAGGGGCGAACAGCCCCTGTCGTAATCAGCAATCACACCCACGAGACCCTAACTATGCGAGCGGACTTGCCACTAAGGAGTGAAACCTTCTTACCGATCTCTCGAATGCCGAATCAAGACTGAATAGCCGCACACCGGTGGCGCGTTTTATTAACTCGGTAAGGTTACTTCTGAAGATGCTCGTGGGAATCAAAAGGGCCCTTGAATCAAAAAGTACAGAGGATTCAGTCGATATTAGTAGAAACATGAGAAACAAACAACTCAACAGTTTGCCGATTTCAATACTAGCGAACACCACACCAAAGTTTTTCGAACATTCTTTACCTTCCGGTTTATATTTTCAAGTTCTTCAATCACCTGACTTACTTGATATACATATATCATATAGTCGCGCGATACGATACGTTTGGATAATTTTCATTACAAAAATGTACATCCCAACGCTTGTGGAAACTTCGCAACAATAAGAATCATTATATTAATGATGGTATGTTAATCGAATCATATTTATATTTTATATACTGATTGGATAGTTCCGGCCCTTGGATGAGAAAGCACAGAATATTCAGTCGACATTAGAAACATGAGAAACAAACATATGAAGTTTACCGATTTTGAATGCCCGCGAATACTATATCAAGGTGTTTCTAATCATTCTTTACCTTACGATTACTCTACCTTATGTTTTGAACTTTTCCACTCACCTGGATTACTTGATGTACATTTATCGTAGTATCGTGGGATACGATACGATTAGATCACTTTTTTAAGGAAATGTAAGTATTATAGCTAGGGGGCTTCTGGCTCACTTGTAGGCGAGGGGGCCTGTGGGGCGCGAGGGAGCGCGCGCGGGCGGCGGCAAGGGGGGAATGGTGGGGGGTCTGAGAGGTAGGAGTGGTGGGGGTGCTGGGGCCCGTGTGAGAGAGAGAGGGCGGAGGTTGGAGAGAGATGGAGTGAGGTGCCAGGTAGATGGCTGGAGTGAGAGAGGGTGCAAGAGAGATGGAGTGACAATGTTAAGAATGGGTCTGGGCAACACACCAGAATTGTCTCTCTCTCTCTCTTTCATTCGGAGCTATTGTCGTAGATTGTGAGAGAGTGAGAGCGGGTGCAAGAGAGATGGAATGACAATGTCAAGAATGTGGATGGTCTAGGCAACACACCAGAATTGTCTGTCTCTCTTTCTATTTAATTGGAGCCATTGTCATACACCTGTATATTAATTGTCTATATTTTATTGTTTGGAAGATTTTAACAGCCGTTCCCTCTCTCTCTCCCCCTTAACCACAATTCATAGCATGTGTTTGAGAATGAGGGCAAAGGTAGAAGAGAGAGAGAGATGGAGTGCAGCCCCAAGTGGAAGGTTAGAGTGCGAGAGAGGGATGCAGGAGAGATGGAATGATATGTGGCCTAGGCTACAGATCAGAATTGTCCCTCTCTTTCTCTTTTTTTTTCGGAGCTATTGTCGCACACCTGTGTACTAATTGTTGGTTCTCTATTGTTTGGAATATTTTAAGAGTCGCTTCCGAAGATTGGGACGAGACAGTCGAGGTGACTGATATTTTGTCACTCCCCCCTCTTATTGAGAATTATTATCGTGCATTTAACTCGTTTAGACAGGTTTTTCGAACAGGAAATCCATTGCAATCGTTAGTTAACTCCACGACGTCGAGATGTATGCAGTGCACCCCTCTAAGAATCTTTGGGACTTGACGGAAAGCGAGTTGGATTCTATTCCAAAGGCTATGCTGTTAAGATATTGGTGGCGAGATATTCACATTGTATGGGATCGTTTACCAATACGCTATCGAATGGATAATGAAGTTAGGTCCTATCTTCCATGCTATGAGCATTATAATAGGCCGGAAATGCGAGACCATATTGATGGTACCCCACCATATCGTCGAAATTGTGACAAGTGTTTCTCAACATTGAACAGAGAAGGAATGTGATGCATTTTGGAGATAGAAACAGAGTGGGGTGTGAAATTATAAAACCTTAGGAGGCAAAGAATTTCATAACATAACGAGACAGACGAGCAGCCACGAAGACGAAAAGTTTGAGAGTAAAATTCATCGATATTTTGCTCTGAGTTGGAAGTAACAACCATTGAGACTTTCATCCGAAAGAAAATCATTTTGACACCACTCCGTGAAAAATCTCTCGAAGACGACTAAAATGGATTTTTCGAGTATCAACAAAGTGGCCATCATGAGTGAATTTTTGCCAACAAAAAGATTGGCGGATTTACCCGTTCAAATGGATCATCCGATATCAAACTTCAGAGCTGTGGAGACCAAATTTGGAAGGAGATACGTGGCAGATATTGGGATGGAATTTTCTGTATTTCTGCCCGCACGTATCGCAAAAGCCTTAGATGGAGATGTGGCAATGTTCGAGAAGATGCTGGCTTCTGCACTCAGTGGACGACTCTACATGAATTATTTCGGAGGAAAATTCAACACCATCGAATTCAAGGAGATGCAATAATTTTCTTCTCATAAAAAAAAATGTATATTTAATATCTATAATATATATTGAATATGTATCGATAAGAAGGAGAAGGAGGAGGAGGTGAAATAGATAAATAAATAACAAAAAAGTCTGATTGAAATGAAAAAATTGTATTCTGTTTATTTTTTTCCTCAAAAAATCCCACGATTTCGTAATGCTTGGTATACATGTAGCCATTTCTTCAATGATTTAACATTCGCATTCGCACAATTGTATTTCGAGTTGTACGCGTGATGAGGACATCCAGGTGGAATTTTCGGCAGCCTTTGCAACGATGGACAGTCCAAATTTTCCAAGTCGATAATTTCCACTGACAGATCCGTTATTTTTCTCAACCATTGGATTTTCTCCAATCCTTTGACATAGACGATGCGAGCGCGTTGCAACAAGGTTCGGATTATTATTCCAGCGGCTTCATATGGTATATCACCAGTGTCCCACTTCATTTCATGAAAGTTACGTTCCAGCCAGAGATTCGTTGTTTTGAATTTTGCTGGTATACTGTTCCATACACATGGCGATTTTATGAAGAATGTCAGGGGCTCGAGATTACCATCCACTTCCAAGATTGATATTTCTTTGAGGACAAAATCATCGTCAAAACGCTTGAAACCTTGTAGATCGACGATGAATTCCATTTCGACTGGGACGCACTCGAATAATCATTGAGATCTTATACTAATTTTCTCACTCCTCCGCTGATTGGATTGTACTCAACTATTCAATCATGGAGTATTAAACAGTATGCCGATGTCTAAGGCGGAATATTATTTTTCAATTCAAATTCGATGCGAACATCCACTGGTCCGGACTTTAGCGAGTCGTTCTGTTTTGAACAATCGATCACAACTAGCGGAGCATGCTTCAAAAAATCAGATTTACTCAGCCATGGTTCCGCCTCCTTACTGTAGTAGGTACTTTGGAAATTCGTATACATCTGATAGAGCAGAGCGTATTGATTTTGATCAATATTCAAATTTAAATTCCCATATGGATAACATTGAGAATTAAGATATAATTTAATGTCTGTCAGATTACAATGATCGAATTTACTGGCATTTTTATCCTTCTTATTTTTTCGATTAGTCTGGAAAGCGAGAATGACATATCGAGGTTTCTCCAACTGAGTTGATGTTTTTACAGACCATACATGCTTAGAGGTGGCGGGAAGTAATGGATATTCATACAGCTCCCATGTACGGAAGCTCATGGGAATTGCCGCATCTTTAGCGATAAATTTTAAAAGCTGAATTTTCCGTTGATCTGACACTGTCACGTATGGCACGAGCCATTCGATTTTTTGCAGTACAAGTTTAAAATCCTCGTTGGCTGTTTGCACAACAGCATTATCATCAGTTTTCGATCTCGGTAGAATTAACTCATGCTTGGCATTCACCACGACTTTACGGTAATCTTCCGCGAAACCAAGCAGCATACTCAGTGGTATACATATATCAAAGTTACCCGCCATGTCGACAATTTGCTTTGTTTCTTCAGTGTCGAGCCAGCCAGTATTTTCAAGCATGGAACTTTTTTTTGGACTCAGAGATGAATAACCTTTCATCAAACTTGTGAGACCGACATTCTTGTTTCTGTCAATTTCTACAGCATTCAGCTCATAGCGCACCTCTTCAAACAAGTGACAAATGGCATTGTTGACGAGACTCGTAGCAGTTGTTGGACTACCATTACTTTTCACCAATTTTCCCGATATATGTAGCGAGCTCTGGCTGGGCAGTATACATTGATCTTGATTCCTTACGGAAATACGTATTTCATCACTGTTATTAAATGATGTGGATCCGTATGGCTGATGAGCATGAATCTCACAATGTGTTATAGATTCATCAAAAACGATGGGTGTGTTGATGTTCACTATTTCCTCCTCCATTTTTTTGTTCTTTTTATACGACAGATGCAAGCAACGTAGATAAAGTAATCTTTTATACGCTTTTTCCACGAACCTTCAGACCCAAATTTCTCAAAAATTGAATGTTCTGAGGTGTTAGCGCTTTGCGTGTCAATTGACGACTGGCTGTCCATGTCGACTTATTATTATTTTTTATGTTTCTGTTAAAAACGATCCCCATTTTTGGTCAAATGGTTAGGCTTTGATAATACGCATAATAGCTGGACAAATAATGAATAAAATAAAAAAGATAAAAAATGACTCATTGATTTTTTTCTCTCTCTCTCTTTACCCCCCTCCATTCATCTGAGCCAACGAACTTCATCGAGAAAAATGCTACAATAATAATGTGGGTTTCGAAAAGAAAAAGACACAGATCAGAGGATTTTTTTTTTTCCATGGAAATATACAATTGTGACTTTTTTACTTATTGCTTTTTACATGCTTCTTCCAAAATTTTATATATATAAATAACAATGGTATAGATAAAATGACTGAGATCGTACACTCGATGTGACCATTTAGCGATTACATGATTTTTGAAACGGCTAGTCCGCCACGTTGCATATTGGGATTAATGACTTTTTGAGTACTTATCTTAATCTTATTTGTGTCGGTCGACCACACTTTATTGCTCAGGCTCGTTCCGGATAGACTATTGTTATATCGAGAAATGTTTAAGATTGATTGGATATTTCGTGGCTGGCCAAGCACAGGAATTGGATAATATCTCCTTCACGCAATTCACGTGATACTTCGACAACGTCCCCGGAACGAGAGAGAGAGAGTCTTTTGGTTTCGGAGCGAGGAACCCCAGCCTCCCCACTCACCTGCCTTATTATTACCCCTCTCATATAATGCGAGCATAGAATCATGTACAATAGTCGTTACAACTTCCTCCCCCATTTTCCTAAGAGAGGATCAATGACCCTTCGAGAGGAAAATCCGCTTTTAAACGCCTTAGTTATTCATCGGACATCCGGTAACCCTCCATTGTCACACGCACCACGCTGTATATTGGCAGCCATCGAATACATGGGTCGACCCAAACCCTAAGTTTCTTTTCGAATACAATTTAGTGAAAATACTCTCTTCACACACAGATTGGTAAACTAAAATACCGCGTCACCCAGAGATTGGCAGAATAAAATACCGCGTCACACAGAAATTGGCATACTAAAATACCGTGTCACACAAAAATTGGCATACTAAAATACCGCGTCACACAGAAATTGGCATCGTAAAATACCACGTCATATATACAATAATACAGTAAGAGACTCATACGTACATTGACACAATCAGACACCCATCATTATCGCCTTGAATCGAAGCCAGCAACATCATGGGGACCTACACTGGTGTGATACTTTCTTAAGTTACATCGATTATAAATCCCAATCTCCCGAGCATCATCCCGTGGATCCGCTAATACAAACGAATTTTCCCCGATCATTTTGATAATTCGATAGGGACCCTCGAAGAGATGGAAGAATTTTTTCGTCACATGATCGAAAGCGTTGGACAAATGTCGAACGCGCAACAGCACCAAATCCCGAGCCTTGAGACTGACTTTCGAGACAGTTTTTTGTCCCTTTTTGCGCTTCTCAAAATTCTTTTTTAAATTATCTCTGGCTAATGTAACCTGATAGGTCCGATCGATTCCTGTCGAATCAGGAAACTGTATAAGCTTTTTGACCTTATCTTGAATAGGCCTCCCAAAGTGCAGTTCCAATGGCGCAAAACCGGTACTGTAATGGACTGTGAGGTTTAAAACCTCTTCAATTTGAGGAACAACTTGAGGCCATCGTGTGTGTTGTTCCGAACACCACGTCCTAAATAATCGTCCGAATTCCCTCATGATTCGTTCCGTCGGATTTGACTGGGGATGCCTTATCGAGCTATAAGCGACTTTAATACCGGCGAGCTCCAACCGATTTTTCCACTCCCCAGAAGTAAATTGAGTACCATGGTCAGACAAAATTCGTCGTGGCTGCCAAATTTCGGAATAAAGCGATCAAAAACCTTCATTAAACATGCACGAGTCGTTGCCCTTTTTACGGGATATAATGAGACATATTTAGAAAACACATCAAGCATCACAAAAATATATTGAACTCCCCCCCGACCCATGGGCAGAGGGCCATAAAAATCAACCGTGACCAAATCATTTACATTCGTTGATTCAACAAATTGATAACTCCCTTCCATGGAAAGAGATAAATATTTGACACGTTGACACAAGTCACAAGCAACAATATACTTCTTTATCTGCGTTTTCATGCCCTTCCAATAATAAAATCTCCTAATATATTCCACCGTTTTATACACACCCGGGTGACCCAATTTTACATGAATATTTTCGATCAGATTCAGTCCCAAAACTTTTGGTACAACCACTCTCCACACGCCGACCTCTTTATCTCGATGAAACAACAAACTATCATGGACTATAAAATCAGTTAAGATTTTGCCAGTTTGAATCTCCTCAATTCGCTTCCGAATCATCTCGTCTTCATTTTGCCACTGACTTAAATGTTTTAGTTTATTCCTCAATTCCTTGTCATACTCTAGCATTGCGACCATTACCAGAGACGAATCGTCGTTTGACAACGTTGGAAAAATTACGCTAGTAAGTGCAGATATAATGAGGCGGTTAGGTGTTTCTTCTCGCAGTTGACCTTCTGGATTTCGACTAAAAAAATCGGCCACCGCATTATCGGCACCCCGGCAATGTGATACAGAAAAGGAGTATTGTTGGAGCAATAAGCACCAGCGAGTAACTCGTGCACTTCGAAATAACGCAGAATTCAAAAAAGTGAGGCATTTATGATCCGTAATAACTTCGAAATGAGTTCCTATCACATATACGCGAAATTTCGTTACCGAATAGATGATAGCAAGTAGTTCTTTCTCTGTCGTTGTATAATTAATCTCATGTTTCGTCAAACATCGAGAAACAATACTTATGACATTGTGTTCCTTTGCATCATCTATCTGATATAGGATTCCGCTAATACCCTGGTCACTAGCATCCGTTTGTACCTTAAATGGAGACCCTGAAATAACATGTCCTAAACTAATACACTCTTCAAAATTCCTTTTTAGTTGTTTAAATGCGTTTACTTCGTTATCCGTCCAACTGCACGGAATGTCGTTTTTCAATAATCTACGTAAAGGATCGATGGTTTTACTATAATTGACGTTAAATTGTCGATAATAATTGCAAAGTCCCAATATAGATTGCAGTTGGGTTTTATTCGTTGGTTCCGAAAGTTCCTGAATTACTTTCAATTTCGACGGATCAGGCACTATCCCTCGTGAGGACACAATGAATCCCAAAAATGGCAATTCCTCTTGAAAAAACATGCATTTCGTAAGATTTATTGTGAAATTATAATCCAGTAGTCTCCGAAAAAGCTTACGTAAAACATAAAAATGTTCCTCGACTGTCTCCGTGCCGATCACTATATCATCGATATAACAAGCAGTATTGTCATCAAAATCCTTTTTTAAAGCGAGACTTAAAGCACGGATAAAACCGCTTCCCGCTGTTTTTAACCCAAAAGGTATTCTTCGAAACTGGAACATATTTGACTCGAATAAAAATGCTGTGAAAGGCCGAGAATTTTGATGTAGAGGTACGCCAATAACCGTTGGTGAGATCGATTTTACTAAAACATTTGGCACCGTAGAATTTATGCATGATTTCATTGATAAGAGGGGGTCATGGTCGTCCTCTATGACTCTGTTTAAAAACCGTGCGTCAAGGCACACGCGAACTGATCCATTGTCCTTTTTAACAATTCTAAGTGGGTTACAATATGAACTCGCCGCTCTCTCAATTACACCGTTATTAATCATCGTATCTATCGCTTCTTTCATCGCCTCTCTTAATTGTATCGGAACGGGGTATTTATGCTTGATTTTGGGATTTTTCTCAGTCAGTTTAATTTTGTGTTCATATTCTTTAATACATCCCGGTTTATCGGAGAACAAAAGTTCGAATTCCTTCATTAGCGCTGCGAATGCATTCTCTTGGTCCTTCCCACGCAGTAAAAGTGTACACGCGAATGATCGGGAACTATCGGGGGCACAAACGACATTCGAAATACTCTCTTCATGTTCGATTATAATATTTTTATCATTTTTTTTATCATCAACTTGAATCACGAATATTTGCATTTCTCCATTCTCTCGCGAACATCTTAATGCCTCCAAGAGGCCCCGCTCAAATACCACGCACGAAGGTGAGACACGCATCCCACCTATTTCTATTGTTCCCGTCTTATTATCAATTATCGCTTCATTTCTGACCATCCAATCGTGTCCAAATATTATATCCGATGTTAAAAAGGGGATTACTAAGAATACACATCCCAATATTCTCGCATCAATCTTGACTTGCGCATAAACTTGCCGTTTTATTGTTGTCGCTGTCTTCTTTATCGCTGTCGATACTTTAACATTCGCAACCGGCATTTCTTCTACCTTATTGCGCTTTTTAATTTCATTGTACAACGTTTCCGACATGGCGGTTATCTGACTCCCCGTGTCAATTGAAGCTGTAATTTCCTGATTATTGATACTAATTTTCACATGAGGACAACTATCATATTTGATTAATTCACCACTCGTATTTGTGGACGCCCCTGTTTCGATATCTTGCTCTAATTCCTGTACAAAATCGAAACTATCTTGATGCACTTTCGGAGCGTTATATAGTGCATCGCAATCTAGTTTAAATCACGATAGTTCCGAGAATAATTTGCAGTACTAGGCATCAAATAATTCATCGGTCTTTGAGTTTGCGTATTAACTTGAGGGGGGGGGGGGGGACGAGTGTCCGGCATTTGGAAATTGTGTGAATTATAATTAGAATAAGTATTCATTCTATTTCTCTCTCTATACTGATACGGTTGAGGTCTATTATGATAATATTGATGATTGTATGTCTGTATCTTGTTTACTCTAGTCTCATTATTTCGCGACTGGGAATTATGTTTTGCTTGTTTATTTTCATTTCTCACGGCATCAAGGTTCCCTAATGTCTGAGTTATTAAATTTGTATCATCGAAGTTTATTGTTGATAACGTTTCTCTAACCCAAGCTGGATACTGTTGTATGATATTATAATTAATTTCAAAAGTAGATAAAGCGGGAATAAAAAAACGAGCCTCACACGATTGCTTATAAAAATATGTTTGTAAATTTTCACGTTGACCCTCAAATCGATTTTCCGTCCAATTCTTTTTAAAACGTACGCGTATCGGGACAGAATAAAATTCATTTAGGAACTGCTCTTTAAAATCTAGAAAGCTTATAAAATTTCCTTTCAATTTAAACCACATATGGGCTTTGCCATCCAACGCCTGCTCTACTATAAATAATTTCCGATCTTCTCGAACATTTTTGACCTTGAAAAATCTATCCATCTCCTCGATAAATAATATAGGATGCTTTTCCACTTCGTCTCGAAATTTTGGGAGTTTAATATCGATATTTGTATTCACATTACTTACAATCTCATTCCAATTATCCATTATACTTGCTCGATTTGTTTGGCCTTGACTCGCTGTTTCTGATATGTTGTCCTGCTGCTGCTGACTTCGATTTTCGATCGTTCGCTTTAATTCTTCGAGACGCTCTCGCTCTTTCCTTATTTTCTTCCACTCCTCTTGTATATTCTGATTTTGCACACTCGTACTTTCTCGCACACTATCTTCTTCACGCATTAGTCCCATTTTCGTACTCTTTTTCTTTTCTGAAAAATTATAGCTGTTATATTTTTGTTTCACTTGTCTCCCTGATTTCGTAGTATAAATTATTTTTTTTTCGTTCGTAGACATATATTATTCATTTCCGCTCATTTCGTTATTCTTATTCTAAATTTTATACATATATAATGAGGCGTGCGTATTTCTTGCCTCTAGTTGGGCGCCATTTGTGACTTATTTACTTATCGCTTTTTACATGCTTCTTCCAAAATTTTATATATATAAATAACAATGGTATAGATAAAATGACTGAGATCGTACACTCGATGTGACCATTTAGCGATTACATGATTTTTGAAACGGCTAGTCCGCCACGTTGCGTATTGGGATTAATGACTTTTTGAGTACTTATCTTAATCTTATTTGTGTCGGTCGACCACACTTTATTGCTCAGGCTCGTTCCGGATAGACTATTGTTATATCGAGAAATGTTTAAGATTGATTGGAGATTCCGTGGCTGGCCAAGCACAGGAATTGGATAATATCTCCTTCACGCAATTCACGTGATACTTCGACAACGTCCCCGGAACGAGAGAGAGAGAGTCTTTTGGTTTCGGAGCGAGGAACCCCAGCCTCCCCACTCACCTGCCATATTATTACCCCTCTCATATAATGCGAGCACAGAATCATGTACAATAGTCGTTACACAATTTATTGAAAATATAAAACTTTTTTTCTTTTTTCATAAATATTTACATGATTATCATTATTAAAAAAAAAAAAAAAAAAAAAATATATATACAAAATTATTTACAAATGATTTTTTTTCTTCAGAAAAAAACACGCAGTTTACACAATCATTCAATATAATTTCCAAAGCATTCATATATATCTCTACATTTATATACATATTTACATTTATATACATATTTACATTTATGCTAGCCGTTGAGGTTTTATATGCTAAGGTATTCTATAGTGTCCCCATGGCAAAGTGTCTGTAGTGCCAGGTATAATATATCTTTTGTCATCGTGTGGACTTAGAGCAATTTTTTTTTCCCTAATTGTATACACCTGATGTAGCTTGGATCTTATACACGACTGTTCACACGAGACTTCAACCTCTTCCTTCAAGCAATGAACATAGTCGTCGAAAGTGATTTCTCGTGCAACGACATTGCTCTTTACCCCCTTAATTTTTTTTGTGTCTTTTTTTGTTTCGACTCTCAAGGCATACATTTTTGCTCTAAGTCCAACGAATTCCGTCATTATCGCGCCATTATTCTCATCTTTCATGAGACCTGGCACTTTTTTGTTGACGAGTGGTATTTCATACCTGTTACCCATTGGATAGTCTCTCGTGTCAAACTTATCGATATTGCGCTTCATGTCGCTGTATGCGTCTTCACACTCGAGTTTGTATCAGACTGTCAGTATCTGTATACATGACCCTACACTTGTTTTCATACAGCGGTCTCATGAACTCGTGGTGAAACTCATACAAGCACGTCTTAGATATGTCGAGTATACACATACCAACATATATGGGCTTGTTGATTTCACCTCGAGCTTGCGCAATTCGACAGCCACAAGATTTTCCGAAAACACACTACAGCTATGGAAATTGGGTTTTGAAATCATTGCCTCTGCACCATACCGACCATCCCATTTTGTTAAAAGTCGAACATCGCTATGAGTGCGCACATCTTCCATCGTTTTGCCGAAAACTGCATTATTCATCAATTTGTACAATGTTTTATCGAAATCATTTTTGGCATTTGTACGGAATAATGTATTTAAATCTATGTATGATTTTAACCAGGGAGATTGTTTGAATTTTAATATTCTATGGATTTTCGTCACAAGTAGTCCATGTCGTATACATTGTTGGAGATTACGGTAGTGTATAACATAGCGCTTTTTCTCACCTAAGGTGGCAAGTAATTTGGATTGTTTTTTACCAGGTGGTTTATCATGCGTCGGGCAAAACGGTAAGTCAATGTGCGCGTCATGTAGATGTTGTGGATAGTCCATGTCAACCTCAAGAATATAGCCCGTAGGTGAATCTAGCGCAATTGTCATGACATCAAAGTTGATGACATTGTCAACCCATTGAAAATTTGAGTGTGGCAAGTGTTGACACATTGCCCAGCCATATAAATTATTCACGTCAAAATACATCAAGTATGATGATTCTTTCAATGGATCGAATGATTCCATATACTTGTTGTTGGCATGCGCGTACCTATTTGAGCATTAGCTTAAACCACCGCGTACACCACGCTCGACAAATAAAACCATATCAATATCTGTGAGCAACTCAAACTGAATATTCGTATGCTTCAACATAGCATCCCAAGTATATCCAGGAAGAGTGTAGTAGTATGCGGGGTCAAGACCATAACTTTCCAAACAGGTATCACGAAAGTTTTCGAAAATGTCTGCCAACAACAATACATCGGTTTTCAAATACAAATCGCTATATTCACCTAGGGTTTGAATGGAAAACCGTTGCCAGACCTTCTCAGCATGAGCATACTCGCTCTCACTTACCGTCTCACCAGTCAATGAACTATAGAATGAACTAGGGTACATCACGCGCGCTGAAGCGCGCGAGCGGTTTCTGGTAGCGCTGCAGCGCTCCTTTTGTGTATAATAAGTTATCGAGATATGCGACAGCGTCTTGAAGTCAACTTATTTTAGAGCAGTTCGAAACGAATAAATACGAGTTTAGGCTAATGGGAACATTTATTTTCTTCATACCTCGGTCGAAAGTACGCATTTTCGGCCCGGATTTCGAGGCAGAAAGTTCAAGATTCCTGTATTGGTAAAAAAAACACGCTCGCCCTCTGTGACAGTGGGCGCAAAAACTTTTTCTTTATATCTCGGTCGAAAGTACTTTCTTTCGGCCCTAATTTCCAAAGAAGTCTGTGGATCGGTACAATTTACACTATCAAGTTCAGAAGAAGCAAATTTGTATTATTCATGATAAAACAAATAATATTCAATAAGATTTAGCATAACAATTATAATTTTATCCCTTCATCACTTAATAATAAATTATGTAAATGCGCTGTACTGATTTTGTGCGAAATGAAAATAAATATCCTTTTATGAGTTTTAATTCATTTTTTTCTGCGAATGCAATTAGATTTGTTTTTTTTTATGTATTTAATGTCTGCCTCCCCGACCAGCAGCACTCGCTTCGCTCGTGCCTTGATCGTCGTGTCCGAGATCGAAACGTGCACCTATCGTACTTTCGACCGGATATAAAGAAAAGTAGTATACACTACACGGGCAGAAGTCTGACAGCCCTGAACTGCGCGGTATGATGCGCGCAGCCCTGAACTGCGCGTGATGATGCGATAGATAACGAAAACTATGGAGAAATATACCTAGACATCGAAAACCATAGAAAAATATACCTAGACATCGAAAACTACGGAGACGTCCACCTACGTAACGAAAACCATAGAGAAAGATACCTAGACATCGAAAACTATGGAGCCGTCGACTTAGGTAGCACAAAGTATGGAGAAATATACCTATAGATATCAAAAACCTTCGAAAAATATACCTGAACATCGAAAACTATGGAGCCGACGACCTAGGGAGTAAAAACTGTGGAGGAATATACCTAGACATCGAAAACCATGAAAAAATATACCTCGACATCGATAACTACGGAGACGTCGACCTACATAACGAAAACTATGGAGAAATATACCTAGACATCGAAAACGATGGAAAAATATACCTAGACATCGAAAACTACGGAGACGTCCACCTACATAACGAAAACCATGGAGAAAGATACCTAGACATCGAAAACTATGGAGCGGTCGACTTAGGTAGCACAAAGTATGGAGAAATATACCTAGACATAAAAAACCATTGAAAAATATACCTAGACATCGAATACCATGGAAAAATATACCTAGACATCGAAAACCATGGAAAAATATACCTAACATCAAAAACTACGGAGACGTCCACCTACATAACGAAAACCATAGAGAAAGATACCTAGACATCGAAAACCATGGAGAAATATACGTGACATCGAAAACTATGGAGCCGTCGACCTGGAGAGTGAAAACTATGAAACCGTTTAAATTTTTCAAACGAAAAATTATTCTTCATTTCGAACTAAAAAAAGTGGAGGCTGAAAAACCATGTATTTATTTTATATTATACACAAATACAAATACTTTTTTATTCAAATATGCTGCTTATTTCTGAGTCATGTCATTAAACGCTGTTGGAAGAACGTGATCTAATTCGTCTTGAAATTAATTAATTTTTCAAACATATACTACCCTCATGCATCTGAAAAAAAGTTTCATTCTAATAGGAACATAATAACCCTACGCGTATACACGCAACTGTCAAATCGACAGCCGTAAGTATCAAACTTCAAACTAACAGCTGAACTCCGAATTCGAGATTTCCAAGCGACCAATCAGAGCACGAATAAAGAGGTAACAATGGATTCGATATTTCCATATATTCGATACATTTGAGCCCATGAACTTTTTATTAGAGGATTTATTGGAGGTAGGCTGGTATCTTCTAATTTGTCAATACTATCGATGTATTCATATGGGAATACACCTTTCCTGGTCAATAATGTAAAATCATCTTGGGATAAACAGGAAAATTGAGATTTTAAAATGTTGAGTTTATCAATTGTTAAAAATGATGCTAATTTATCTAGACTGGTATTTAAAAATTTAAATGAATCGATAAAACGCAATTTTATATTGTGTCGGAAATTGTTTGATGTTTGAACTGTTTTAGTAAATGAAATATATTTTTCTTTTGTTATGGGAAGCACATCGGTTTTCCCCTCAAACGCCGTTGCTATATCCTTAATGATGAAATGAGCATCATATCCGGATAAATTATGAAAAACTACTGGAATAAAAAAAGACTGTTTGAAGTGTAAATTACAATTGGAATGTGCCGGACCTCTAAACCGCCCAGTCAGATGGCAATGATCTCGTACCCGGATTTCCATAGGGTGGAATGGTTTTTCACATATGTGGCATATAGTGGCTGTTCGGAAATTGTCCGACTCATCCAATGTTAACTTTGCCATGGGGACATTTCTTAATAATATCGTATTAATATTTAAAGCTATTTTATGCAACTCTGATACAAACGCTGCCACACAATCAATACCACGACATGTATAAAACATAGATAAATTATCATCATATGTACGCTTTAAATAGAACGCTATGCTAAATACTTTGTGCCGCTCATACAGGTTTTTTTCCATCGCTTCGCGGTTGGTTTTTGCCAATACGCACTCCAGGTCAGCGTATATGATGAATGGGAGGCGCTCTTTTCGATTGTGGTTGCTGAATTTCAACCATTGGTTGCCATCACTGGGCAACCTAATAGCACAATTATTCAGCTTTCCACAATCGACAGTGTGCGCCTCTAATTTTACCCTGTCCCTGAAGTAATGCAGGCAACTGTAAACGAAAGACGTTCTATAACATCTTGCTTTTTCTCTCTCTTTCTCCATTTCAGATGCTTATCTATTTAAAACTTACCGATCGTTTATTTACCGAAAACTAAAACTTACCGAAAACATTCCAATTGGAAAGTCAACACCCTGAAGATTTAAAACTGTTGACCAATGTGGATATGACGATTCACGATCAACGTTTTTTTCTGCAGGATACAATGCAGCAACCACTGCCCACGCGAAACAAGTATTGTTCTTCGACTTTACATTAATCACCGCTTTATTCATCACAATTTTCCGAGGCACTTCAATGCGACACCCAGCACGCATTGGGTTGAATTTATTTACATTTATCATTAAATTTAAGATTTTTGATAAGGCCCATCCACTATCACGATCTTCAAATTCTTCTAGTGATGCCAAGGTGGGCTCAATAACACATGATCTATACCATTCACTCAAATTGGATGTGCTAAATAGTTCTTTATTTCGCGTAGTGATGCTTTTGTATGATCGCTTATCACCGGCTACAAATTCACCATTGAAACTTGTATTCACTTTCACACTTTCATATTTATCAATAAGGTCTTTCACGTGTGAACATACAAGAGCACTGGCATCTTCGAAAAATTGTCGCGGTTCAATGTGCTTTCTATTGATAACACATCCCGTCAATATACGACCCTCAAATGCCGTATCAATTTCACGCCACGAAAGTTCATCACTAATTCCCGCACCAGAATGAATGAAATATCCTCGAGTGGAATTTTTCAAACTTTCGAGACGTGCTATTTGGGCGATGAGTGATTGTTGATGCCCAGTTGTGTATCGCGGTCGTTTAATTCGGTATTTATTTTCCAAAGCTTGGATAAATGAATTGCACTCACGTTCCCACAATAAATACTCTTCCATTGAACTCACTTGTGTAACTCGCTGACACAAATCTTGTTCTGTACGAAAATTAGCCATGTTTAACTCGGTATTGCGGAAACAAAATACTTTGAACGAAAAAACAATGACAACTCGCGATGTGAACTAGTCGACCGTCGAACTGAAAATGCTTCATTTCGTATCTAACATGCACTCGACATTTTTTTTTTCAAACTCATTTTTTCAATATTCCCCATTCGTTGAAATATTGAAAAAATAAAAGAATGCATCGAGTTTTCAAAGAGCATTGGAATACAGGCATTAACATCCTCCTCATTGTAAGAAAAAGAAAAATGTGTATCGCTTGAACACTATTCCAAGCATTGTCTTCTATTAAGGCGGGCTTGAAGGGGGCACCCTGAAAAAGGGAAAATAAGTACGGGTAAATGTAACCGGACGCAACTCTCATCATAAAACTTTCTAAACAACTGCCTTCGAGGAAAAATATTTTAACTCTATGTAGAAGCGAGAATATCATGCTCTTTGTCTCTACGGGGACACAAATGGACCCCATGGTATCGTGGCGCCAAAGCGTTGCCCTCTCTGAACGGGTAAATGTAGCCAGACGCCACTCTCATCATAAAACTTTCTAAACAGCCACCTTCGAGAAAATATTTAAACTCTATGTGGAAGCGAGAATATTATGCTCTTTGTCTCTATGGGGGACACAAATGGACCCCATGGTATCATGGCGCCAAAGCGTTGCCCTCTCCGAAAAGAAGTCGGCCCAAATTTTTAATTATACAAACTTTTGTTTCCGCAAGCTATGGGGGAGCCCTTTACAAACTCATAGGAAAGTTTACATTTGAGAGATTCGCATCTGGGTCCAGTAACTATATGACTCCTTAACTAACTTTCCAATTGCGAACAAAACATCCCCCTCTTACGCAAAAGGGAAAAATTGAAAATGGGTGAACGGCGGAAAGCCAAAATCGCGAGAAGTTGGAAAAGACGGTGTTTAGTTACGAAATCGTCGTCGAACTGTGAGTACTCGCGTGTGAAAACCATGGCTGCACAATACAATGTCGCTGAACAGGAGGCAATGGAGTTAAATCGGGATGCACCGATTATGATTGTGGATGAGGAAATGGGTGAAAACTCGGATGAAGATGAGGCAATGGAGGCACCTGATTCGGGACGTGAAGGTGACGACGAATCCCATTATCAGGAAGGTTTTGTGAGAAAAGTGTGGTTTCCGGAAATGATGCAATACAATAGAGACTCAAAAGCATGTGCGATCGGTTTTTATTATTATGCGGGGAGAAAAACTCGGTATTGCAAAGAGTGTATTTTTGAAGTGCAGAATGATTCTGATCACCTCATAGCATTTAGCAAGCACGAGACGCGAAGACTCTCTGAGATTAAGCAGCATCGGTGCACTTCGTGCAATGATCCGCTGAAGCTTATTTTCGATGATAAAATGTGTCCGGTGTGTTTTCCATTGAAAAAAAAATAAATAAATAAATAAAGAAATAAATAATTGAAAAAATAAAAAAAAATACAAAAAAATACAAAAACTACAAAAATAAAAACAATTTAAAATGGTATGTGCGTGTATGTACGTGTATGTGTGTGTGTGTGTGTGTGTGTGTGTGTGTGTGTGAACATGTGAAATGAAAAGACTGGTATTCAGTAGGAGAACGAGGATTACACAGTCTCATGATCCAGAAGGTAAGACATAGCTTAAGGGAACCGTATGGTGCTCTATTTTCGTGCTCTAAAATTTTCTTGCTCTAAATTTTCGTGCTCTAGACCATACGGTTCCCTTAAGGGAACCGTATGGTCTAGAGCACGAAAATTTCACCTATTTTCACGATTTTTTTTTTGCCATAAAAAATTAAAAAATCGATGTTTTAACTTTTCGGGTTTATTACTACCTTTATTAAGTATACAAAAAATTTTTTTTTTAATTTTAAAAACAGTGTTTATTATCATATAATTGGCATTGAAGACGACCCTCTCGAAAAATCCGACCCGGACGGTGAAGATCGATCCGAGACTTCTACTCATCTGAAACACAAAATTCAAGAAGATTCTTAATCAGAAAGAGTGCAGTTATGGTCGGGGCTGGAACAAATCGAAAAAATTAAAAATTGACAAAATGGCGCGCTTTTGAAAAAAAAATTCGTAAAATCGGGTTTTTTTCACTAGTTTTTTAGTATAAACAATAAGAAATTATTTAAATAAAATTATGATTGCAGCCCCGACGATAGCCATACATGTTGTGAACAACATATCCAAATTTCAAGTGATTCGGTTGAATAGTTTTTTTGTTTTCACCTGCGCGGTGCCGAAAAAAGTCGTTTCGAGATAAATGAGTTTAAAGTTTGAGGTACAGATATTTTCAAAAATTGAGCAAATTTTGAATACTTACAGTTAATCCGCGATTCCGGCACCATATAGGATTCCTTCGGAACGTTCATAATTCAAGATTTCCTCACTCCTTTCATTTCTTCGAGCTGTCCGAGCCTCTTTGGAGTTGTCCGTGCTCCTACGGTTGGCGCTCGATACTCGCAGCTCGTCTCGGTTTTGCGCTAGTTGCTCCGCTTGTGGCCCGATTGTTATGCCCATGGTCTCCATTATTTTCAATAGGGATGCGAATCCTTCATTGAATATGCAAGCGGAAATGTGAGTGGCAATATCAATGATTTTTTTTCCGGCAAACAGATGTTTCGGCGCAAGGTGCCACACGCAAGCATTGAAACTTTCGTTATTGTTCTGCGTATTACTGCCAATACACCTTTCCAATAAAGTCTCTGCTGTCAATTCTTCATAAATTGGTTTTAATATCTCTTGTGCTTCATCGCACAGAGCAGGTGGGTGCTCGTAGGTGTCTAAAGTACCTGCAGCCTCACTTTGACGCCACTTGCACCACGATTCGGAACCTGGAGGACAGTACGAGTGTTGCGGATTTTCATCTGTTGAAATTTTGTGATAATATGCTGCCCATATTTCACTTCTCATCCCTTCAGTCGAATCTGAATTACGTCTAATTGCTAGACCGTAATAAGTTGACAGCTCTTGCAATAATTTATTCGTCAATTGTTGACGCTTCGGTGTTTTATTTATCGATTTCCGCTGTGTCTTTTTTCCCTCTTCTTTTTCTGTCAATTTCTTTGTTGCTTTCTTTATTTGTGCATGTTTTTTTTTCGCATCAACAGCACGTTTGTACAAACGTTTTTTAACATGCAAAACACATTCTTTTTTGCAAACTAAAAAATCATCCCCGTAAGGCTTTGTGTCCAATAAGGCTTTGAACGTTTTCGTGTCGCCGTCTCCGATATAGTTCGCGTATTTTACGTTGTACAACTCTTCCGATCTCTTGAACATTTCCACGATGCCGTCTACCTCCATTTTGCCAGCACTTCCGGTATGATTTGCGTCACAGTGATCTTCATGCTCTCGATACCACGCTTCATATTCAATCGTATCCTCTTGGCCTTTCCATTGAGAGCAGGCTTGACATATACTGCATTTGACGACAACATCTAAAATTTTATTACTGTATTTCCCTATTAACGAGGCAATACCGAGAAGCGATGAGAATCCACGTTTCGCCCACGATCCATCACCAGACACAGAAAGTTCATCCGCGGGACGCCCAGCTTTTACATTCAACTCGACTTCTTCTTTCAATGCTCTTTGGAAAACGATTTTCGCGACGGCTTCAGCTGCAATTTTTATATTGTCCACGATGCCGTAATATGTACTCTTACAAATTCCTTGTCCAAGATCCATGAGACCGCACAAATTTTTCAAGCCTTCAAATCCTACTCCAAGCATTCTCAGGGCGAGAACAAGTCGACGGTTGATTTCAAATGCCTTATCAATTAACGGCGAAGACAAAATAAAAGTTTCTTTACACTCACACTTCACAGAGAGTTTGAATCCTAGACCACGTTGTCCGTTTTTGCTAAAAGTGACCGCACCGTTACAATCTTTACACTTCAACAACTGTTGCAACGTTAAAAATATCATGCTGAATTCGATGATGCAATAATTGAAAGTAGGATTAACGTTTACTTCCAATTCCTCATTGCCTTTTAATTTTTTCGCAGACGTGCTCGTAAAATCAGTAGTATTTTCGATAGTGAATCGATTGCCCTTGAAATATCTTTTGCGACCTACAGAAGATGGTCGTCTAGAAGAGTTACGGCCTTGCTTTCTATCCATATTTTCTGATATTTTATTTCAAAATTTTCGATGTTGGTTCGTCAAAACGTAACGTTGTACTGATCAAGTCAGGGGAAAGCGAAATGACCGTTTCCCTCACAAATGTTCGACAATAGGTATATTTCGGGGAAGGGAAAAGTATATATAGGTATATAGTATGTACTATATACAGGTATATATTTTCGGAGAAGGATTGGGACAGCTGCTGTGCTCCGATTAGGTTACCGGTTAGCGCTAGACCCGTTAGGAGCGCGCGGACCGCTCTCTACCTGCGTTATGGGCTGTAGAAGCTGTAATATTGAGAATTTCTGCATAAAAATTTCACAGTATATCCTTGAGATACTATACTTTCGACATATCGAAAAAAAAAAAAATCGATTTTTTCAAATTTCTAGACCATACGGTTCCCTTAAGAATATATATGCATAACCATGGTTTTTCAATGGATATGAGAGAGAGAGCGAGTCCTCACTCCATCTCATATACATTCTCACATCGCATCTCATCTCTCTCTCTCTCTACTTGTCTATCAATTTGGGACCGCACTCTATCTTTCTCTTTCCTACATTTGCCCTCATTCACAAATGCATGTTTGCAATTGTGGATAAGGTGAGAGAGAGAGAATGAAAAAGTCTGTGATGTCGACCATCTCATTCCAAGCTCCTAAAATATCCCAAATAATAAAAATTGATAATTAATACACAGGTGCATTACAATAGCTCCGAATATAAGAAAGAGAGACAGACAATTCTGGTGTGTTGCCTAGACCATCCACATTCTTGACATTGTCATTCAATCTCTCTTGCACCCGCTCTCACTCTCTCACAATCTACGACAATAGCTCCGAATGAAAGAGAGAGAGAGAGACAATTCTGGTGTGTTGCCCAGACCCATTCTTAACATTGTCACTCCATCTCTCTTGCACCCTCTCTCACTCCAGCCATCTACCTGGCACCTCACTCCATCTCTCTCCAACCTCCGCCCTCTCTCGCTCACACGGGCCCCAGCACCCCCACCACTCCTACCTTTCAGACCCCCCACCATTCCCCCCTTGTCGCCGCCCGCGCGCGCTCCCCCGCGCCCCGCAGCCCCCCTCGCCTACAAGTGAGCCAGAAGCCCCCTAGCTATAATACTAATGTACATCCCAACGTTTGTGTAAACTTCGCGACAAAAAGTATCATTATCTTGATAATGGTATTTATCATTTACGTTTGTTAATCAAATCATATTTATATTTTGTATACAGCCTGTCCCAAAAGGGTCGAAGGATCTCTGAAGGGGTGGTAAATCTCAAAATTCTGAATCGAAAAGTCCTCAGCGGTTTTTCGATCCGATGCACCCCTGGTGAGTTATTAATAATTAATGACAGCCAATAATACGCGTGGGCTGGGCGGCGCGTGGTGGTGTGCGTGTGACGGTGTGCCCGGCTGCACCGCGAGAGGCAGGGCTACGCCGCGCGACGCGGACGTGTGTGTGCATGGGTGTGAGGGCTCAAGCTAGGCAGTGAGCGTTGATTGTATTGAAGGAGAATGCGAAAACAATAAGTAGCGCCCCGCGATGATACATTTTTGTATGAAATGGATGAAATTTCCATTTCGCCGTGTCGAGAGTTTTAAAAATCTTTACCTCTCGGGATATTCGCTATTTCCGTGTTCAGAAACACCGTAAATTCAATTATCTCGAGACGATTCGTTCGAGAAGTAAGGAGGAAGAGTCATTGATCGAGTTGATTATCTCACTCATCAATTAACTAAGTCTGACAATTATGAAAATAAATTCATTAGCATGCGTTAAAGTCGACCATTAAAGCGCATAATTTTTTTTTGTTTTCAATCAATAATGTAAAAATATCGTGTGACAAAACGCCAAGCTGATGTTTATTTTTAGTTTAAGTAAATAAATAAATGGAATTTTAACGGCTTTAGTAGAAATTTCGCTTTCCATTAAGGATTTACAATTCCACGTGAATTCATTTAATTCATTTATCATCCATTTATGAAAATGTATCATCGCGGGGGTGCTACTTATTGTTTTCGCGTTCTCCTTCAATACAATCAACGCGTGCTGCCTAGCTTGGGCCCTCACACCCATGCACACACACACACGTCCACGTCGCGCGGCGTAGCCCTGCCTCTCGCGGTGCGGCCGGGCACACCGTCACACGCACACCACCACGCGCCGCCCAGCCCACGCGTATTATTGGCTGTCATTAATTATTAATAACTCATCAGGGGTGCATCAGATCGAAAAACCGCTGAGGACTTTTCGATTCAGAATTTCGAGATCTACCACCCCTTCAGAGATCCTTCGACCCTTTTGGGACAGGCTGTATTGATCGGATAGTTCCGGTTCTTGAATGAGAAAGCACAGAATATTCAGTCGATATTAGAAACATGAGAAACAAACAGTTTCGAGTTTCGACAGGGGCTGCTCGCCCCTATCGAAACCAACCCCTGTGGTAATCACCAACCACACTCATGAGACCCTGAGTACGCGAGCGGACTTGCCACTCCTTAGTGAAACCTTCTTATCGATCTCTCGAATGTCGAATCAAGACGGAATAGCCGCACACCGGCGGTTCGTTTTATTAACTCAGTAAGGTTACTTCTGAACATGCTCGTGGGGGTGATTGCGATAGGCGTTGACGATTACTTGATTACTTGATGTACATGTATCATAGTATCGTGAGATACGATACGATTGGATAATTTTTGAATATTCTGTCCTTTCTCATTCAAGGGCCGGAACTATCCGATCAATATACGAAATATAAATATGATTCGATTAACATACGTACAATATAAATACCATTATCAATATAATGATACTTTTGTCGGAAAGTTTTTACAAATTATGGGATGTACGTTTCATTAAAAAAATTATGCAATCGTATGGTATCTCACGATGCTACGATACTTGTATATCAAGTAAATCAGGTGACTGGAGAAGTTCAAAATAGCGACCGTGTGGTAAAGAATTATTCGAAACACATTGGTGTGTTATTCGTCAGTATTGAAATCAGTAGTTGTATATGTTGCGTAGTTTATTTCTCATGTTCCTCATAACGAACGAATCCTATGTACTTTTTGGTTCAAGGCCCGGAACTATCCGATTAATATACAAAATATAAATATAATTCATTAACATTCGCAAATGATAAATGCCATTATCAATATAATGATACTTATTGTTGCGAAGTTTTCACAAATGTTGGGATGGACACTTACTTAAATAAATTATCCAATCGTATCGTATCTCGCGATACTACGATAAATGTATATCAAGTGGTCCAGGTGAGTGAAGGAGTTCAAAACACAAACCGTGAGATAAAGAATTATTAGAAACACCTTGATATAGTGTTTGCAGGTATTTAAATCGGCAAACTCGATATTTTTACTTGTTCGTTTCTCATGTTTCCAATATCGACGGAATATTCTGTAGACTTTGGTTCAAGGGTCGGAACTATCCGATTAATATGTCAAATATAAATATGGTTCTATTAACATGCGTAGATGATAAACGCTGTTACGGATCAACCACGTCGGTCTAGTTTCTCAACATCGCTCAGTAATATTGCCCAACCGAGACAGGGCATCGCCCGATCGCTTGCAGAAATTCAGCAACGCGAGCGCTAATACTTCCGAGTACAGCGAGAGTTTCGCCAGGGGCTGTTCGCCCCCGTCGAAACTAACCCCTGTCGTAGTCACCAAACACACCCACGAGACCCTAAGTACGCGAGCGACTCGCCACTAAAGAGAGAAACCTTCTTACCGATCTCTCGAATGTCGAATCAAGGCTGAATATCCGCACATAGGTGGCGCGTTTTATTAACTCGGTAAGGTTACTTCTGAAGATACTCTCCGGGGTGATTGCAACGGGGGTTGGCAACTTCGTTGGACGATGACTTTATCGGACGATTGGAATTTGCAAGGTACGGGTTTTGGAATTGCGGTTTTTGCAATTAGGCTGCTCGCCCCTGTCGAAACTCTCGCTATAATCGGAAGTGTTAGCGCTTCTGAAATTCTGCAAGCGATCTCGGTTGTGCAATGTTACTGAGCGATGTTGATGTAATGATTCTTATTGCCGCGGAGTTTTCACAAATGTCGGGAAGTGCATTTCCTTAAAAAAAGTTATCTAATCGTATCGCATCGCACGATACTATGAAACATTTATATCAAGTAAGTCAGGTGAATGAAGAGCTTAAAAATATAAACCGTGAGGCAAAGAATGTTCGAAGAACTTTGGTTTGGTATTCGCTAGTATTCAAATCGGCAAACTTTACATGTTGAGTTGTTTGTTTCTCAAGTTTCTAATATCGACTGAATATTCTGTGCTTTCTCATTCAAGAACCGGAACTATCTGATCAATATACAAAATATAAATATGATTTGATCAACAAACGTAAATGATAAATACCATTATCAAGATAATGATACTTATTGTCGCGAAGTTTCCATAAACGTTGGGATCTACATTTCCTTAAAAAAGTTATCTAATCGTATCGTATCCCACGACACTACGATAAATGTACATCAAGTAATCCAGGTGAGTGGAGAAGTTCAAAATATAAGGTAAAGTAATCGTAAGGTAAATAATTATTGGAAACACCTTGATATAGTATTCGCGGGCATTCAAATCAGCAAACTTGATACGTTTATTTCTCATGTTCCTAATGTCGACTGAATATTCTGTGCTTTCTCATCCAAGGGCCGGAACTATCCAATCAGTATACAAAATATAAATATGATTCGATTAGAATACGTAAATGATACATACCATTATCAATGTAATGACACTGATTGCCCCGAAGTTTCCAGAAATCTTGGGATGTACATTTCCTTAGAAAAATTATCCAAACGTATCGTATCGCACGATTATATGATACATGTATTTCAAGTAAGTCAGGTGAATGAAGAACTTGAAAATATAAACCGTGAGATAAAGAATGTTCAAAAACCTTTGGTATGGGTTCGCTAGAATTCAAATCGGCAGTCTGTAGATGTTGAGTGGTTTGCTCTCATGTTTCTACTAATATCGACTGAATCCTCTGTACTTTTTGATTCAAGGGCCGGAACTATCCGATTAATATACAAAATATAAATGTGATTCTATTATTATTCGTAAATGATGAATACTATTATTAATACAATGATTCTTATTGTTGCGAAGTTTTCACAAATGTTGGGATGTACATTTTGTCCGAAAAAGATTGTCTAATCGCATCGTATCGTAGGATACTATGATACATGTGCATTAAGTGAATCAGGAGACTAACGAAGTTAGATATAATCCGTGCGGTGAATAGTTATTCCAAACACCTTGGTATGGTTTACACAGACATTTAAATTGGGAAACTATGTATGTTGTGTTGTGTATTTTTTATGTTTTCAATATTGACTGAATATTCTGAACTTTTTGATTAAAAGTCCGGAACTATCCAATTAATCTTTGAAATATAATTGTGATTCTATTTTCATTCGTAAATCAATTATCAATATAATGACACTAATTGTTCCAAAGTTTCCAGAAATCTTGAGACGTACATTTCCTTAAAAAACTATTCAATCGTATCGTATCTTACGACGATACATATTGATTAAGTAATCCAGGTGAGTGGAGAAGTTCAAAATAAAAGTCGTAATGTAAAGAATTATTGGAAACACCTTGATATAGTATTCGCGGGCATTCAAATCGGCAAACTTTACATGTTGATATGTTTATTTCTCATGTTTCTAATATCGTCTGAATATTCTGTGCTTTCTCATCCAAGGGCTGGAACTATCCGATCAATATACAAAATATAAATATGATTCGATTAACATACGTAAATGATAAATACCATTATCAATATAATGATACTTATTGTTGCGAAGTTTCCACAAATGTTGGGATGTACATTTTTGTAAAAAAAATTATCCAAACGTATCGTATCGCGCGATCATATGATACATGTATACCAAGTAAGTCAGGTGAATGAAGAACTTGAAAATATAAACCGTGAGATAAAGAATGTTCGAAAAACTTTGGTATGGTGTTCGCTAGTAGTCAAATCGGCAGTCTGTAGATGTTGAGTTGTTTGTTCTCATGTGTCTACTAATATCGACTGAATCCTCCGTACTTTTTGATTCAAGGGCCGAAACTATCCGATTAATATACAATATATAAATATGATTCTACTATCATTCGTAAATGATAAATACCATTTATATTGATAATGATACTTTTGCCGCAAAGTTTCCAGAAATCTTTGAATGTACATTACCTTTAAAAAAATTATGTACATGTGTCGTATCTCACGATACTACGAAACATGTATATCAAGTGAACAGGTAATTGGAGAAGTTCAAAATATAAACGGTGAAGTAAAGAATTATTCGAAACACATTAGCATGTCATTCGTGGATATTCAAATCGGCAAACTGTATATGTTAAGGTGTTTGTTTCTCATGTTTCTAATATCGAGTAAATTCTCTGTTCTTTTTGATTCAAGGGTCGGAACTATCCAATTGATATACAAACTGTGAACATGATTCCATTATCATTCCGATATTAAGATATAGTATTGACATATCAGTATACTGACAATTATATCCCCGAAAGCTTTCGCAAATGTTGAGATGTATAATTCCTCAAAAAAATGTTTGTCTAATGGCTTCGTATCGCATGATACTATAGTACATGTACATTAAGTGAATCAGATGACCGAATACGTTAGATATAATTCGTGAGATAAAGAATTCTTTAAAACACCTTGGTAGGATACTCAAATTGGCGAATGATCTTCATTATATTTTGTATATATGTTTTTAGTATAAATTGACCGTGTTGTACTTTTTGATCGAAGGGTCGGAAGTATGCGATTTATGTATAAAATTTGAAAGGGATTACATTCATTAACGTATATAAAGATATACGAGTATAAATATAATTATGTTCTTTATTGCGGAAGTTTTTTAAAATTTTAGGACATGATTAAGATATACACACTTGAAAATAACATTACCAATATTCATTGCATCATTCCGGCACTTGAATACAAAAATTGATTATTTGAAACCTGTCAGAAAAAAAATGATTGAATAAACATTTCACAAAATTGAAGACGTGGAAATAACTATCGCATGCACATAGTGCCAAGGATGAATCCTTACAAAATTAATGTACCCATTGGACTAGAAACAATAATTGAACCGCGAATGCTGAGCTAGAACCTCTCTTAACAAATTTAGGTGATTAATTTCAACTAAGCTCTACTTCACTGATATTTCATACCGTTATACAGCTGTCAAAAATATTCACGATTGTGAATATGTATATAAATTATACAGTTTTTTGCCTGAAGCCACATAAAAATACAATGGTAGCTAAAATGAGAACAGTGACCTGTACACTGCTAGACGTTATATTTTGATATACATAAGTTTAGAATATATTCATCATTTTAAATCAAGAAAAATATATGTTTTACAAATTCGTTATTTACGTATTAACAAAAGAAAAAAGACAAAAGTCCGATGAGGTACCTCTAAATCTTGAAGGACCGGCCCCATTTTTCGCGAAAATTCTTTTATGTCCAAGTATACTTTAAGATTGTGTAAAGCCAAAAAAAATTTCATTTTTTTTATACAGTCTATAGTTGAAAATATAATATGTGACGTCGGTCTGACGAGTTCACAATGAAATGTGACGTCAAGACGCACTTAAGGTTAAGAAACCTTGAAAAAATGGTCGTTCCCTTTTTGCCCTAGCCTCTCGGCCAATAGACTGGATGGGAGTCTTTAATTGAGGAGTGCAAATAAATGTGGAAACGTCGTGTTGGATTTTATCTGACTCAAAGAGTCTGTATTTTAGAAAACAAATTAAAGGTATACAAATAAAACAAATAATGGACTTACAGGTTGATAACGATGAAGACGGCAGAACGAAATCAGTCAGTCGAAAGGGTGTAGATCTTCGTTGACCTCACAGTTCCTCGAAATAACTTCGATAATTCTTAATTCTTCTTTGACTTAATACTTTTCAGTTTCAACTTTAAACTTTGAATAATTTCTCTATTAATTTCAATTTTTCTATTACTTTAATCTTTTCTTATTTCTTTGAATTTATTTATTTTCGGTCTCTTCTTTATTACTTGGACTCGGTACTTTTCTTTTGACTCTGACTCTTCTGCACTCTGACTTCTCTTACTCTCTGCTGGCTCTTCTGCCCTGATTTTCCTTCTGCGCGTCTTTTTATCATTTCGGTTTATAGGCGTTCCGAAATGTTAAGTCGTAGAAGGGTTCAACCAATGATGGTCCATTTTCATCTTGATTTTCCCGGTTCTTAAGGGAACCGTATGGTCTAGAGCACGAAAATTTCACCTATTTTCACGATTTTTTTTTTGCCATAAAAAATTAAAAAATCGATGTTTTAACTTTTCGGGTTTATTACTACCTTTATTAAGTATACAAAAAATTTTTTTTTTAATTTTAAAAACAGTGTTTATTATCATATAATTGGCATTGAAGACGACCCTCTCGAAAAATCCGACCCGGACGGTGAAGATCGATCCGAGACTTCTACTCATCTGAAACACAAAATTCAAGAAGATTCTTAATCAGAAAGAGTGCAGTTATGGTCGGGGCTGGAACAAATCGAAAAAATTAAAAATTGACAAAATGGCGCGCTTTTGAAAAAAAAATTCGTAAAATCGGGTTTTTTTCACTAGTTTTTTAGTATAAACAATAAGAAATTATTTAAATAAAATTATGATTGCAGCCCCGACGATAGCCATACATGTTGTGAACAACATATCCAAATTTCAAGTGATTCGGTTGAATAGTTTTTTTGTTTTCACCTGCGCGGTGCCGAAAAAAGTCGTTTCGAGATAAATGAGTTTAAAGTTTGAGGTACAGATATTTTCAAAAATTGAGCAAATTTTGAATACTTACAGTTAATCCGCGATTCCGGCACCATATAGGATTCCTTCGGAACGTTCATAATTCAAGATTTCCTCACTCCTTTCATTTCTTCGAGCTGTCCGAGCCTCTTTGGAGTTGTCCGTGCTCCTACGGTTGGCGCTCGATACTCGCAGCTCGTCTCGGTTTTGCGCTAGTTGCTCCGCTTGTGGCCCGATTGTTATGCCCATGGTCTCCATTATTTTCAATAGGGATGCGAATCCTTCATTGAATATGCAAGCGGAAATGTGAGTGGCAATATCAATGATTTTTTTTCCGGCAAACAGATGTTTCGGCGCAAGGTGCCACACGCAAGCATTGAAACTTTCGTTATTGTTCTGCGTATTACTGCCAATACACCTTTCCAATAAAGTCTCTGCTGTCAATTCTTCATAAATTGGTTTTAATATCTCTTGTGCTTCATCGCACAGAGCAGGTGGGTGCTCGTAGGTGTCTAAAGTACCTGCAGCCTCACTTTGACGCCACTTGCACCACGATTCGGAACCTGGAGGACAGTACGAGTGTTGCGGATTTTCATCTGTTGAAATTTTGTGATAATATGCTGCCCATATTTCACTTCTCATCCCTTCAGTCGAATCTGAATTACGTCTAATTGCTAGACCGTAATAAGTTGACAGCTCTTGCAATAATTTATTCGTCAATTGTTGACGCTTCGGTGTTTTATTTATCGATTTCCGCTGTGTCTTTTTTCCCTCTTCTTTTTCTGTCAATTTCTTTGTTGCTTTCTTTATTTGTGCATGTTTTTTTTTCGCATCAACAGCACGTTTGTACAAACGTTTTTTAACATGCAAAACACATTCTTTTTTGCAAACTAAAAAATCATCCCCGTAAGGCTTTGTGTCCAATAAGGCTTTGAACGTTTTCGTGTCGCCGTCTCCGATATAGTTCGCGTATTTTACGTTGTACAACTCTTCCGATCTCTTGAACATTTCCACGATGCCGTCTACCTCCATTTTGCCAGCACTTCCGGTATGATTTGCGTCACAGTGATCTTCATGCTCTCGATACCACGCTTCATATTCAATCGTATCCTCTTGGCCTTTCCATTGAGAGCAGGCTTGACATATACTGCATTTGACGACAACATCTAAAATTTTATTACTGTATTTCCCTATTAACGAGGCAATACCGAGAAGCGATGAGAATCCACGTTTCGCCCACGATCCATCACCAGACACAGAAAGTTCATCCGCGGGACGCCCAGCTTTTACATTCAACTCGACTTCTTCTTTCAATGCTCTTTGGAAAACGATTTTCGCGACGGCTTCAGCTGCAATTTTTATATTGTCCACGATGCCGTAATATGTACTCTTACAAATTCCTTGTCCAAGATCCATGAGACCGCACAAATTTTTCAAGCCTTCAAATCCTACTCCAAGCATTCTCAGGGCGAGAACAAGTCGACGGTTGATTTCAAATGCCTTATCAATTAACGGCGAAGACAAAATAAAAGTTTCTTTACACTCACACTTCACAGAGAGTTTGAATCCTAGACCACGTTGTCCGTTTTTGCTAAAAGTGACCGCACCGTTACAATCTTTACACTTCAACAACTGTTGCAACGTTAAAAATATCATGCTGAATTCGATGATGCAATAATTGAAAGTAGGATTAACGTTTACTTCCAATTCCTCATTGCCTTTTAATTTTTTCGCAGACGTGCTCGTAAAATCAGTAGTATTTTCGATAGTGAATCGATTGCCCTTGAAATATCTTTTGCGACCTACAGAAGATGGTCGTCTAGAAGAGTTACGGCCTTGCTTTCTATCCATATTTTCTGATATTTTATTTCAAAATTTTCGATGTTGGTTCGTCAAAACGTAACGTTGTACTGATCAAGTCAGGGGAAAGCGAAATGACCGTTTCCCTCACAAATGTTCGACAATAGGTATATTTCGGGGAAGGGAAAAGTATATATAGGTATATAGTATGTACTATATACAGGTATATATTTTCGGAGAAGGATTGGGACAGCTGCTGTGCTCCGATTAGGTTACCGGTTAGCGCTAGACCCGTTAGGAGCGCGCGGACCGCTCTCTACCTGCGTTATGGGCTGTAGAAGCTGTAATATTGAGAATTTCTGCATGAAAATTTCACAGTATATCCTTGAGATACTATACTTTCGACATATCGAAAAAAAAAAAAATCGAATTTTTCAAATTTCTAGACCATACGGTTCCCTTAAACTAAAGGGCCTAATGCTTCGGGAGCGCACACTCCCCTCCACATAGGTTATCCTATTTTTGCCGCGTAGGTGGATTTCGCCCCTCCCTGACGACAAAGATGTTGCTTTGGGAAGGCCCATCTTCCCTCCACAACTTACGTCTTATGCGTATTATCGAATACAATATTTTATTTATAATGTTATTCAATGTTTGTTAAATCGCATATTGTTATTTTAAACATATTAGCATTTTCTTTGCAATTTACTTCATATGTCTCTTAGTGACAAACTTATTTAATAGCGTTACATATCTTTTCTTTTCGTGTCGTCCGTTTCAATTGTTATAATTATTCCAAATGAATTATCTATTATTTTCATTGTTATTTTGTTTCCTCATTATTATTTATCAATTATTAATTTATTTACTTTAACATTGAGATTTCATTTGTCTGTTTAAAATGTTTAACTGTTAAAAGAAAAATATTTCAATGTTGAGAGTATTTGAAAAGTGTTACGTTTGTTTGAAGAGCAGCTGCATAAAGTTTTATGATCGTGGAAAATTTAAGATTTTGTTTTTCTTGGAATTTTGGTACTTAAAAATATTCATGTTCTCTATCTACTTATGGCGTCTACTAGTCGCGAGATAAGCGGTTCTCGAAAGGTTGCGGCATCTCGTATCACTCCCTTTCGTGGGAATGCATTTTCTACCCCCCATGCGTTTCCCCTTTCGGTCCGTTGGTATTTTTTTGAACACGTGTGTTTATTTTTAAGACTCGTGGGAAGTTATATATAGAAAATGTTTATTAGAGTCTAGATGTTCTGTGTGCTCTTGTGACGTTATCTAAAGAATTTCTCGAAGAGAGAAAAAAAAAAGAACTACGGAGTTTCGACGGACGTCACAAATAGTATTGATAATCGCAATAATTCCAACGGATATAAGGTAACGTACATTTTTCAGCTAAACATTTCCAGGTCAATCGCATAGGATCTAATCGTATCGTATCGCAAGGAACTATGCTAGTTTGCATGTGAAATAAATGAGGTGACAGAACGTGTGAGATAAAACCGTAAGGTACAAAATTATTCGATACAACTTTATATGCTATTCTCGTATTAAAATTGGTGAATTATATATATTATGTTGTTTATTTCTATTTTCAGTATTAATTGATTTTTTGTACTTTTTGAGTAAAGACCCGGAACTATGCGATTAATATATAAAACTTAAAAGTGAGTACATAAATATTTGGATAGAAATGTAAATTGGTATGAATGTAATTAGATTATCGCCAAAAGTTTTCAAAAATGTAGGGACATGTTAAAAACATACACTATTTACAATAATATCGTTTACATTCATCAGAAACAAACAACGCAATCGATATATTGCGTACAATTAAATATCTGTGAACATTATATCGAGTCATTTGATAATTCTCAGAGTACATAACGGTTCATATCTAACTTCTGCTTGCGCCTAATTTTCTTTAATATATAAGGAGCATAGTTCCAGATCTTAAATGGCAGGAAACGTAAAGCTTTTAACCAAATTCAAACGTTAAATTTTGCATCCATTCATACGTTGAACTACAATATTCATAAATGTATGATTTTCATGAAACTCTCTAACCCATACGTCTAAACCTTACATCGTATGAAGAAATATCCCTCAGATCGGATACTAACATTATATATCTCCTTGTGGCAATCGAATTAGTGTCTACATTTCCGGAACTAGGTGTGAGCCGTTGCGTCGTCATGACGAAAACAAGAAAGAAGCGAATAATATAAAAGGAAAGAGAGTCGAGAGAGAGAATTGAGATCGGGCCTGAAAATAAAGAACGTATTAATTCGTTAAAACCAACAAGAGCCTCATAATTTAATAAAACCCACGAATCCCTCGACTATCCTTACAAATCAGAAGTGGGATTCGAGAACACGAGTGGTAAAAAGCGAAGATTTCGCCGAAAAAGAAAAAAACCGTCAAGTTCAGTGTTGGTTGAGTAGCCAATTCCGTTCATTGGTACGCTCGGGCCACATCTTCGGAGAGACGCGTTTAGTGGTTAAACGACGAAATATATCGGATAAATAGACGACGATTGCGGTTCGGTTAACGTATTATGGATCCGAAAAAAGTGTCAGTGGCTCGTTTCAAAGCTGAGTTAGCAAAGCGCGGGTTACCGACCCACGGTAACAAGAAAGATTTTATCGCGCGGTTGGACGAAGCCGATCCGACTGGTGCGTGGGTGAGGCAGATAATGAACGCACCAGAGGAAACGAACGCGAATGTCGAAGCAGAGGAGGACGAGGATCAGGACGTCGAGGATCAGGAGCAACGATATCGAGATATGCAATTCGAGTTCGTCCGACGTGAAAATGATCTTTTGAGACGTGAGTTGGAGATCGCCAGACGAGAAAACGAGCTCCTGAGACGTGGCATGCCCCGAGCAGAGGAAGAGCCATCCCGAAGAGAAAACATCAACGCTATGCTGGAATTAATGAGTTTTTTCGATGGAAGCGCCGGTACTTTCAGAAAATGGGAGCAACAGATTCGACAGCTGTGTGCGACTTATCGCCTCGACGACGATCGAGCCAAAATATTAATTAGCAATAAATTGAAGGCGAAAGCAAAAAATTGGTTTCAGGCGGAGAATACGATTTCCATGAGTCTCGACGAAATAATGAACGGGTTCCGGAAAATGTATGACCATCGTCCTGTCCGCGTCGCGCTCAGGAAAAAGTTTGAAGCAAGAGAGTGGAAAACATCGGAAAATTTTGCAGACTATTTCCACGACAAAATCATTCTCGCAAAAGATGTCCCGATCGACGAAGAGGAAAAGGTCGATTATTTGATTGACGGTATTCCGAGCGACCATCTTCAAGACATGGCAAGAATGAAGGAGTTTGTAGCCAAGGAAGATATGCTCCGAGTTTTTGAGAAGGTTTCGCTGCGGCCAACAGTGAGAATAAACCCGAAGCGTGACTCAAGACAAGCCGAAAAAATCGACGTTCAGAAAACCAGCGGGACGAGAGATGAAAAGTCGATAAAGACCGACGAAGATAAATCAAAGCCAAAAAGACAGCGCTGCTATAATTGCAACAAATTCGGGCACTTGGCACAGGAGTGTCAACAACCAAAGCGCGAGAAGGGTTCCTGTTTCAACTGTGGCAAGATGGGTCACATAGTAAAGGATTGCCCATCAAAATCGTCACCGCCAACGGACGTCGCTGCAGTCGACGAAGCCGAAAATGAGAATCAAGTATACAGGGTGTCGAGCAGTGTGGAAGATGAAGAGACCTTCTTCAGAGAGGTCGATTATGAGATAAGTCACTCTGAAAATAGGCACAGAATTAGTTTGACGACACTAATGGATACAGGTAGCAAAATCGGTTTCGTAAAAGAAAGTCTTGTTCCGAAAGAATCTGTAGAGTCAACCGGGGAGTCATTCCAAAACTATCACGGTATGAACCACTCTCCATTGCGTATTTCTGGATATGTACGGGTGAATATCACCCTCGAAAAGGAAACGATAAATGATCCTACAGTTCTCGTCGTGCCAGATACGACAATGGTAAGCCCGATAGTATTGGGCCGCGATGTGCTCAAAAAATTTGGCCTGGGTCTGAGAAAAATAGAGGCACAAGCAATCGACGATATTCTGAACGTAGACATAAGCGATCCACGAGAACTAATCTCAAAAACGCTTGAGATTAACCCTCAGACGCCAGCGGAGGTACAGTTAAACCTGCGGAAAATTTTTGAGTCTCACTACGTTGACTCCGAAAGACCAAAATACCCAAGAATCGACATGGAGCTGAAATTACATTTGACAGACGAAAAAGCGTTTTACTTCAATCCTCGTCGATTATCAATTGCCGAAAAGGAAAATTTAAGAAAAATACTCGATGATCTCTTGAAAAGAAAAATAATACAGCCAAGTAAGTCCGAGTTCGTTTCGCCGATCATCTTGGTGAAGAAAAAAAATGGTGAATTTCGCCTCTGCGTCGACTATCGCGTATTAAACAAAGTCCTCCGTAGAGACAACTATCCACTACCATTGATAGAGGATCAAATCGACGTTCTCAGAGACAAGAAATACTTTAGTACACTAGACCTAAAAGACGGATTTTTTCACATAAGAATCGCTGAGGAATCGGTCAAGTATACTGCGTTTACAACACCCTTTGGAGTGTTCGAATACTTACGAATGCCTTTCGGGCTCAAAGTCGGACCATCGAGATTTCAAAGATTTGTAAACGAAGCGCTAGCTGAATTAATAAGAAGCGGAGAGATCGTAGTATATATGGACGATGTTTTGGTTGCGACATTCACTTTAAAACAGCACCTTGAAGTGTTAAGAAAACTGTTCCAGTGCCTAGCAGAGAATCTGTTGGAGCTCCGACTAGATAAATGCAGGTTCTTGCATACGGAAATTGAGTTTTTGGGTTACCGTATTTCCGAGAAAGGAGTCCAGCCGAATAAAACAGGCGCTGAGGCAATTGAAAATTATTCAATCCCGCAAAACGCAAGGAGTCTGCAATGTTTTCTCGGGATGGCTTCTTACTTTCGAAAATTTATCGAGGGCTTTTCTCTGATCGCGAAGCCATTGCAGGACTTGCTGCGTAAGAACGTAGAATTCAAGTTTGGCGAAGAACAATTAAAAGCATTTGTCGAGCTAAAAAGAAAATTGCAAGAAGCTCCTGTACTCAGTATATACAGTCCATGTGACGAAACGGAGCTGCACACAGATGCTAGCGTACATGGATTTGGGGCCACACTCATGCAAAAGAAAAAAGATCTCAAAGTCCACCCAATATTCTATTTTTCAAAAAGGACGACTGACACCGAAAGTCGATACCATAGTTTTGAGCTAGAGATGCTGGCCGTTATCTATGCGTTGCGTCGTTTCCGCATCTACCTGCATGTAATTAAATTTAAAATAGTTACAGATTGCGCGTCGTTACAGATGACTCTAGACAAAAAGGAAATAAGTCCGCGAATCGAAAGGTGGGCGATCGAGCTTATGGAATATGACTACGTTTTGGAGCACAGGGCTGGCACTAAGATGAAGCATGTAGATGCGCTCAGCCGCACCACGAATATACTCGTGATCGAAGATAACCCTTTGGAGTTGGAGTTAGCGATCAGTCAAAACCGCGATACAACGATACAAAAACTTCGAAAAAAACTCGAAATCGCAGAAGATAAGCAGTTCGAGATGCGAAACGGGCTCGTTTACAAAAAGCAAAACTCAGAATTAAGATTTTACGTCCCAGAGAAAATGGAATGTCATGTACTGCGAAAATATCACGACGAATTAGGTCACTTCGGTCCCGAAAAAACAAGGAGCGCGATCAACAAAACTTACTGGTTCCCACAGATGCAGGATAAGATTAAAGATTATATCAGAAATTGTCTGAAGTGTATCGCGTTCTCACCAAGCGTAGGCAAGACAGGAGGCTTCTTGCATCCTATTCCCAAGGGTAACATGCCGTTCACAACATTTCATGTTGACCACGTAGGACCTATTGACAAACGACAATTGATAAAACAACACATCCTCGTAGTTGTTGATGGATTTACCAAATTTACGAAATTGTACGCGACAAAAACGGCGGCGTCAAGAGAATCGGTTGAAAGCTTGAAACAACATTTTTCAAATTATAGCCGTCCCTCCAATATTGTGACAGATAGAGGCACCAGTTTCACGTCAAGGGAGTTTGAAGATTTCCTTCGAGAAAATAACGTTCGCCATGTGTTAGTGGCCACGGGCTCCCCGAAAGCGAACGGGCAGGTTGAACGTGTTAACCGAGTACTGGGTCCTCTTATCGCCAAACTGGTCCATAACCCTTCAGGGAAATATTGGTATAAAGTTCTCGCCGACGCTGAATACGCAATTAATAATACAATACACAAATCGACAGGCGACACTCCGAGCCGACTACTATTCGGGGTGAATCAGCGAGGACCAAGTGTTGACGGAGTTAAAGAGTACTTTGAGGAGAGGACCGAGCCGTCACAGCGCAATCTGACTGCGACCCGCGAGAAAGCCGCGGAAAAAATTTTAAAAAGTCAAGAGTACAGTCAGCGTTATTTCGATAAAAGCAGAAAAGAATCGAGGAAATACAAAGAAGGCGATTACGTAGGAGTTAAAAACTTTGATAGTACTCTAGGTGCTCCGAAAAAGCTGATTCCAGAGGTTAAAGGCCCATACGAGATAGTTAAAGTACTCCGAAATGATAGATACGTAGTTAATGACGTGGAAAACTGTCAAGCATCGCGTCGTCCGTATGAGGGAACGTGGGAAGTCGCAAACATTCGACCGTGGCATAACGAAAGGACTACCGTAGCGCGAAAGTAAATCTTGTATCCCTAGAAAATAAGTAATAACTGTACGAAAATTGGAAATCACATGTTGCAGTAATTGAGTCCGAGGCCGGACAAAGGTCAGGAAAGGCCGAATTGTGAGCCGTTGCGTCGTCATGACGAAAACAAGAAAGAAGCGAATAATATAAAAGGAAACAGAGTCGAGAGAGAGAATTGAGATCGGGCCTGAAAATAAAGAACGTATTAATTCGTTAAAACCAACAAGAGCCTCATAATTTAATAAAATCCACGAATCCCTCGACTATCCTTACATAGGCAACTAAGAATGTATGGCATGTATACTCTCAACAAAAATAAAATGGAATGGGAATTTTGCGTTCTAAACGATATTATAAAAATTTGAGAAAGATCAGCCGTTTTTAAGATACAGAGCACGATGTTTTTCACGAATAACAATATCAAGAAGCCATTAATAAATTATTGAAAAAAAAATTCTGAATATATTCAGAACACTTTTTTTCTTTTATACTAAATTAATTCATTCATTTTCTTGAATACCTTGGAATTTTTTCAAAAAATTTTCGCTTCTTTGGAATTCTTATTTTTATTTTAGAAAAAATTATCAAAAAATGAAAACTATTGCCAGTGATATAATGATATTACGATTTAATACGAGAATACGACATTATTTTGCTATTTCGTGATGAATTACGGGTCTTGCTTAATAATTATTGTATTGTCCCTAGATTTTATATAAATAAATACTAATAATGAATTCTTCCGGGACTCAGACCCGGAAGTATACTAAACATTCCACTTCCGTTGATACGCTAAAAATTGCAGCCGTATATGCAAATACCAAGTATACATATCTTGACATTAGTATACTGTATCTATGTATGCATTAAAAAATGACTCCCTAAAAAAGACCCGGAATGATACCTTTCACATATATATATATACGTTTATATCGAAATATATAAAATTATATCGGGCCAATTTTTGTATACAATTGTATATGATCAATTAATATACAATTTTATATATTTATATATATTCATTTTTACTCGGGTAATAAGGAACTAATTACATAAGCGCTGTATTCTCTTCACTCAACTCTCATGTATAACAAAATAACAAACGAGAGTAGCGAACTGGGAGCAACTTAAATACCATACGCAATCGCTCAACTGACTACCCAAGCAGTGAAGTTTAACAAGCTACAAGTACAAGTACAAGTACAAGCTACAAGTACAAGTACAAAAGTAGATAATATGCTGTAGCCTCTTAAAATCATTGCCAAAGATAAAGATTATTTAGTTGCATGTACTAACGTTAAGTTAAATATCGCACCGAAAGAGATAATTGAAAAGCTGTTGTTTAAATACGCTTAACACTCTTTGCTGAACTAACTCATCAGGTAAAGATTCCCAAAAATACATTCCGAAGATTACAAAGGAATTATGGAACGTAGATGTTCGGTGAAGAGGGATTTCAAAGTGAGCCCGCCTTCGACCACGTGCAGGTCTAGAGTACAGGCTAGCTATCGGGAACAACTCAAGAATGTAAGGCGGAGCTAGTCCGTGAGCAAGCGACGCTCGGACGCCGTCGGAAAGAGCCGAGCGCGGTCGAGAAACTTCGACCGCGCCTTCGGCAGCTACACTCATTCATGGGAACGCTGAGCACGTTCATGTGGCGCGTAAGAGGACTAGAGAGAGGGTAGCCTCTACACGCGATCTGGCTGCTGGCTTCTGGCTGCACGGCTCGCGCGTGACGTCACCCGACGGCCCGCGCGAATTCTTCTAATAAATTGCTCCCGCTTCACTCACACCCGTCCTAATGCCAAATGCACTATAATCCCTACAAATAAGCGGAAATATATTCATATTATTAATATTATATTAATTCTCATACTTTTATCGAGGGATAAAGCAACAAAAGAGCAAACGAATACAAGCCAATCATCTATCCGGCGGCGAATCACAAGTACGAAAATGTGCGCCTATTCCTCAAGCGATCAGATGGTCCAGTCGGTAGCGTGCCTGACTACGGTCCGAAGGGGCGCGGGATCGATCCCCGCTCTAAGTACTTTTTTTTATTTTTTATTTTTTTAGCGAATTGTTCATTCGTGACACACGCTCATTCAAAGAACAACAATTTTGTAATCGTATGATAATACATCTAAAATTTAGATGTATTATTATATTATACTTCGCTTACGATTGATACGATAATAATACATCCAAAATTTAGATGTATTATTATATTATACTTCGCTTACGATTGATACGATAATAATACATCTAAAATTTAGATGTATCATTACATTATACTTCATCATATTTCCATACTTTCTCCATTTATACAAACTTTCATCAAGCGATAAAACATTATCCCCGAAAACAAGCCAATCATCATTCATCCGGCCGCGAATCACAAGTACCAGAAGGTGCACCTATTCTACAAGCGATAGGATGGTCCCATTAGTAGCGTGTCAGGCTCCGGACCGCAGGGGCGTGGGATCGATTCCCACGCTCAGTATTTTTTTTTTTTTTTATGGGGCGAGTTGTTCATTCGTAAAACACGCTGAAATAAATTGCAAAATAATATATACAGGGTGACACTCGTGGTTCGGAACCCACGTAAAAAAGTAGGTCTATTGGAGGAAATCCACCCACCCAGAAAAAACAGAGGAGGTACGAGGAGATGATACAGAATGGGTAGTAGTTGGGTGGGTGGCTTGTAAAAACCCGTAAAGGGTGTGCAAGTAAAACTCCCCAATTATTATTATTATATACAGGGTGACATGTTAAGGGTGGCCACCCCCTTTTATTTCGCCCCCCGTAAAGATAATCGGATGGGTTGCAGGTGATTTTTGAAGGAAATTTTCTGAACTTTCCGATAGAAAATACGGCGTTCATCGGAAAATGATAAGTTTTGCAGTACGAAAGTGACCACTACGAAAATAATGTGAAAACATATTTTTTTCTGATAGGAATAAAGTAGACTTTATTCCGAATACGGGACACACGCGAAAATTTTTTTTTGAGTATCGCATCATTAAGAAAAGCTATGTCAAAATTGGGTGGTATAATACCAATTTAAACTTATCTCAACGCAACGATGGAATCGAATGAACAGGGCTGTAGTATTTTGTCTCCAAGTCGGTTTATCTTTTGCGCTCAAGTTCATTCTCCCAATGTTAATTTTGTATCTGTCAGTGTGAAATGCCAAAAAGGTTATTTAAAAAATGTCAGGTTATTGAAAAATATGTCGTCAACAAGCAGACGACGCAGCAAATCACTCTCGTACCGCTCGTTCAATTCCGTTGTTTCGTTCAGTCAAATTCAAATTTATTCGATAGCGCGCATTTTTGATATAACTTTTCTGAATGATGCAATACTCAAAAAAAAAATTTCGCGTGTGTCCCGTATTCGGAATAAAGTCTACTTTATTCCTATCTAAAAAAAATATGTTTTCACATGATTTTCGTAGCAGTCACTTTTGTGCTGCAAAATATATTATTTTCCGATGAACGCTGTATTGTTTATCGAAAAGTTCAGAAAATTTCCTTCACAAATCATCCGTGACCTGTCCGATTATCTTTACGGGGGGCGAAATAAAAGGGGGTGGCCACCCTTAACATGTCACCCTGTATATCCTTTCAGTGAGAAATTTAATTTAAGATTTGGCCTTGAAATGGAGAAACAAGCTCGGCAAGTCTTAGAATCAACATCAAAGTCGGCCATTAAAGGAGTCAAGGGATATTCTGTTTTATCTAGTTTACCGTTACTTGATCTCGCTACATGTGTAGTACCAGAATACATGCATTCGGTACTTCTTGGCGTTGGTAGACAATTTTTTAATTTATGGTTTAATGTGCCTGGTCCTTGGAGTGTTAAAAAAGATTTCGAAGAGATTGATAATAGTTTGCTAGCCATCCAACCTTCTCAGTCATTTAATCGACTACCAAGAAGTCTGAACCAGCTTCAATTTTATAAAGCTTCTGAATATTACAATCTAATCTTGTTCTATTCATTGCCCGTTTTTATCAAGCATTTGCCAGAGAAATTTTTCCAACACTGGATACTTTAGGTGATAGCTCTTTATACATTGCTCCAAGACAAAATAAGGATAATGCCTGATCTCGAAAAAGCTGATGAATTACTAAAGGTATTTGTTCACAAAATTCCCGAATTATATAATGATACCGTTATGACATACAACGTTCACCAACTATTACATCTCGTCTTGTGTGTTAAGCGGTGGGGCACACTGCACGTTACGTCGGCATTTCCATTTGAAAATCAAAATGGTTACATTGCTAATTTCGTTCATGGCAATAAACATATAGGCCAGGAGATAATCAATAATTTGAATATTAATCAAGGTGTGCAAATATTAAAATATCGCATCGAAAAAAATGCTTTGTGCAACACACATTCATCCAAAAATTGGGAATTGTTGAGGAAAAAAATGGTCATTGAAATTCGAGATGATGAACGTCAATTACTTGAATCTAATGGTTTGAATTACAAAAATTTGGATATGCACGTACGAATAAAAATCAATAATGAAGTTTTTACTTCGGTTAGGTGCAAAAGAACTAAAACCGATAGTTCAGTAATAGAAATGACGATTAACAACGAAAATGTTCCCATATATGGATCAAACCGTTTTTTCTTTTCATTTGAAAATAGTTTATATTTTGTGATTCAACGTTTCAGAGTAAAATACGTTGATATGTTTTGTCATGTAGAAAAAAAAGCCATTGTGACACATATTATACCAGTCGAAGAAATCGATGACGTTTTGATAGTAAAATATCAAGAAAAAACTAATATTAACCAACTAATCCGAATTGGAAAATATCTCTGTAAGAAACCCAATAATTGTAATCAAATTTGGTAAATATATTGCATCAATACATAATTTATTAACTTTTAATAAACAATTTTCTGATTACCTGTTTCCATACGCGAATAAAACCACGGAAAACTGTTTCTATATCTACTCATATGTGAAGCCATATAAAGATATATACAATTATATATATTCCAAAAGAAAATAAACGTATTCATATACAGTCATATACAATTTTATATGCAGTGGATAAAAGTTTCACGTATATATATATAAATATACACAACAATATATTGAACTATATATAACTATATATTATATAATATCTAATTATATAAACCCCTTATAAAAATAGTTTCTCCATATATCATTATATACAGCCTGTCCCAAAAGGGTCGAAGGATCTCTGAAGGGGTGGTAGATCTCGAAATTCTGAATCGAAAAGTCCTCAGCAGTTTTCAATCCGATGCACCCCTGATGAGTTATTAATTATTAATGACAGCCAATAATACGCGTGGGCTGGGTGGCGCGTGGTGGTGTGCGTGTGAGGGTGTGCCCCGCCGCATCGCGAGAGGCAGGGCTACGCCGCGCGACGTGGACGCGTGTGTGTGCATGGGTGTGAGGGCCCAAGCTAGGCAGCACGCGTTGATTGTATTGAAAGAGAACGCGAAAACAATAAGTAGCGCCCGGCGATGAAACATTATTATAAGAAATGGATGATAAATGAATGAAATGAATTTATGTGGAATTGTAAATCCTTAATGGAAAGCGAAATCTCTACTGAAGACGTTAAAATTTCATTTATTTAAATTAAAAATAAACATCAGCTTGGCGTTTTCTCATACGATATTGATTGGAAACGAAAAAAAAATTATACGCATTAATGGTCGAATTTTACGCATGCTAATTAATTTATTTACATGATTGTCCAACTAAGTTACTCACCATTCGAAGGGATGCTTGAATTTTTAAGGAGAGGATTTCATCCACTCCTCAACCCTAAAAATGTCTGCAAATTATGATTTGTTGAAACTAAATACATTCTGTGAAATATTCACAGACTGAAATGTTGAAATTTTTATTTCTCCGTGCCGAGAGTTTTTAAATTATTACCTGTCAGGATATTCGCTATTTCCCTTTTGAGAAACACCTTAAATTCAATTATTTCGAGACGATTCGTTCGAAAAGTAAGGAGAGATAGTCCAATCAAATAAACTTTTTTCGAAAAATTTTCGCCTACCCGAAAAGTAGCTGTTGATTCCGGCAGAAACAGGTATCCTTATTATCCCCTAAAGTTTGCGCCAGATTCTGTCCGTGCGTTTAGCAACAAATAGCGGTTGAATGCCGGAAATCAGTGATTTTTTTTGTTTTTCGCTTATATAATGAAAACTATTGGTCGGATCGAAAAAAGGTTAAATTGAAAGTTGTAGAGAATTGAAAAATCTATCGATTAGCGTTAGTCCGATATCAATATTCTAATTTGTTGCTTAACTATTGCGCTCGGAGATTGAAAAAAGGCGTTTTTTTCATTATTTTATTTAAAAATGTTAGAATGCATTTGAGGAGTTGCAATTGTGGATTTGAGAAGCTTTCAACTAGTAGAAACTACAGTTTTAATTTGGTTGAAAAAAAGTTGATAGTTTAGCAACAATCTAATTTGCAACTAAAAAAAGTGTCCCACCAGATTGTTATTTCTTGCCCTATGGATAATCGTAGAGCAATGAACGAAACGGTTTTGGATAGTCAAAGAGTTGAACTACAACTTAACATTTTTGGAAAATTGATTTTTGCAATTTGAGACCTTCAAAAATGACGTCAAAAAAACAACGTTATTCAAACTAAAAAACAATGAGGAAAAAATGGTCGTATCAGAATGCGACAAAATGCATTGGAAAGCTGCTATTTTTCTACGAATTTTGCCAACCTGACTTTTGTTCCACGATAATTAGGAGCCGAGATAACACTTTTTTTTTTTAAATTCCCCCTCCCTTTGTTTATTTATATGAAGCAACGAGACCTCGACGACTGCACAGAGAAAGAGTCATATTATCCATAAGAACCAGCAGAATTTGTTTTCCACAATTATTCATCGTATTTATTGATGGGGGAAGTGGCGGTTTTTCCGAGACCGTTCGACGCGCCGCGTGGAGGGGGAGCCGGAGAGAGCGACCCAGCGCTACGCGGCCGTCGTTTCGATCGCGCGAAAAGGGATTTCAAAGGTTCAAACTGACCTCGCTGTCTGTATCTCGGGAACTACTCGACGGATTTTGATAATTTTTTTCTTAATTTGTACTAGTGCATCGAGATATGATCGAATTTCACTATGGCTTTCCCGGATTGTTATCGGAAATTCCTCAAATCATAAATAATTCAATTTTTACGCTGCAAATTTAGTAAATAAATAGATTTTTTGGAAGGTTAATAACGTCGTGACATAAGAAATAAATGTTGACTTAAAATAGGATTGTTTCGTAGAAGGATTGAATAATTATAAATGTATATTGATTCCAATCAAAAAATTTATTTTACATTTTTAAATATTTACATGTTCTTACTATACATACATTTAAAGTATTCGTTTACTCCTATTACAATCTCGGTCGCTTATTTGCAATAGGATATTCAATTTCGCTCGCATCGCTCTCATCCTCATCATTTTCACTATCAAGGAACATTTGATTCATCAATGAAGATATTATGCTCGTCCGGAAATTCGTGATCAATATCTGAAATTTCCACACATTTTTTTACAACGTTCGTGCATGTTTCACCATGGCAACTATTACAAAGGCTCGTGCATTGTAATCCATGTTTTCTACAACCACACGTAGCTCTCTTGCACCCTTTTGTGCATCGACAACTAATTTGTCTTAATACATCCTCAGGTAAAAGCTTTTCGGTTGAGTAAACAGGCTGCAAACCATTGTCTGTTCTTTTCCACCCCCATCGCGTTGCATCTAGAATATTACCCAACCACAATTGTATTTGATAATACGAACGAAATATGTGCTGTTTAGCAGCAGCAGCTGTTGGAGGAAGGCTGTCTAACTTTAAAGTTGATTTGCACGCCGCTCTTTGAAAGTTAATGAAGCGCAATTCATTCAAATCAACTTCTGTACTACCGCCGTATAAAACAGAAATAATTTTGTTACCGCAACTGACTAATTCTTCAGGATCTGCATCTGTCTGAAAGAAAATTTCTGCGCATTTTTTCAACTCCGAATTTGCAAGGAATGATCTGATCAAACCTTTTTTTCCTTGATTATAAAAACAAGAAGTCGTATCGCACCCAGTGAATACATGCAAAAATGCGACTATATCACGAAGAGATTCATGTTTAAAACTACAAGATACGTAACTCGCTGCAGATTTATTCTTTCTTCCTGGTTTCATGAAGTATATGTTATTATGTAGGCTAGAAAATTGATTCAGCAGAACCAGCAAATCAATATCTTCACCGACTACAATAACATTACAAATTTTGGATGCGTTTTCTATTGCTGTTTTTATAATCAAGGCATCCGCGTCTTCTTCTGCAGTTCTGGTTTGAAATCCTAGTGAATTAAGCTCTTCACTCAGGGCAGCGATCAGTCGTATTTTATTTTTTTCATTAGATAGGAACTGTTCTTGAGAGAATGTTATTTTAGTTGTTCTATCGAAATTAATCTCTCGACCAATATTTTTAATCTTTCGTCGCGAACGTTCAACGTTTTTGGTGCTGTCTGTGGTTGTGGGATCTGGGTATTCATCGAACACTATACAAAGCTATTTGCTGCATACGATGATTTGACGTAATTCACGTATTGTTTTAAAATATCATTAATCGAGCTGTTGCTACTCCATGGAACTCTATGCAAAAGAAAACCCCCATCGACCACATGAATAACATTCTCAGTAGACAAAACAGCTTTATCGTTAAATGCATCATAAAAAGATGATTTATCGGTTTTACGTAAACAACCTTTGTCAAAAATTGACAAAGGATAAGGAGCAAGCTCGAATTTTAAATATTCTTTCATATCGGTTTTACTGGTAATGTTCATAGAAATTCTTTGAAAAATTTGTAACGGATCTATTGTTATGATATCGTTATCAATCGTCACTGATGAAGTTAATGATTTTAAAGAAAGAACTTTGTTTTTTCTCTCGAATTTCAGAGTACCAAATGTTTTTCCAACTATGTTATTTAGCAATTTCGAACCTATCTCAAAAGCTTTATAACAATTAATTTTATCATTTCCAACAATACCTGAAGTAATGGACATTATTTTTTCACCTACTGGGAAGGGATCGTAAATCTAAAAAAAACCAGATAGTTTCTTCAAATCCTTGGCATCTCGCGATATTCGGGTGATTCTCGCGTCAATATGTTGTTCTGATGATGAATACGAAACGTTGCAAAAAGACTCCATCTCGTTGCAGAGATCTACTAAAACAATAGTGGATAGTACCCATTTTGATAAAACGCTCTCGGAAATACCTCGACCTCGCGTTAAACCACCTTGGCACTTCATAGATTTCATTAAAACTTGTTCGATGGTCATGTCGGTCCAAACCCCACACCAAAATTTATCAGTCCTTCGTATGGTAAAATATCCCATATTTGCAATCTTATCGTACTCATACTCGTTCATGATGTTTCGTAAATTTAACATGTCCTGCAAATACAAGTGTGCACACTTTGCGTACAAGTTGTGGCCAGAAGCATGAAAATATGGAAGCATCAATTGCACTGCATCTAGATGTGATGCCCAATCCCCCGAGCGTTCTGCTGTAATGAATTTTCTCATAATATTAATCATTTTGAAATATTCGATCCAAAGCTGTGCAGTCGGCCCATTACGATTTAAAGCATTGATTGTAGATTGGAATCTATTTTTAATATCATTCAATTCTTCACTGTTTGCAAGTAGTTCTTGAAAGTTTTCTGTTTCACTTTCTGCAAGTAAATTCTCAATTTTGGCTTGGTCAACGTCAGATAAATTCATAGATTTAAAAATAATATTCGATAGAGCCAATTGAACGAGCGAATGACCTCGTACAGCTCTGGAGAACGCGTGCCCTGTGAGCGCTTTTTCCGCGGATAGATCTGCATATATTTGCTTAAATGCTTCGTTGATCCCGCTCCCATCCATTATATATCCTATCGCACCTAAGAAGGACATGAGCATATGAAACCCCCTGAGTCGAACTATAACGCATTTTAAATCGAAAGGGTCTCTATTTGGATCGACGTTTGCTATTATCTCGCGAGCTTTCAAGTATAGCGGCTGATCGAAAGTGACCATTCCGTGGGTTTGACTATATCTCTTACAATGGTTTGCAGCTTCGACTAGAGACGTGAATACTGTGTCGTAATTGCTGGGGGAAGCATTTATGAACGGTAATGGGATAATTCTAGAAATATCATACGATACTTTTTTGTGTAAATTTGACATAAATCCATTCCATCCTGGTATATCGGCTGCATCATAATACTTTCCGAAAAACCAAGCAATATCATTTGATGTGCTCTCAATTTCAGTCTGTATTGGATGCACATGACTCAAATTTTGAACAGGCACGTTATTTAATCCACGAGAGGTTTTTTTATCAAAAATTTTTACTTCCACAAAACCAAACTGTCCGATTACTTCGGATGAAGGAATTTTATTCGACCTAGTTACCGAATCATCTGAGGAAACGGCAGATGCTGGTGTAACGCACATAATGCCTCCCATCGCATGGAAAGTGTTGGAACCGTCGAGCGTATTGGTATTATGGTCGGCATTGTCGAATACGAATTGTACATAACTGTCTGTACTTATTTTATGTGATTCCGGATTATTCACTATAGCTGCCTCGAATAACATAGTCTCATTGTAAGACGCGCACAGCCCTAAATACGCTAATCCATCAATCAAGGTCTTTGATGCGAGTTTTTTATGGATCATCGATGAAAGCCCAAGTAAAATTGGCGATAAAAATGATCGTGGTCTAACCGATGAGATAATTGAATGACATATCGTAGCGACACGCCTATTCCATTTTACACGCGCGTTCTCCTTGTTAATATACTTGTCTTTAACAATAACATTCGACATGAATCGTTTCAGAGTTGTAGGAATGTCATCGTCAATACCATCAAGAAATTTGCTTGGTGCTCTATAATCGGTTATATTATATGGCTTCGATCTTATATCGCGCCTAATTATGTCCGATGCTAAATCAATAATTTGGTTCTCTTTTTCTTCTAGAGTTCCGCTACTATTTTTTTGCCAGTAATCAGTAATAATCCTATTCACGGCTACACGCGAACACATAATCAGATCATTTTTCATCGTATACAAACAAAGATTATCGCCAAAACGTTCCATAAGTTCTTTCCTCATTATACCAACGTCAGGCATGACACCAGTATATTTATCTCTCAATTCATTAAACGAAAATTGGCATTCATCGGCATGGTTTTTCAAATAATCTTCAATAAAATCTATAGCGTTCAATGTATCGTTATCTGCTTGGCGCACAGATAAGTTACCAATACAACTAACGTAGAAAGTACGCATACAATCAGCATGATAACGGGCATTCACACCTTTTAAATCTTTCACTGATTCTAAACGCGCTTTCAGATTCTGATTGAACTCATTATCAGGACGAGTTTTCAAAGTTTCCAATATCTTTTCTCTTGTATTACTTAATGCTACAGATTTTATTTGCACTCTTGTCTCTGTCAATATAGCTTTCTTATTGCAAAAAAAACATTTCGTTTCAAAATCGAATTTGTGAGCCTCGGCATTTATTAACCTTGTTCTGGCAAGTTGGTCGCTCATTGATTTTGCTGCTGCCTCGATGTTTTTCGCTTTCGTGTAGGATTTGCGGCAGTTTTGGTGGACCAAAAGCGATCGTCGATGTGCAATCTGGAGATGTTTGCGATCTTTCCGTTTTTTGCTGGCATCTATCACGTTGTCAATCGCCCGCTCTCCAATTGTACAAGATGTTTCTCTTGTCATGGGTTGATCACACAACACACAAATGGACGCTACATCCTCCGATTTACTACCACCTGCTACTTCCTCTTGCTCATCCATGTCTACTGCTGTTTGATAAATTAACAAAAAATATGAGAAAGTAGTTTCAATTCTTTTATTATGTGATAAATGAATTGATTTATGAATTAAAAAAAATATTAAAGCATATAATCAATGATAATTACTTTAAAGATGTTCTTGCGTTTATCAAAATCAAAGATTAAATTCTTGAATTTAAATTATTTTTTTCAAATTTTTCCACCGACATTTCCCACTCCCCGCGTACCGTCGTTATTGTATATAACATATATTTACTTACGTGAAATAATTCACTTGCTACAGCTTCGTAAACGGTCTAATTTGATGCACAAATAATGAATTCTGCTTGCACTGTTGAAGGATACGACGCTAATTCCAAAAACGGCGTTATATTTAATTGAAAAATAACGCTAACGAGAATGCTTTTATCGTCTTCATAAAAATTTCTTCTCACTGCTTGCAATGTTCACAGAACGAATACACGTTTGAAACTAACGGTCAGAATAAAAACCTATTGCCTGTTTGGCTCGCAGATGCCGCAGTTTATACCTGCGGTCCCTTTTCAAAAAGGTTCACGGTGGGGAGAGGCAGATGCTACTACACGCTCCAAAAGTGTTTATAAGCAGTTTAGGATTCAAATACTAACCGATCAGAAAACATGTGTTAATGAACATTTTCAGTTACAAGTTGTAAATATTCAAAGAATAAAATTGCACATAAATGGACCAAATATTTTCTTAATATTTCTTAAATATAATATGATTCAAATTTGTAAAAATATCAATTGGTACGGTGATGTTTATTATGAGCCGTGCTTTATTCATATTCGAATGTCAAAATAAACTTGCTTTCTCCGTCTAAGGTAACATTTGACATCGTATTATCAGAGTGAAGTTTGAAAGGAACGAATAATTTACTAAATTTGCAGTGTAAAAATTGAATTGTTTGTGATTTGAGGGATTTCAGATAACAATCCGGGAAAGCCATAGTGAAATTCGATCATATCTCGATGCACTAGTACAAATTAAAAAAAAAATTATCAAAATCCGTCGAGTAGTTCCCGAGATACAGACAGCGAGGTCAGTTTGAACCTTTGAAATCCCTTTTCGCGCGATCGAATCGACGGCCGCGTAGCGCTGGGTCGCTCTCTCCGGCTCCCCCTCCGCGCGGCGCGTCAAACGGTCTCGGAAAAACCGCCACTTCCCCCATCAATAAATACGATGAATAATTGTGGAAAACAAATTCTGCTGGTTCTTATGGATAATATGACTCTTTCTCTGTGTAGTCGTCGAGGTCTCGTTGCTTCATGTAAATAAACAAAGGGAGGGGGAATTAAAAAAAAAAAGTGTTATCTCGGCTCCTAATTATCGTGGAACAAAAGTCAGGTTGGCAAAATTCGTAGAAAAATAGCAGCTTTCCAATGCATTTTGTCGCATTTTGATACGACCATTTTTTCCTCATTGTTTTTTAGTTTGAATAACGTTGTTTTTTTGACGCCATTTTTGAAGGTCTCAAATTGCAAAAATCAATTTTCCAAAAATGATAAGTTGTAGTTCAACTCTTTGACTATCCAAAACCATTTCGTTCATTGCCTTACGATTATCCATAGGGCAAGAAATAACAATCTGGTGGGACACTTTTTTTAGTTGCAAATTAGATTGTTGCTAAACTATCAACTTTTTTTCAACCAAATTAAAACTGTAGTTTCTACTAGTTGAAAGCTTCCCAAATCCACAATCGCAACTCCTCAAATGCATTCTAACATTTTTTAATAAAATAATGGAAAAAACGCCTTTTTTCGATTTCCGAGCGCAATAGTTAAGCAACAAATTAGAATATTGATATCGGATCAACGCTAATCGATAGATTTTTCAATTCTCTACAACTTTCAATTTAACTTTTTTTCGATCCGACAAATAGTTTCCATTATATAAGCGAAAAACAAAAAAAATCACTGATTTCAGGCATTCAACCGCTATTTGTCGCTAAACGCACGGACAGAATCTGGCGCAAACTTTAGGGGATAATAAGGATACCTGTTTCTGCCGGAATCCACAGCTACTTTTCGGGTAGGCGAAAATCGTCATTTTGGGCTCTTGAACAGTTTATTTGACTGGACTAAGAGAGTCATTGATCGAGTTGATTATATCACTCATCAATTAACTTAGTCGGACAATCATGTAAATAAATTAATTAGCATGCGTAAAATTCGACCATTAATGCGTATAATTTTTTTTTTGTTTCCAATCAATAATGTAAAAGTATCGTATGAGAAAACGCCAAGCTGATGTTTATTTTTAATTTAAGTAAATAAATAAATTGAATTTTAACGTCTTCAGTAGAGATTTCGCTTTCCATTAAGGATTTACAATTCCACATAAATTCATTTTATTCATTTATCATCCATTTCTTATAAAAATGTTTCATCGCGGGGCGCTTCTTATTGTTTTCGCGTTCTCCTTCAATACAATCAATGCGTGCTGCCTAGCTTGGGCCCTCTCACACCCATGCACACACACACGTCTACGTCGCGCGGCGTAGCCCTGCCTCTCTCGGTGCGGCCGGGCACACCGTCACACGCACACCACCACGCGCCGCCCAGCCGACGCGTATTATTGGCTGTCATTAATAATTAATAACTCATCAGGGGTGCATCGGATCGAAAAACCGTTGAGGACTTTTCGATTCAGAATTTCGAGATCTACCACCCCTTTAGAGATCCTTCGACCCTTTTGGGACAGGCTGTATAGAAGTCTATATAATTATATCGAATCAAATTTGATGGAAGTGCATTTATATCTGATGATATATACAAATATATACAGTTATATACAATTGTATATACGTTTATAGGGTGACATGTTAAGGGCGGCCACCCCCTTTTATTTCGCCCCCGTAAAGATAATCGGACGGGTCGCAGGTGATTTTTGCAGGAAATTTTCTGAACTTTCCGATAGAAAATACGGCGTTCATCGGAAAATGATAGGTTTTGCAGCACAAAAGTGACCACTACGAAAATAATGTGAAAACATATTTTTTTCTGATAGGAATAAAGTAGACTTTATTCCGAATACGGGACACGGGACAAATTTTTTTTTGAGTACCGCATCATTAAGAAAAGTTATGTCGATATTGTTATGTTTAAATACCAATTTAAACTTATCTGAACGCAACGATGGAATCGAATGAACAGGGCTGTAGTGTTTTTTTTCAAAGTCGGTTTGTCTTTTGCGCTCAAGTTCATTCTCCCAATGTTAATTTTGTATCTGTCAGTGTGAAATGCCAAAAAGGTTATTTAAAAAATATCAGGTTATTGAAAAATATGTCATCAACGAGCAGACGATGCAGCAAATCACTCTCGTACCGCTGGTTCAATTCCGTTGTTTCGTTCAGTCAAATTCAAATTTATTCGATAACGCGCATTTTTGATATAACTTTTCTGAATGATGTAATACTCAAAAAAAAATTTTCGCGTGTGTCCCGTATTCGGAATAAAGTCTACTTTATTCCTATCTGAAAAAAATATGTTTTCACATTATTTTCGTAGCAGTCACTTTTGTTGCCTTGCGTATCATTCTTGCTGAATCGTTGGCGTTCTTGCATTTTGACTATTGTTGCTTAGATTATAACGACCTAACTGATGAGCTCAATACTAAATTAATTACTAACTAAAATACTACGATCTCCGACCAGACGTACACATCACTCCCTTCAGAAGGGAACTCGGTTGGCTCACGGTTAAATCACGCGGGCGTTATATGATGGGTATTATGCTCTTCAATGTTGTGCATATCCTTGCTCCTCCTTATATTCTTGGTCAGTTCCCAGTAGCTGGCTTACACTCTAGACCGGTTCGCGGACGTAGGCGTGCTCACTTCGAAATTCCCTTGCACCGCACATGTACTTTTCATAACTCCTTCGTTATCAGTGCGATGTACTTCTGGGAATCTCTACCTTATGAGCTAGTCTATTCAAGAGTCCTGAGCATATTCAAGCAGCGGCTGCTTAGTTATGTCTTCGAGCGTGATAGCTAACTTTATTTTAACTTCATCTTCTTCCATTAAAGTACCTGTCCTGCGTCGTTTTTTCGTATATTTTACTGAAAATCTTATTCTAGTACATTAGTAGGTTAACAGTGCGGGTTCTACCCCGGGTCCTCTGAGGGGGGTACGGGGCGCGGGGAAGCGAGCGCGGGCGGGTATGCGGTCCGAGGGCTAGTGTGATGGGTCAGTGTTGGAGGGGATGGAACGTGTGTTGAATGGAATAGTGAGGGGTCTGGGAGCAGGGTGTTGGAAAGAGATGGAGCGAGTAGATGGTGAGATAAAGTGCTATGCACCTGCATCTTAATTTTTTCTGAATGTTTTTTTTTTTTATGACTCTTTGGTGAGTTTTCCCGAATAGTCATAAAACGAGCATAATTTATTGCCTGAGATTATAAGAATTGTGTGAGTGACAATAGGGAAAATTTCATGCTGGTCCATACACAGAAAACAAAACAGTTGTAAAAATGCATAGAATGCATTCTAGACGTGTTGAGACGAATTTTATGGTAGGAAATTCGTGGTGACTATTAGTTGATATCCAGACGTCAAGATGTATGCAATTCATCCTGTTAAAAACGTGCTGGACATGACAGAGAGCGAGTTAGATTCTATTCCAAAGGCTATGCTGTTAAAGTATTGGTGGCGTGAGATTCATAGAGTGTGGCATCGTTTACCCGAACGCTATCAAATGGACAGTGAAATAAGGTCGTATCTTCCATGCTATGAGCATTACAATACGCCTGAAACCGTGGATCACATTGATGGAACCCCACCAGCGCGTCGGGCTTGTTATAAATGTTGCTTAGCCATGACGAATAGAAACATCGCTTGATGTATTTTTTTTCGGAATAGAGTGGGGTATGAAAATATAAAACCTGGCGATGCGAAGAACCCCTATGACATTACAACACGACGAGCGACGCAAAGAATTACAATATAGAAACTTTGAGAGGAAAAAAAAAATCAGTCTTTTTTTCCTCCTACAAATTTTACTAAAAAGTTACGTGGGCACTCTCATCAAATCATCTTGCAACGATCGCGTGAGAAGTACAAAAAAGTTTCATATACACTATACTGGAATGGATCTTTCAAATATCAACAAAGTGAGTCTTATGACTGAGTTTCTGCCAACGAAAAAATTGGCTGATCTACCAGTCCAAGCTGATTATCCTATATCGAACCTGAGAGCGGTTCAAACTAAATTTGGAAGGAGGTATGTCGCGGATATCGCTCGGGAATTTTCCATATTCCTGCCAGCTAGGATCGGAACAGCCTTTGACACGGATCTCACAATGTTTGAGAGCATTTTGGCTTCAGCTCTCAGCGGAAAACTCTATATGAATTACTTTGGAGGAAGATTCAACAGCATCGAATTCAAAGAAATATAATTTTCTTATTTCACATGTAATCAATGTATTATTATTACGAAGGATGTATAGGAGGAGGAGGAGGAGGAGGAGGAAGTATGTGAATAAAAACGAAAAGATGTATATTTTGAAACAAATTGTGTATTTATTTTTTTTCATTCGAAAATCCCTCGATTCCATGTTGCTTGATATACATTTAAACGATTTTTTTTCAAATGAGCTTGACATTCATGCAATTGAAACCTCGTAGATCAACGATGACATCCATTTTGAGCGAGCCGCTTTTCACTCGTCATTCAGATCTTATACTAATTTTCTTACTCCACCACTGATTGGATTGTACTCAACGATTCGATCATGCAGAATCAAACAGTATGCTGATGTCTGCGATGGAATATTATTTTTCATTTCAAATTCAATGCGAACATCCACTGGTCCAGATTTCAGAGAATCATTTTGCTTTGCACAGTCAATTACAACTAGCGGAGCATACTTCAAAAATTCAGATTTGCTTAGCCACGGTTCTGGCTCCTTACTATAATACGTACATTGGAAGTTGGCATACATCTGATAGAGCAATGCATACTGATTTCGATCAATATTCAGATTTAAATTCCCATATGGATAACATTGAGAGTTTAGATATAATTTTATGTCTGTCAGGTTACAATGATCGAATTTACTCGCATTTTTGTCTTTCTTATTTTTTCGATTGGTCTGAAAGCCGAGAATGACGTATCGCGGTTTCTCCAGCTGAGTAGATGTTTTCACAGACCACACATGTTTGGAGGTGGCGGGAAGTAATGGATATTCATATAATTCCCATGTACGATAACTCATAGGAATTGGCGTATCCTTAGCAATAAATTTCAAAAGCTGAATTTTTCGTTGATCCGACACGGTTACATATGGCACAAGCCATTCTATTTTTTGCAAAACAAGTTTGAAGTCTTCATTGGCTGTTTGTACAATCGCATTATCATCAGTTTTTGATCTCGATAGAATTAATTCATGCTTCGCATTTACCACAACTTTTCGATAATCTTCAGCAAAACCAAGTAGCATGCTCAGCGGTATACATATGTCAAAGTTACCAGACACATCTATAATTTGCTTCGTTTCTTCAATATCGAGCCAGCCTGTATTCTCAAGCATGGAACTTTTATTTGGACTCAATGAAGAATAACCCTTCAATAGACTTGTAAGACCAACATTTTTGTTTCGATCAATTTCTACAGCATTGAGCTCATAACGCACCTCTTCAAACAAATGACAAATGGCATTGTTGACTAGGCTTGTAGCAGTTGTCGGTTCACCATTATTTTTCGTTAGTTTTCCCGATATATGTAACGAGCTCTGGCTGGGAAGTATGCATTGATCTTGATTTCGCACGGAAATACGTATTTCATCGCTATTATTGAATGATGTTGATCCATATGGCTGATGAGCATGAATCTCGCAGTGTGTTATAGATTCATCAAACACGATGGGCGTGTTAATATTCACTATCTCTTCCTCCATTTTCTCGTATACAGCAGATGCAGACAATGCAGATCGAATAATCTCTTAAACACCTTTTCCACGCACTTTCAGGCCCAAATTCTTCAGAAATTGAATGTTTTGAGGTGTTATCGCTTTGCGCGTCGATTCCCGACTGGCTATCCATGTTGACTTATTTGGATTTTTATTACTCCTGTTAAAAACGATTCCCATTGCTTTTTATATGCAGACGAATAGTGATGACTTCACCACGAAAATTTACCAAATCACCGTCCTGATCCACAATTCGAAGCTGTATATTGTCTATTATTCGACTTGTGATTGGCAGATAAATAATATGCGATGGCACTTCGACAATTTTATAACCAGGCGGTACAGTAGGAAAAAATTCATGGATTGTATGTACTCTTTGCTCATTGACGTATGCACCACTCGTAATGCTACACTCGACACGCAGGGCGTTTACTTTGAGAATGGCGACTGGAAGATCAGACTTGTGTTTTTTATTCGCTTCCAGTTTACGTTTTGTAAATCCTAACAAACGTCCAATCGAATCATCGGGAATGAAATTTATTTCGCAATCACATTCAATTTCACTGCACAAAGTATTATTATTGGGTTTGATGGAAATTTTCTTATCCAACAATTCGGATTGTACATACGCCTCAATATCCTCTATTTCATAACTACCAGTAGGTATCGTTAATACGTCATTTCCCACATAAAACTTATTATTTCCATCATCTATATTTGGTATGGAATTAAAGGTCAATAATTCAATCAGCCCAAGAGTATAGTTTTTACTTGGTGATAATTCGATTGGTGGAAAATATTGAGCATCAAGTATGGAAGATGTTCCAGATATTGTCAGTGTAAAACTATCATCCATGATGGCAAATTGACAACTGATCGCATAGTATCACTGTATCCTACATATATAGAGCGTACTTATTTTTACGATGTAACTGCTTACAGAGAAATTTCAGACACCAATGACCACATTCAATACCATCATAATCTTGATATCTATTATAATTGTATCTAACGCTACCAACATCGAAATATTTCAAAAGTTCTGGCGGTGGTTGAATATTGCCGAAACTGTCAAAATAAATTACTTTTTTGCCCGACTTTTTGTATGCGACCCAGTGTGTACCAGGTCCAACATATTTGTCTAGATTCACAATGGCTGATTCACATTTGAGAGGTCCACTTGATGGTAGTCTATCGCGCATAAACACTCCGCGAAAATGTGGAATCTTCATGATCTTTGCATATTTCAGTAAATCCATGTCGGATAGTGGTTGATGAGGTAGCGTCACTTCACGTTTTTTGACGGCGTGATATAAAGACCAAGCCCTCGCTTATATGGTTTTAAATGCAATCCCTTGCCCAATGCTATAGCCTCAATCGTTCGATTATGTCGCTTAGTCTCATCCAATTCTCTTTTGGCAGCTTGAGCGGCTCCAACAGCTTTAGCTATACTAGCTACACCACCAGTCAATGCGCCAGCAGCACTGAGTCCGGCAAATATCGGTATGAGAAATGGCAAAAAACCTCCAATCTTCTTAGGTACAGGCAAAACACGAGGTGTACGTAATTTACATTTCATGATAATTGATCTCTTGACAATTGTTCTTGCACCTTTAAGAGCACTTTTAATAATTTTCATTGGATCATTGCTGCGTACCATTGTCTTCTTCGCAGCATTGACAACGTTTTTCCAGTCCACTTTCTCGTGCCCCATACCAATTTTCCTTTTGGTCTTCATAATGTTTGTCACCGCCCAGGCACTCGTTTTCTCACCGATACTTGCGTCTTTAGCGTTGACTCTCCGCCAAGCTTGTTCACTTAATATTTTATCAGCTAGATGTCTTGCTTCGAGATCGTTAGGATGTTTCGAATATGCAATGTCATGTTCCTTGCAAGCTTTATCCAGAGGATTAATTCCGGGGTCACCGCGTGCTAGACGTTTACCCAGTTTTGTGCCAGGCCCACAGTATTGATAACCGGGCAAATGTAGCTCAATCGGAAGTCTATTAATTAAATTGTTGATCAGACCTTTTCCGCGTTTGCTCATGCTCGCACAAAGTCTACTACTCGACTAATGGATAAATATTATAAAAACAGGATCTTATACAGTAAGGATGTTAGTTACGATGAAGCAGAGGTCGAGAGTAGGCCAACTGCCTGTTATGAATTTCGATGAATTTACGCGTGGTGATGGGAGGGAAAAAAGAAAACGTCATGGCGAATTATTGCCTAATACCATTCGTGCTATATTCTGTGGTCCATCAAACTGTGGCAAGACAAATGCATTGCTCACTCTCATAATACATCCCAATGGGCTGAGATTTGAAAACATTTATCTTTATTCTAAATCATCGGGACAGCCAAAATATAAGTTGCTGGAGCGTCTTCTCGAACCAGTGAGTGAGGTTCAATATCACACATTTAATGAGCATGAACAGGTGGTGTCGCCAAGTGATGCACGATCTCATTCCATAATGATTTTCGACGATGTGGCTTGTGAAAAACAGGATAATATGAGATCTTTCTTTGCCATGGGACGACACGAGATGGTCGACAGTTTTTACCTGTGTCAAACCTATGCACGTATTCCTAAACATCTCATACGTGATAATGCAAATTTCGTGGTATTGTTTAAACAGGATGAAATGAACCTTAAGCATGTGTATAATGATCATGTCAATACAGATATGACATATACAAAATTCAAGAATTTGTGCTCGGAATGTTGGAATTCTGACAAGTATGGATTTATTACAATTGACAAGGATAGCGATATTACTGATGGTCGATATAGGAAAGGTTTTGATGTTTTTCTCAGCATTAAATAATCATGTTTCATGCAAAGAGAGGCAGTATCGTATGTGACACAAGATGAAGCACGCACAGTTGTTGAAGGAAAAGAATGTCTTACATCAACTTGTTAAAGTAAGTGATGTAATCAGACGAAAACATAGAATGCTAAAAACGGGCAAAGATGATATTGAACGTACAAGACGTGAAGTCTTTAAACCAATAGTAGCACCATTGGAGAAGCTGATATCAAGTAGAGACATGTTGAAGGATGGAATTAAAGATGAGACTGTAGATGAAAGAATTAAAAAAGAAGAGAAAGAAGATGCAGAGGCCGAAGAAAAAGAAGAGGAAGCAGCTGATGATTATGGGAAGAAAAAAATGGAGAATGACTTTCCATTGGGAGACGTCTCTTTCAAATCAATGTATGAAGATGCTGTCGATGACCATGATAATTTTGATGATGATGATAACAATGATATTGGTGAAAAATCAATTCATCATAATGATGATAATACTGAAAATGATATGGATAGCAATGTAGATGATTTAATAAATGAATATCTCGTTTTGTTGCAAACAAACAGAAAAGCAGGTTTGGATGTCTCATATGGTGTACGTCAGCTTGCAAGTAAGAAAATAATGATTGGCGATTCTCCTATAGTGTTTAATACTCATGAGATTTGTGTAAAGGACAAAAAATACCCGAAAACCATTGGTTTGGTAGAGCTATTATTTAAAAAGAAGCCTGATGCTGATACCCTTACGAAAGACGATTTGAAATATTATGGGAATATCGTGATCTCGACGAATGCACATAAAAAATATTATGAAGCAAGTGGTGCGATACGAAAAGATACTAGCTTCAAATACAAGACCTATATTGCAAAGATGGACTCTTTTCATAGTGGTCAAGGCATGTACAAGACTGCTGAGAAAAATATGAAATTTGATTACGTTTATTGGGATGATCCTAATGAACTGGTGGATCGTTTACGTCTACTTATAGCATCACAGTCCGCTGGAAATCTCTCACATTCGAATGAAATTATCGCAATTATTGAGGAATTACGTGAAGCTGAAATCATTTATTAACGCCATCATCGAAACAATTTTATGCATTTGAAATATGGCGGTTGTGGTGGATGGAACACGTCTGAAATCATTTATCAACATCATCATCACAGTGACTGTGTACATTTGCAAGATGAGTGTTGACGTGTTTGGACGACAGTTGGCGAGAAGAAGTGCAATTAGAAGTAGCATTTCTGGGAGTCGTGGTCCTCCCGGTCAAGGATTTAAATTGACCCTCGATGGTCAATATGACATGAATAATAAACGATTGTGCAATATCGCTGATCCAGTTGAAAAAAACGATGCAGCATCTGTAAAAGTTATGCAAAGTGCTATAGAACAAGAAGTTCGTCTTGTATACAATGTTACATCATCCCTGCGCAATGATATCGATAATAATGCTATAATGATTCAGGCTCTTGAAAAAAATCTCGAGACTCATATGAAACATCAAATTGATATTGATGAAGTACTTGAAGATCTCTCGTCTCGTAATTCTCAGCTCATTGTACATCAGGACGAGAGACTGAGAGCATTCGAGAGAAATAGAAGTGAAAATGATAAATTGATGATCGTCAGTCTAGAATCACGCGTGAAAGAGCAGTTTAAACAGATTCAAATAGATTTTAAAGCGGTGCAAGAACTGATTGTGCAAAATTCCAAAATAATTGGCCTTTTGGAAGAACGACTAAACGCTCTGGAGAAAGATGATGGACGAGAAAACAAAGGAGGTTCTAGTTCATGAGCTACATAAACCAGCTCGAAGGAATTACCCACGTCGACGTGTTGATATCTATGGTTTGGATGAGACCTGGCAAGCTGACCTTGTAGATATGTCATCATATGCGCGACAAAACTTCAACCACAAGTTTCTACTCACCGTCATCGATACATTTTCAAAGTTTGCCTGGGCCATACCCATTAAAAGCAAATCTGGCAAACATACAACAATTGCAATGAAGTCCATACTTGCTAAAGGACGCATCCCGAAAAATTTACATGTAGATCAGGGAAAAGAATTTTACAATGCAGACTTTAAATCGATGATGAGAAATTTCAATATTCACATGTATTCGACGTATAGTAATTTAAAAGCATCTATTTGTGAACGCTTTAATCGTACATTAAAGAACAAAATGTGGATTAAATTTAGTCTTCGTGGCAATTACAAGTGGGTTGACCTTCTCGACACTTTGATAGCTGAATACAATAATACTATACATCGTACCATCAAATTAAAACCGAAGGACGTCAATACTACAAATGAAAAACAAATATTCCACGAAATTTATGATAAAGCGACGAATAGAGCGAAAAAAATGCTGCCAAAATTTAGAATTGGCGACAAAGTACGGATTAGCAAATTCAAGAATGTCTTTGAGAAAGGTTATACACCAAACTGGACAACTGAGATATTTACGATATTCAAAGTAAGGAAAACCACTCCTGTGATGTATCATCTGAAAGATCATCGAGATGAGCCTATAGCTGGAGGATTCTATGAACAGGAATTATCAAGTGCCAAATATCCAGATGTTTATTTGATTGAAAAAGTTTTAAAGAGACGTGGCAATCGACTACTTGTTAAATGGTTAGGTTTTGACAACACCCACAATAGTTGGATAAACGATCAATAAAAAAAATTTAAAAAAAAAAATCAACTTTTTCTCTCTCATTCTTTTCCTTCCACCAATCCATGGCGATGGGTATTGTAATATCATTCTTCTTCTTCTTCTTTTTCGAGAAAGCTATAAAGGTAAAATGAAGGATTCAAAAACAAAGGTTGGGATTTTTTTTCCAAGATGTAGTCCATTTTATTCAAGATTTCTTTTTTTTTTTTTTTTATTCATTATACAAGAAAAATCATTATTCACAATGATATACAAAAATTATTTACAAATTATTTTATACACTTATACAATATTACTAAACAAAGTATGTATACATCTATTTTTTACACATGAAATGATATAATTCTTTCATAAAAATAATTACAAAGATATCCTGTAATGTCCCCATGGCAAAGTGTTTGTAGTTTCAGGTATGATATACCGCTTGTCGTCATGTGGACTAAGAGCAATTTTTGTCTCTCTAATCGTATACACTTCATGTAATTTTGATCGTATGCATGACTGTTGACACGTTATTTCAATTTCCTCCTTTAAACATTGCACATAGTCATCAAACGTTATTGTTCGTGCAACGACATTACTTTTGACACCCTTGATCTTTTTTACATCTTTTTTATTATCAACACGTAGAGCATACATTTTTGCTCTCAGTCCAACGAACTCGGTCATTATTGCACCATTATTCTCATCTTTCATGAGACCTGGTACTTTCTTGTTGACTAGCGGTATACCATACAAGTTATCCACCGAATAATCGCTGGTATCGAATCTACGTATGTTACATTTCATGTCCTCATATGCATCGTCACACTCGATGTAATATATGAGACTGTCAGTGTCGGTGTACATAACTTTTGCCTTATTCCCATATAGAGGAGTCATGAACTCATGATGAAATTCATACAAACACGTCTTCGATATGTCAAGTATGCTCATACCGACATATATTGGTTTGTTGAATTTCACTTCGAGCTTACGTAGTTCGATAGCCACGAGATTTTCCGAAAAAACACTACAGCTATGGAAATTCGGTTTCGAAATCATTGCCTCTGCCCCATAACGACCATCCCAGTCTGTTAAAAGTCTAACGTCTACATGATTTCTCACATCTTCCATCGTTTTGCCAAAGACTGCATTATTCATTAATTTAAATAAAGTTTTTTCAAAATCATTATTTGCATTTGTACGAAACTGCGTATTCAATTCAATGTATGATTTTAACCAAGAAGATTGTTTAAATTGTAATATTCTATGAATTTTTGTTACTCGAAGACCATGTCGTATACATTGCTGCAAGTTACGATAATGAATTACATAACGCTTTTTCCCACATAGAGTCGCAAGTAGTTTTGTTTGACGCTTGGTGGGGGGTTTTTCATGTGTTGGACAAAACGGTAAATCCATGTGAGAATCATGTAAATGTTGCGGATAATCAATGTCAACTTCAAGAATATAGCCCGTGGGGGAATCTAGCGAAATTGTCATTACATCAAAGTTGGAAACATTCTCGACCCAGTGAAAACTTGAGTATGGCAATGGTTGACACATTGCCCATCCATACAAATTATTCACATCAAAGTACATCAAGTATGATGACTTTTTCGATGCATCAAATGTTTCCATGTACTTGTTATTAGCCTGCGCATACCTGCTGGAGCATTGACTTAAACCACCGCGTATACCACGTTCCACAAATAAAACCATGTCAATGTCAGTCAATAATTCAAATTGAATATTTGTATGTTTTAACATAGCATCCCATGTATATCCTGGAAGTGTATAGTAATACGCGGGGTCAAGTCCATAACTTTTTATACAGGTATCACGAAAGTTTTCAAAAACGTCTGCTAATAACAAGACATCCGTTTTCAGATACAAATCACTATATTCCCCAAGCGTTTGAATGGTAAACCGTTGCCAGACGTTTTCAGCGTGAGCATACTCACTCTCGCTTATCATGCTACCAGTCAATGAACTATAGAAAGATTCTAGTGGAGGAAGGCAGGTGTCATCCAACTTGCTAATACTATCGATATACTCATATGGGAAGACACCTTTTCGAGTTAACAATGCAAAGCCATTGGCTGGTAAGTTATCAAATTGTGATTTTAAAATTTTTAGCTTATCAATCGTTAAAAATGATGATAATTTATCAAGACTAGTATTTAAAAATTTATATGAATCTATGAAGCGCAATTTTATCTGATGTCGGAAATCATTCGATGTGTGAACTGTTTTCGTAAAGGAAATATATTTTTCCTTTGTTATTGGTAGTACGTTAGTTTTCCCTTCAAACGCTGTAGCAATATCCTTGATAATGAAATGTGCATCATAGCCTGATAAATTATGAAAAACTATTGGAATAAAAAATGATTGCTTGTAATTAAGGTTACAATCGGAATGTGCTGGGCCTCTGTAATTTCCAGTCAGATGACAATGATCGCGTACGCGTACTTCAAGAGGCTGAAATGATTTTTCACATATATGGCAGGTAGGGAAGGTTCGGAAATTCTCCCATTGATCGGGTGTTAACTTTGTCATGGGGACATTTTTTGACAATACATCATTAACACGAAAAGCTAATTTTTTTAATTCTTCAATAAACCATTTCACGCTATCAGCACCGCGATAAGAATAATATGCTGATTGAGCATGATCGTAGGTACACTTTACAAAAAACGCTACGCTGAATACCTCATGTCGCTCATACAAATTTTTCTCAACCGCTTGTTGATCAGTCTTCGCCAAGACACATTCAAGATCGGCATAGACAATGAATGGCAGCCGCTCTTTATTGGCCACATTCTTGAATTTGAGCCATTTGTCCTCTTGACTCGGCAATACAATTGCGCAATTGTTCATTTTGCTGCAATCGATCATGTGTATCAAGAGTTTATCATTACTCCTGAAGTAATGTAAACAGCTGTGGAAGATAAAAAAGAAGCATTATGCAGTGTTTTTCCACATTATTCCTCTCTTTTGTGTGGAATATTTTTTTCAAATTTGAAAAATCTTACCGATCGCAGATGAACAAATGACGCTTGCCGTTTGTGAGTTGGGAGCCGACTAATCTTGATAAATCTTTGATCCATGCAAAATGACCGATATTATCATTTGATGGAATATGCAATAAGTTAACATGACGATCTTTCTTGCAGTCCGTGAGATGAACCGGATAAATACTGTCTTTCTCACCAATTGTGTACACATTAATTGAAAACTCATTTTGAGACTCAATTTTTTTAATATTATTTACACACACAGGGAACTCAATCCCTCGGAGGTTTAAAACGGTTGACCAATGCGGGTATGATGATTCGCGTTCTGCATGGTTATCCGTGGGGTACAGTGCAGCAACCACTGCCCATGCAAAGCATGCATTGTCCATCGATTGCACATTCACAACAGCTTTTCTCAACGCAATTTTTCGAGGAATTTTGATGTGACACCCAGCGCGCATTGGATTATATTTATTTACATTTATCATCAAATTGCAAATTTTCACCAATGACCATCCACTGTCACGATCTTGAAAATCCTCCAGTGTTGTTAACGTGGGCTCAACCACGCATAACCTGTACCACTCGTTCAAGTCCGATGTATTAAACAATTCCTTATTTCGCGTATTGACACTTTTATTCAGTCGTTTATCACCTGTTACGAATTCACCATTGAGAATTGTGTTCACTTTGACACTTTGATGATTTTCTATAATGTCTTTCATGTGTGAACATACCAATGAACTGGCATCCTCCAAAAATTGTCGCGGATCAATATGTTTTTTATTCAGCACACATCCGGTCAGTATGCGGCCTTCAAACGCTGAATCAATTTCACGCCATAAAAGGTCATCATCATCAACTCCTGCACCCGTATGTATAAACTTTCCACGTGTAGATCTTTTCAATCCTTCGAGACGAGCTATTTGAGCGATGAGCGATTGTTGATTCCCAGTAGATAATCGCGGTCGTTTAATTCTTGCCTCATCTTCCAAAGACTCAATAAGAGCATCACATTCCCATTCCCATGAAAGATATTCTTGTGACGAATTTATTCGCACTAGCTGTTCACACAAATTTTGCACTGTCGGAAGATTTTCCATATTTATGGTGGACAAAATGTCGATAAAACACTTTTAGGGCAAAAAGAAATCTTCGTAGCGCAATCGTTCGTGTTGTAAGCGAACGGAAAAAAATTTCGACAAAAAAAGGGTCCTCACGATGTCAACAAGTCAACTGCCGGACTGAAAATGGTTAGTTTTTATGGATAGAATCCAGAATGCCTTGGAGAACAATTGCTGCCTTAGACTTTGAGATTGGTCCTTTTTCCATAGAGCATCTCTACAGTCTTAGTTACTTTCCATCGACTCTAGAACCCATTTTTTTTTTTGTGGCTTTAAGATGACATTCTCTACAGGGGATAAAGGACGTGCCCCAAACTACAATAGAATAGACTTTACTACTTTCTCCATGTAAAAACAGTAGAAAACCCGAGTTTTCGTCAAAACTCAAAGACAATTTTTTTCTACATCCGATTGTGAATTCAACGTAGATGAGTCCAACATCTATGTGAAAGCGTCCTTATCTTGCACCACCATCAAAATCAGGTTTGAAAAATAAATTTTACGACTTTTCCCATCTCTGCATGGTGTACTAAAGAAAATGCAAGTGGGGCCTTGCATGCTTCAAGCCCTTTTTTTTTTGCTCAAGAAAACGTTCCCCAACTTTCGCAAGAGACAAAAATGGGGAGGGCAAAACGACAAAATTGTAAGACCCTGGAAAAATTTCTGCATAGTTGTGAAACGAATGTTGAGCACGAAACATCCGCAAGTGTAAAATGGCTGAAGAAAACCAAGTGATGGATTTTGAACAGTTTGACGATAACATGATTGAAGACTCTGGTGATGAGAGTGCTCCAGCAGACTCTGATTACGAGAGTGATGAGGCACGATCCTATACTATGCGGCGTGGCAAAATAATGCATCGTGCTGAGTTGCAGGGTCACCCCGACAACAGAACAGTTTGTGCGATTGTGTTTTATTACTATGCTGGAGGTGATAAACGTTTTTGTGCGTCATGTTTTCATGAAATGAGTGATATGTTCGAATGGTTTGAAGCAGTCAGTAGACACAAGACTTCAAAATATGATAGGATTCGCGATCGCCGGTGCAAAGAGTGCTCTAAGCCTCTCTATACAATTATACCCGACAGAATGTGTCAAATTTGTGTACCAAACGAATGACAAATTCAACGTAGTCTGAGACTTTTGTGTGTGTGTGTGTGTGAAATGAGTAATAAGTGTATAATATTCAATAAGAGACATATTAAGTAGTTGGACATATAAGTAGTTAGTATATATGGACATATATTGAAAAAATGTGAAGAAAAAAAATGGGCGAACATAGCATTTCTTCAATCATATGGTGAGTTTTTCTGTATAATTTTTAATATTATATTCCCACTCTACCTACTTTTCTTGAACGCTTTTTTTTTCCTCCATCTCTCTTGAACATTGAGATGCAGGAGCATGGTAGAGAGGGAGAAAATATGGGGTCTGTCTCTTTATCCCTACTCTCACTCTCTCCATCTTTTACCCTCTCTCTCCCAATGATCCATTACTCCCATTTTCTTCTTTTTTTTTGCTCCATCTCTTTCCAACTCCCATACCCAAACACGTTAGGATGCAAATGCTTAGTAGAGAAAGAGAGAAAATCTATCATGATTTTTGAACTGTCATTTCTCCATAGAACTTATGTAACTTTTTACGACTGTTTTGTTTTCTGTATATGGACCAGCATGAAATTTTCCCTATTGTCACACACACAATTCTTATAATCTCAGGCAATAAATTATGCTCGTTTTATGACTATTCGGGAAAACTCACCAAAGAGTCATAAAAAAAAAAACATTCAGAAA
>OY390728.1:1284604-1335639 GCA_959613375.1 Heteropelma amictum | reverse complement strand
TCGCGTGGACAAAGCTAAATTCAGTCGGAAGCGTTATAGAAATGCCGTTAAGACATTGCGGAAGCACTTGAAATGGGATGGTTTGGAGATAAAAAAGCATTGTAAAATAGAATTCCGCGAGATCGTTTCAACCCCTCCGATCACTATAACAGACGAGAATGTCGAATATTTCTATTGCCCGAGAAACGGAAGTTTATTGTACACAGTAGAAAACAGCACTGTTCCTATCATTACCTTAGATTAGATTATTATGTTGTTAAATGAAAACGCAAAACTCAATCTTATTTTATTATTCGAATCAACCTCCTCGTGCCTTTGTTATGCAACCTGCCAAATAGATGTCTGAAAGGAGGGCAGACTTGCCAGATCCATTTCTTACTCTTTAACGCGGGAAGGCCACGAGAGTAAATGGGCCTCGAGAACGGAAGGACGATAGTTGGTTTACATGCCCATCGTACCGGATGCAATAGATTCCCAGAAACCTCGTGAAAGCAACACAACGTAGGCTGAAGTCCTCTTCGAATCTCTCAATGGTTACCATGCCTGGAAATTCAGGGCGACCGATCCCTCGCATTGCGTAAAGTGTCCATACTTTTATTGTATAATCGAGAAGCGATATTGGTTACCATGCCAATCGCCTATCATTATAGAAGAGAGTTTGAGTGTCACGAGCTGCCGTTGCCCAAATGACGATATCTTTCCCTTATTCCCCTTCCCGTGCTATTACGCTTGGAGTAGGCAGAAAGTGGGGAAATAACTTAACTTGTCATTTCTCTCAGACGTGACACTATTTCCGGTTTTTGGAATGGTGGATGTCTGTATTGTCTTGTATTAATTGGAATATCATCCACGGTAGGAATTTTGTGCGTACATACATTAGTCGATTTGAGAAATTCACCTGGCAAATGAAAGAGGTCTACGTGTTCCTTTACAAGAGTGGAGGTTGCATTACGCTCTTCGTCGTTAAGATGATCAAGATTTAAAAGATTCATTACCTCACTAACACAGTTTCCTCGCGTCCGAGTACTATTTTTGTGCTCTAAGGTCTGGTCTTTTGTGGAATTCATTTCCGTTTGGTCGTCCTCGTCTATGCTCATATCAAAAGGATATAAAGAAATTACGGGAGCATTTATCTCAACGTCTTTGTCTGAGGTGTTGATGGCATATACAGGGTGACATGTTAAGGGTGGCCACCCCCTTTTATTTCGCCCCCCGTAAAGATAATCGGACGGGTCGCGGGTGATTTTTTAAGGAAATTTTCTGAACTTTTCGATAAAAAATACGGCGTTCATCGGAAAATGATAGGTTTTGCAGCACAAAAATGGCCACGACGAAAATAATGTGAAAATATATTTTTTTCTGATAGGAATAAAGTAGACTTTATTCCGAATACGGGACACACGCGAAAATTTTTTTTTGAGTATCGCATCATTAAGAAAAGTTATGTTAAAATCAGGTGTTATAATACCAATTTAAACTTATCTAAACGAAACGATGGAATCGAATGAACAGGGTTGTAGTGTTTTGTCTCAAACTCGGTTTGTCTTTTGCGCTCGAGTTCACTCTCCCAATGTTAATTTTGTATCTGTCAGTGTGAAATGCCAAAAAGGTTATTTAAGAAATGTCAGGTGATTGAAAAATATGCCGTCAGCAAGCAGACGACGCAGCAAATCACTCTCGTACCGCTCGTTCAATTCCGTTGTTTCGTTCAGTCATATGCAAATTTATTCGATAACGAGCATTTTTTATATCACTTTTCTCAATGATGCAATACTCAAAAAAAATTTTTCGCGTATGGCCCGTATTCGGAATAAAGTCTACTTTATTCCTCTCAGAAAAAATGTGTTTTCACATTATTTTCGTAGTGGCCACTTTTGTGCTGCAAAACCTATCATTTTCCGATGAACGCCGTATTTTCTATCGGAAAGTTCAGAAAATTTCCTTCAAAAATCACCCGCGACCCATCCGATTATCTTTACGGGGGGCGAAATAAAAGGGGGTGGCCACCCTTAACATGTCACCCTGTATATAAGCTTTGCCGTTGCTGTTAGTAACCAAGGCTTCGCCTGCAAAGATGTCATCGCTCAAGGGTATGCGTGGTACGTATCCCGTCTTTAACGTGTTATTTACCCGAACAAACATGATCGTTTTATGTCTGGCCTGCAGAAGAAACGATTCTGTGTTTGTGAATGGATAATCTGTATCATTCAGCCGTAAGTATTTCGCTAACCAATCGATTCTACCCTTGTTTTCTCCTAATGTCTCGTTACCAAGTATTGCATCAAATTCTATCAGGAAATTTTCTGAAACTACATGGAATATCTCTAATTTATTATTGATTTCAAGGTTGAATTCACCCACGGTCACGGGTTTATCAGTGTTTGAGAATCCTTGCAGTTCGTAAATTATTGAACTATCGATTGTATTTGGATTTTTCAGATTATTTATTTTGATCAAATTTAATTGAGAACCGGAATCTGCCAGAAATAAGGTTTTTGATTTAATTAGATCCTTCGAGCATAAAAATATTGTCGGAGAATTGTAATTTATAGAAGTGAAACTGAGATTACAATTTGCTCGAAGAATTTTTTGTGAAGCATCTGTGCTTATTCGATCCGGCGCTCTTGCGAGTGTTGCCCCGTCGCAGCGCCCTGTCGAGGGATCGTTTTCCCGTTTTCCTGCACATTATTCGAATTCTCTTGTTCGGCTTTTTTGCCTTCGTTAAAAATTCGTTTACCACAGTCTTTTATCCAGTGACCTTTTTTCTTGCAATAATTACACAATGCAGCGTCCGTATTGGTTTCTAATTTCGGTTTGTTGTTTGATTTGTTCAATGCAAAACATTCGTTTATTGTGTGGTTCGTTTTCCTGCCATGTGTACAAAATTTATTCGAATTAGTTTTCGTGTTATTGCGAAAGTTATTTGATCGTATTATGGGTAAACAAGTTTTCATGTTTTCATTTCTGCCTCTGTATAACCCATTGATCGTTCGATTTCGCGCGCTTGTTTAAAGATTTTTGCAATATCCGGTTGGTGATCAAATGAGATGTGAGGGCGATATATCGGCTTAATACCTTTTCTGAATTGATCAGCTGCTAGCTCTTCTGCAAGTTCTATTGCTCCAGTTTGACTCTTAAGGGACGAACTGTCGATTGCTTGTCTAAATTCTGTTAAATACCTGATTATTCTCTTATGAAATTCTGTAACTGATTCTTTACTTTTCTGTTGGAATTTGGAAATTTCTGAAAACCACATTACAATTGGTTTTTTAACAATGAATTTCTCTTTTAACGTTTCTATTAATTCATTTATTATTAGAATTGGAGAACCTTCTAATGCTTCAAAAGCTGCACTTTTGCATCTGCTCTTCAAAAACGCTACGACCGTTTTTTCCCCAGTCGCGGCAATAAATTCTCTTGCTGTATCGCAATATTCACGCGTCCGAACCGTCCCAAAGGTGTCAGGCTGCTTCCGAAAGTTGACCTGGGTCTCGAAGCTTATGATGTTGGTGATGAGTGTGCGGTCAGTCACACTTACAGCAGGTTTCTCACGTCGTATTATAATGTTACACTTGAAGAACGTCTTGTAGATTTATGATGCGAATGAACAGAAAGGTCTTCGGACACGAGCTTAGTTCACAATTTTAATTCACTGTTACCGATTTGTTATTTGATAATGATACTCTGTTATGGTATAAATCACCGAACTTGTTTTCCGTTGCCACCAGATTTATTGCTGGTGCTATATTATTGTTTGTTTTCACTGCCACCAGATTTGTTGGTGGTTATTTATTAGTTTGATTTTTGCGCCACCAAATTTTTAGCTGGTGCGTATTTGTTGCTTTCCGCTGCAACCAGATTTGTTGGCTGTTACGTCCCGAGAAAGGGTTTTGATGCGAGACACGTGACCACCGAATTTAGAGCATGAAAGTTTAAATATCTTTCGCCAATGAGTTGTTGATGGTTGGTCTGCAGCTCGCGAATATAATAGCCAATTGAGTTTTCACACTCGATTCTCTTCGGAGATGTTTCGAAGGAGTAATTCCGGAGAAATTTCGATGAAATTTCCCGAATAAAGAATAATGTCCGTCGGATAACAAATTAACAGAGTATTTATTTATCAAAAGTAATTATCACTAAGTTTAAACAAAGTCGGTACAGTTTGTATGGATTTTATAATCGGTTTCGAATCGTTTCGATACGCGTCGGAGAGCTAAGTCTCTTTTACGGAGATTTACAAAAGTTTGTTTACGTCCGAAATTTACAATAAGTAACGGACGTAACGACGACGTGAACTCGATAAAGTTTGTATAACGATAGAACGTTTTTGAACGATTGAATCTTTTTGGACGATAGTACGTTTTTGTGGTTTGTATCATGGTTTTATAATAATTTCTTGGGAAAGGTGGGAGTTGATTAGCGCCTCCCACGGTTCAGTTTTTGAGATGGAAGTTAAAAGTCATTGGTTAGACAAGATTGTGGATTAGGCAGTTGCAGGATAAACAGATTGCATTTGTGCATTTAGAAATTAGGGCGGAGTTAAAATGCAAGGGAGGCTTAATAGTCATCCTTGGTTTCGGAGTTTCTTATCTCTATAGAGTGGCGCGACGGCGACGCTTAGGCGCGACAGAGTTTAAGGGTCGTCGTCGTGTTTTTTGGAAAGTTATTTGATATTTGATATTTCTCTATGTATAGATGAAGGCGACATTTGGTCGCGACAAGCTTCATCTTATTTTTCAGAAAGTCTGTTTAAAAAAAATTCTTTATACATGGGGGATGGCGACACTTGGTTGCGATGGTCAAGAGTCGTCATCCTGTTTTAGGGGAGTTCGGCTTTTATTTTCTTGAATTTAAGTTTGAGAAAATTTCGCATTTTGAGACGCATGTGGTTTGAAGTATTTCAGTGTCTCTTAGATACAGAAAAAGAATAAATGAAGTGTATATAAAAAAAGGTTTGTGCGTGGGAAAGATCCTGCAGGGACTTTCCCGTCGCTCTTTTGAATTCCACATGTGGGAGGAATTTTCGGGGAAAACGCTGGATGCGATTGCTGCTGAGTTTTGAGACAAATTATTTATGCCGAATTTAGGGAAATTTTATGATAAAAAAAAAGGAGTGCGGTGACGTCGAGTGAGGTCTCTCTGTAAATGTAGACAGTATGTGCTGGGTACGCTTTTCCCGGAAGGGGAGTATTTACAACTACCATAAATCCAGAGGTACTTGTATACTACAAGCTATGCACTTCGACGAAGAAAGATACCGGTATGTGCGCGGTCTGCAAGTACCTACTGTCGGCATTGCATAATTTTTGAAAGGGGGCGAAAAAAAACGTTCGAGCATGAGGCTGGGACGTAACATCTATTGAAATTTCATTTTTAATCTAAATTAATACTTGATTTGATTTATTTTCATCCCTCTCATTGATTTAAATAGATTACATTAGACACATTCTCTAACCGAGATATTTTGATTCTAGCAAAATGGATGGGGCTTCCCATTTCGTCGGGTGCCACCCAATTTTCAGTATCTTCGTGGATAACATATATTTCATATGCGAGAGAGGCGTACACGCGAGGGGACGGCGAATTGCCAATTTTCATTATTCGCTCCTTCATCTCTAAAACGTGGGTTCGAGCCATTCCCAAGAGATGAGGAGCGGATAAGGATCTTCCTCCGCGTCCATCGGCGGTGTATTTTACGCGCCCTCGAACGTAAGTAAAACTTTCATTGAGAATAGAATAATTGTACGTGCCGTGGCGTTGTAGTTCCCGTGTGGAGGCGCTTTGGAGATTTCAAGGTCACCTTTATTTTTTCAAATGAGACCATCATGTTGACAAATTTTTTTGAAAATTGGTGTGAACTTTTTTCGGGATCTTTCATGGAACTCTGAAGAAACACATGATGATCTCATTTGAAAAAATGGAGGTGACCTTAACATCTTCAAAACGCCTCCACACGGATAAAGCTCGCAGCCACCATTTGATGACCCCCTGCGAACTATGCAATTTTTGTTTTAAAAGTTTTTTTCTGAGTCCGATATTTGAGGAAATATTTCTACTGATGAAAATTGTTGCCTCACCCTATATACATGATTGACAGTAAGAGCTTCGTACAACCAGATCGATGACTTTTCCGGAGTAATATCCGCTGATCGTTGTAATACCAAAAAGTGATTTGAATCCTCGTTTTTTCCACGTTCCATCACCAGATATTTTCGAATTCAGGATAGGTCTCTCGCGTTTCTCGTTCTTTCTTTTCTTCTTCAACAGCTTCCTTACAGCAGAATTCATACACTTTTCTCGCAGCGGCGTGGATGTGAGTGCACATTCCGTTGTAAGTTTCTTCGGCTATATCACTGCTGATGTTCATGTCATTACAAAATAAATTCATTCCTTATCTGCCAACACATAAGAACCGCATGACACATACAATCCTACGATTTATCTTGAAACCAGTGTTCAGTAAAGGACCTGAGTTGATTTGTTTCGATCCCCAGTGGCAATTGACAATGTTGTGTCCCGATATTTCAAGATAGAGACTATCGTGAAAATAGGGATGAAGGTTTTGGGATCTACGCCAAACGAGTTAAACTCCAACTCAAGCAGCTACAAAATACTTGTAAAGTTTATTGACTAGGTTGGTTTAAATAGGTTTAACAAGAAGTACAAAATGATGGTTTTGCCTTCGAACCAAACCCGTCGCTGCCCTGATCAAGACTGACTTTCGGGATCGATACGTCGTCGCTCGAAAGGTGACGGCTATCGATCTTTTGCAATAATCTGACGAAGCATTGTTGCAATTATTTGCTCTAAATTGCCTAATTCTGCTGCGATAAGCAGTTGAATGCTCTTTTATTCGGTCGGTGATTGACCGCAGTTCGGTCGCTGACCGATGTTGTGAAATAGGGAAATTCCGGGTCACAACATCCCTCCCCCCTTGGAAGAACAAATCTCTCCCGAGATTGGCATTGCGACTTTGTGTTTGGTCCTTGGGCTAACAAATGTCGTTGTTTACATGTTTTTAGCGATTTAAAATTCTATAATTCCCATATAATTACATATTTGCACCCATTGCATGATTAATTATTTTGTGTCCCCGATACAAAGTGGGACATACGTATTTATATAATTCAGTTCGGTTATGTATGTATGTATGTATTTATGTATGTCTCATGTCGAATTCGTGCGTTGTGTTTTTCGTATTACCTTACCACTAAGTGAGGGTACAGGTAACTTGCGTTTTGATGATTTAGCTGTTTGCGGCTCGGTCGCGCAGCTGATGATGGCCGGCTCGCTGTAGATCGCCACTGCGGGTGTGCGCTCTCGCTTCCGCATATAGAGATATATACAAGTCGCTCCGATTATTATCGGCACGATTGCTCCTATAGAGTAGCTTCCAATTGCGATTTGTCGTGTTACCTCTGCCTCGCGAATTCCTTTTATTTTTGTTTTCAGCGTTTTCAAACGTTCTCCGATTTTATTTATTTCTGCTGGATTATCTGACAATTTGTGAGGTAATTCGGGTACAATTGACGTATACTTTAATAATTGTATATCCTCATTTAGCATTGTCAAATTTGCTCGCGGTAAAAATTCGTTGTGTACAGTTTGTTTTATTTCTCCTATGGTTTCGATTCTAAAATTAGGAGTGGTGACGGAACATTTTCCGTCCAAAGCCAGAGTCCCTGTCCCAATTAATGTTGCATGTTCCAATTGTCGCGTTCCGCAATGTATTAATAAGGTTTCAGGTTCCGGCGCTACGTATAACCATTTACCACGGTGTTCTAATGCAATTATTAGCGTATTGTTTAACTGTACGATGCGCTGATGGCATTCCGCGTTTTTAACATTATGCGTAATATACATCGTTGTTTCGCATGATGTGCAAGTGTGCGCGGCTAATATAGCGCGTCTAGGTCTGCATAGATAATGAGTTTTTAATTTTTTGCACGATCGCAGCTCGCTTTCGTCCATCATTAAACAAGATCTTCGCGTTTTTTCAACGATGACGATTGCATTTGTTACCTCTATAAATTGAAAGTGATTTCCTTCGATCTTCGCGGGCAATGGATACGCTCTATTTATTATGTATTCCTCGTGATTTATTAGTGGAATTTTGATTACCAGGACGAGTTCTGTCTCTACGCAATACGCACCTATTTCGCTAATTTCTAATAATTTTGGCATTTCTTCCGGCCGCACGGGCGTCGGAAACGACAGACCTTTCGGCAAGTACGTAATGGCGTTTTTTAAGTATTCTGCCATTTGCCCCGGGGGCAAGATGCTTGGATTAACTAATCCTTTTGATAACCCTGCTATAAAATCTGTCAGTTGTCTGACTTCGCTCAATAGAGATTCGGTGATCATTCCCATTGTTGTAAGTTTCTCGTCTATTTGTTGTCGTTCATCTAATCTGTCCAGACGGTTTGTCAGGCTGTCCCGTACGCTCACGACGAGTGATTGTAATTGTTTTTGGTTTTCCTCCAACCGTGTTGTTGATTTGTTGAACAGGTGTAATGTCGACTCGAGAATTTGAACGTTTTCGCTAAGGGCGTTTTCTAAAGCATTTTGATTGGTCCCCAATTTGTTGAGTTGTTCGTTGATTTCCGCAGCATCCTGTGCATCCATATTTCCCGTGACTGCCTTGATAATCGAGCCAAGGCCGTTAATTATGCCTCTACGGTGACGTATTAATTTGCCACCCGTTATATCGTGGATTGCTCGAAGCTCTTGCTCGGTCCTCTGTAGCATTTTTGCTGCTGTGTCGGCAATCGTATTGCACAGCACGTCCTTCGTAGCTGCCCAAGTACACAGCCCTGTTAAATTTGTAAATGTATTTTTTATTTCCCTTTCTTGTTTTTCTAACGATCCGAGGTCCATTTTTATGATTAATTTCCATGTGTCGCTGGTTACGGATAAAGTTCCTATTTCTTCGTAATAAATCCCTGGGTTGGTTGAAAATTTGTCCACCCGGTATGTTTTCTCGTCCCTCTCGGCGGCGATAGCGACGAGGGGTACTAACCAGTGCAGCCAGATCGCGCGGAATTCTTACCCTCTCTCTAGTCCCTTCCGCGCCTACCACACAACCAGAGAAGCGCGTGTCCGTGAGCAAGCGACGCTCGGACGCCGTCGGAAAGAGCCGAGCGCGGTCGAGAAACTTCGACCGCGCCTTCGGCAGCTACACTCATACATGGGGACGCTGAGCACGTTCATGTGGCGCGGAAGAGGACTAGAGAGAGGGTAGCCTTTCCGCGCGATCTGGCTGCTGGCTTCTGGCTGCGCGCTTAGCACGGCTCGCGCGTGACGTCACCCGACGGCCCGCGCGAGACTCTTCTAATAAATTGTTCCCTCTTCACTTACACCCGTCCTAATGCTAAATGCATTATAACCCCTATAAATAAGCGGAAATATATTTACATTACTAATATTATATTAATTCTCATACTTTTATCGAGGGATAAGCAACAAAACAGCCACCGAATACAAGCCAATTATCTATCCGGCCGCGATGAACAAGTACGAAAATGTGCACCTATCCCTCAAGCGATTAGATGGTCCAGTCGGTAGCGTGCCTGACTACGGTCCGAAGGGGCGCGGGATCGATTCCCGCTCCAAGTATTTTTTTTTATTTTCTTTTTTTGGGCGAATTGTTCATTCGTGACACACGCTCATTGAAAGAACAACAATTTTGTAATCGTATGATAATACATCTAAAATTTAGATGTATTATTATATTATACTTCGCTTACGATTGATACGATAATAATACATCTAAACTTTAGATGTATTATTATATTATACTTCATCATATTTCCATACTTTCTCTATTTATACAAACTTTTATCAAGCAATAAAACATTATCCCCGAAAACAAGCCAATCATCATCCATCCGGCCGCGAATCACAAGTGCCAAAAGATGCACTATTTCCACAATCGATGGGGTGGTTCCGTGGTAGCGCGTCGGGCTCCAGACCACAGGGGCGTGGGATCGATTCCCGCGCTCAGTATTTTTTTTTTTTTTATGGGGCGAGTTATTCATTCGTAAAATACGCTGAAATAAATTGCAAAATAATATATATATCATATTCGTCAAGTGGCGAAGTAGGCAAAACACCGAAAAATCAAAGCGTCAGTGCTGAATGTCGAAGTATTTTAACCTTTTCCGATGTCAAAGTTTTAACGCTTGAAGAATTTTTTGTTGTTGTTTTTTTTTACTTACATGATTACTTTCGGTGGTTTCGTACAAAAAGAAGTAAAATCCACATTTAAAACTTTAAAAAGTAAAAAATGTACACCAAGTAATGAAAATAGTAGTTTTCGTCGAAAAGTATTTTTTTCAAATAGTGTGAAAAATAGAAATAACATTTAAAAAAAAAAAATCAAACTTGGCATGCATGGTTAAGATAAAGAGGTGCATGCACGTCAAGCTTGGTTTTTTTTTTGATAATGTTAATTTTTTTTTCACACCATTTGAAAAAAATACTTTTCGATGAAAACTTCTATTTTTATTAGTTAGTGTACATTTTTTACTTTTTAAAGTTTCAAATGTGGATTTCACTCCTTTTTGTACGAAACCACCGAATGTAATCATGTAAGTAAAAAAAAACAACAACAAAAAATTCTTCAAGCGTTAAAACTTTGACATCGGAAAAGGTTAAAATACTTCGACATTCAGCCCTGACGCTTTGATTTTTCGGTGTTTTGCCTACTTCGCCACTTGACGAATGTGATATATATATTATTTTGCAATTTATTTCAGCGTATTTTACGAATGAATAACTCGCTCCATAAAAAAAAAAAAAAACACTGAGCGCGGGAATCGATCCCACGCCCCTGTGGTCTGGAGCCCGACGCGCTACCACGGAACCACCCCATCGATTGTGGAAATAGTGCATCTTTTGGCACTTGTGATTCGCGGCCGGATGGATGATGATTGGCTTGTTTTCGGGGATAATGTTTTATTGCTTGATAAAAGTTTGTATAAATAGAGAAAGTATGGAAATATGATGAGGTATAATATAATAATACATCTAAAGTTTAGATGTATTATTATCGTATCAATCGTAAGCGAAGTATAATATAATAATACATCTAAATTTTAGATGTATTATCATACGATTACAAAATTGTTGTTCTTTCAATGAGCGTGTGTCACGAATGAACAATTCGCCCAAAAAAAGAAAATAAAAAAAAATACTTGGAGCGGGAATCGATCCCGCGCCCCTTCGGACCGTAGTCAGGCACGCTACCGACTGGACCATCTAATCGCTTGAGGGATAGGTGCACATTTTCGTACTTGTTCATCGCGGCCGGATAGATAATTGGCTTGTATTCGGTGGCTGTTTTGTTGCTTATCCCTCGATAAAAGTATGAGAATTAATATAATATTAGTAATGTAAATATATTTCCGCTTATTTATAGGGGTTATAATGCATTTAGCATTAGGACGGGTGTAAGTGAAGAGGGAACAATTTATTAGAAGAGTCTCGCGCGGGCCGTCGGGTGACGTCACGCGCGAGCCGTGCTAAGCGCGCAGCCAGAAGCCAGCAGCCAGATCGCGCGGAAAGGCTACCCTCTCTCTAGTCCTCTTCCGCGCCACATGAACGTGCTCAGCGTCCCCATGTATGAGTGTAGCTGCCGAAGGCGCGGTCGAAGTTTCTCGACCGCGCTCGGCTCTTTCCGACGGCGTCCGAGCGTCGCTTGCTCACGGACACGCGCTTCTCTGGTTGTGTGGTAGGCGCGGAAGGGACTAGAGAGAGGGTAAGAATTCCGCGCGATCTGGCTGCACTGTTTCAAACTCTAAGGGAGAAAGAGAGAGAGAGAGAAAGAGAAAGAGCTCTTTCTCTCTCTCTCTCTCTCTATGTCCCTCTCTCTCTCTCTCTCTCTCTCTCTCGATGCACCGATGCACTTCGGCAGCGCATTAAATTTTAATCTGTGCTATATAAAAATGCGAGGCGATCGTTATGTGCATTATCACTCGCCGTCTTTAGGGAATATCGCAACAGTCTAACGAATGATTTGCGAGCTGCAAAGGAGCAATATTTAATCCGACGGTTTGAAGGTTTTCGTGGTTCAAATGAGATCTGGCGTGAGCTTGCCGCTTTGGGTTTAATCAAGTCAAGGAAGGCTTCCCCGTTCAATTTCTTTACGCTTATTGAACTGAATAACTACTATTCTGGTTTTACTAATCAGGCGTTAAGCGTTAATCTCACTAACTTTGTACTTAACCTCTGTCCGTCAAAGTTTATTTTGCTGTCTCTGCAGTTTCGATTTACGCCAGTATCGGCTGTATATATTGAAACGCTAATCAAAACCTCAACTAGCTCTTCTCTGGTCGTTGGACCTGATGGTCTCTCGCTATTTGGGATTCATGATGCGTTGCCGACCATTGCTTCGATTTTAGCGCTATTTTTAATGAGGGGTTCCGATTGTCACATGTTCCACTCATTTGGAAGCGTGTCTATATTCGTCCGCTATTAAAGCTTAGTATTCCTGCTTCGCCCTCCGACACGCGTCCGATTGCGAACCTCAGCTCCATTGCAAAAGTCTACGAGAAGATTGTGTATGATCAGTTGTATGCGTTTGTAGAAAATCGAGGTCTCTTGTGTCCCTATCAATCTGGCTTTCGGAGAGGATATAGTACTCAAACTGCGCTCCTCAAGATATGTCAAGATACTCGGAAAGCAGTTGATAAGAGATGTGTGACTCTCCTTTTTTATTCGATTTCACGAAGGCATTTGACACGGTTCCACACGACAAGCTTCTTCTTAAGCTTCGTGATATTGGACTATCTAGAACCGCTCTTCTTTGGTTTGCCTCTTATCTCAGTCACCGCTCACAAGCTGTCGTGGATGACAATGGCAATATCGCGGAATGGGCACTTATAAACTGTGGCGTACCTCAAGCATCTGTTCTCGGCCCACTCCTATTCTCGATATATGTAAATGATATTGGTCGAAAGTTACGCTACTGTAGTTATTTGGTTTATACAGACGACACACAAACTTATTACAGCTTTCCGGTATCTGAATTGACGGATGGTATAGCCAAGGTTACGCACGATGCGAATATCATAGCCGACTTTGGGAATGAAAATGGTCTCAAGTTAAATACCGCGAAGTGTAAATCGCTTCTTCAGGGTAGTCGTGCTTACTTATCTAAGATCAATCTTGATTCCCTTCCGAAGATTATGATTGATGGTTGCTGTTTGCCGTACGTTGAGTATGTTAGTAACTTGGGAGTAGTTATGTCCTCGGATCTGTCTTGGACCAGGCATGTGGCGCGTATCTCTACCAAAATTAATAATGTAGTCCATAAATTAAAACACCATAGAAACTCGCTTCCGACACATCTGCGAATCACGCTAGCTTGCTCCCTGGCATTCTCGTATTTTGATTACTGCTGTTTAGTCTACAACGATCTTACTGATGAGCTGAATCACAAACTCCAAAAATTGCAGAATATGCTGGTGCGTTTTATTTTCGACTTGCGACGTGATGAGCACATTACTCCGTTCCGTAGAAAATTAGGTTTTTTAACCGTTCGATCACGTAGGCTCTACTTGATGGGCACTATGATGTTTAATGTTGTTAAGGGATGTGCTCCACCATATCTCTTGGATCTCTTTCCCCGTGCTCGTGACCCATCAAGGCCTCTGCGTGGCCATACTCACAAGTGTTTTGATATTCCCTTACACCGTACTGCTACTCTGCATAACTCTTTTGCGATTAATGCGGCATATTACTGGGAATCTTTACCGAGTGATTTAAAAGCTATAGATGCGATTAGTTTATTTAAGACGCGCCTGAGGATGTATCTCTTTGATCGTGATTTGTAATTTTGCTCCAATAAGGTTATGCACCTCCTAACTATGCTTGCTTTGGTTATTATATTATATTCTATATTTATAGTTGAACCACTGATTTCTTCTTGTCTGAAGCATTGATAGTAAGTTCAAAGTGAGCATGTTACTTGCTGTTTCGACAGTCTCACTTCATTTCATTTTATTTTACTTGAATGTCACTCTATTTTACCTAGTGTAGTTGCTTATGCACGTTTATTTGCGGCAGTTATTTAGTTTTATTATTATATCTCGAGAGCATTTACTGTATTACAAGATATTATGTACTTGCCCTATAGTGTCACTTGGGCATAAATATATATATTCATTTCAATTTAATTCTCTCTGTCTCTCTCTCTCTCTCTATCTTTCTGTCTCGCTCTCTCTCCGACTCTCTCTCTCTCTCTCTCTCTCTAACTCTCCTAATGGTCATGGTCGCCTAATGTACGCCGATGATACGCAAATTTATCTAAGCTGCCCTATTTCTGAGATTCGAGGTGGGATTGAACGGATTTCTCATGATGCTAATCGTATTGCGGAATTTGCTAAAGATAATGAGCTGAAATTGAATCACTTAAAATCAAAAGTGCTGCTGCTGGGGAGCAGGGCTTATCTTGCGCAGTTGGATTTGGATGTTCTTCCGCCTGTTATCATTGATGGGATCCCTCTTCCTTATGTAAATGAGGTCCGTGACCTTGGTCTCACTCTCTCCTCTGATTTGTCATGGAAGAGGCATGTTTCAACTATTGCAAAGAGGGTAAACAACGTGCTCTTTAAAATTAAATATCATAGAAACTCGCTGCCCACGGAACTTCGCAAGAAGCTTATGATTACCCTAGCTCTTCCACATTTTGATTACGGTTCCTTGGTCTACAATGATGTTTCGGATGAGCAGAACGCTAGGCTTCAGAAATTACAAAATCGAGCAGTGAGGTTCATCTATGACCTTCGAAGAGATGAACACATAACTCCTTACAGGCGTGAATTGGGGTGGTTAACGGTCCGGGCGCGAAGACTTTATTTGATTGGTATCTTCATGTTCAAGGTTGTCAGAGGGGATGCTCCACAGTACATCTTGGACTTGTTCCCACGTGCTCCTGCAATGGCTCGTCCTCGGAGAGGGCAAAGAGCGCCTATCTTTGTCATTCCAACACATCGTACATCCTGTTTGCATAATTCTCTTGTACTTACCTCTGTTTATTTTTGGCACTCCTTACCAGATGTAGTAGTTTTCACAGACTCAATAGGTGCATTCAAGAAACTCTTGTACGATCATCTTTTTGCATCTGACATCTGATTGCGTTGATATAACCTCATTGCGACCTCGTTGTGTGCTTATTCTTACCTTGTTCCTTCATTTGATCTTTTACTTTCTGGTCACAATGCTCACAATACTCTGGACCTTTTCTGGGCCTAATTGGCTCTCTGACTTATGGTACGGTTATCAGGGTTGCGGTTGCCTAGGCTTGGGGTTGCTTAGACCACTCCTGCCTCTCTGTCGCACGGTTGCGCTATATTATTATATAACATCTGCTATTTTATATTTTATACTTTATATTTGAACTGCTGTAATGGACTCTCTATTGAGAATATGGCCAACCACCTACACCTTGGTCATTAGATTACGCAGTTTACCCTTCTATCTCCTATCTTCTATCTTAAGCACTTGTTGTTTAAATCGATGTGATTGACACGCCTTCGTTTTGGCGCTTATACGATTATTTTAGCGCTACTATTCTCTTATTATATTTATAAGTATCTCTTGTATCTCTTCTTTTGTACTTTGCCTGAAGGTGTAAACCAAGGCATAATAAACTCAACTCAACTCAACTCAACTCTCTCTCTCTCTCTCTCTTGCCTTGCGTATCATTATTGCTGAATCGTTGGCGTTCTTGCATTTTGACTATTGTTGCTTAGTTTATAACGACCCGACTGATGAGCTCAATACTAAATTGCGAAATTTTCGAAACATGGTTCTCGGTTGGCTCACGGTTAAATCACGCAGGCGTTATATGATGGGTATTATGCTCTTCAAAGTTGTGCATAGTCTTGCTCCTCCTTATATTCTTGGTCTGTTCCTAGTAGCTGGCTTACACTCTAGACCAGTGCGCAGACGTAGGCATGCTCACTTCGAATTTCCCTTGCACCGCACATGTACTTTTCATAACTCCTTCGTTATCAGTGCGATGTACTTCTGGGAATCTCTACCTGATGAGCTAGTCTACTTAGTAGTCCTGAGCGTATTCAAGCAGCGGCTGCTTAGTTATGTCTTCGAGCGTGATAGCTAACTTAATTTTAACTTTATCTTCTTCAATTAAAGTACCTGTCCTGCGTCGTATTTTCGTATATTTTACTGAAAATCTTATTTTAGTACATTTTATTTTATCTTAGGTCAATTCTTACTTATTACTGCAGTGACTTTGTTGTTAGTAGAGAGTGAGTGGCGACAAAATTTACCGATTGTGTTTGCAAGGTCGTAGCAGTTTATTGCGGTCATTAGACTTATTTTTTGATTCGATAGTAGTTTACGAATGTTCCAGCGACGAATAGGAAAGATCCGCTAAACGCAGACCCGAAACCGCTAGCGTTGAAGGTTTATATTTGTCACCGGAAACATTAGCTAAACTTTTATTTCCGAAGCGTACGTTTTTCCAATCCGGACGAATCTACGACCGACGGGGACGAGTCTTTTAGCCCCGTAAATCCGCATACAGCAAACATGCCGAATACAGTAGAGTACATGACAATAAAGGACGCGAGAAACAGTCTCCCCGTGTTCGACGCCTCCAAACCAGAGCTCGTTACGGACTTTATTAAAGCGGCAAAGTACGCTGCAGATTCGGTGGATCCCGCGAACCTTCCGAACCTTCTCACTGCTATATTAAGTGTAAAAATACAAGGCCTAGCGACCGCAGACTTGCGTTTTCGCGATCACAAAACAATACATGAATTATTGGAAAAGTTACGAACGTTATACGAAAAGCAACACACGGTTCCCGCGCTACAGGTTGAATCCAATACTTGTCGACAACAGCCAGAGGAATCGGTGTAAGCATACGCGCATCGCGTAGAAACCATTACTATGGAATTAATTGCCGGCTGTACGGCAGAAATCACCCACGAAATTGGGAAAAAGGCCATCAAACAGTTGCTCCGTCAGTTCGTCCTTAACAACTTCGAGCGAGGGTTACGCAGGGACCTTCAGCTCTTAGTAAGGTCCCGGGGATACACAGGGCTTCGAGAGGCGATTCGATGGGCAATAGAGGAGGAAAAGGGCATAGAAGGGACACGGTTTATCGCGAAAAGATTCTCTCACGGAGGACAGAATCAGCCAAATCAACAGGGACAGACGTACACCTCGTTCAGCGACAAACGGAAATCCTGGGGGGGGGGGGGGTACACAATCGACACCGGCCACACAGGGCCAGTCGTCAGGGCAAGGGCGACAGAGCCTGCTCGCGCAGATGAAAACAATCCGACAGCTGGACATCGTATGCCATTACTGTAAAAAGAAAGGCCACAAAATCAGAGATTGCCGAAAAAGGATCAAGGACCAAGGAGGATCGCGTCAACAAACGGCACATGGACAAAATGGAAGGTCCCAGTACGAAGGGACACCAGAGAAAAATTCCGGCTCCGAAAATTAGAGGACTATAAGCTCTCTCGCCGTGGGAATGCTAACCGCGACGAAGGTCGAGGGGCGAGGAAAAATTCAAAGGGAAAAACAGGGACCCCAACGATGTAACACAATCGGGGATTTACTATACCGCAAAGTCGAGGCACAGGGTGTCAACGCGCTGGCAAGAATTTGTCACATCAGCGCTCCGGGTCCGGTCGTCCACGCCAGTGACCTACAATTGCAGTTGTTCGAAGCGCACGTGGGACTTCTCACGTTGTGCCGCGATACTGGGGCACAGTGCTGCATTCTACAGGTCGATGAACTGCGAGAGGATACTCCTATTGACGACGAGGAAATAGAACTCCACGGCCATGGAGGAACGGTCTCCCGCTCTCTATTATGACGTCCGCCTCGTCGATGCGGGGAGAACGTCAAAATTATCCCGAGAGAGTTTCCCGGTGCGGCGCGTGGGGGAGCGTATCAGCTCTCGTGGTGTTGCTTGGGCGCCAGCTCGTGATGAGCGAAATCGGTGTGTGCGGGCTCGGTTCGTCCTTCCGAGATATCCCAGGGGCAGTTCTCTGACGCTACGGCTTCTTACCTTGTACCCTGGGCTCTCCCGTCACAATACTCGACGCACCGCTCGCGCAAAGCCGGGTGAAGGGCGGAGGAACGGGGAGGGGGGGGGGGCCAAGCAGCGCAAAAAAACCTAAAAGTTACACGGCTGTGCCGAGAAGAGAAATGCCCGTATGTATTATAAGAGAACAATAAAATATAAAGCGGAATACGCGTAACCCGACGCGAATTGGTCGCCACAGAACCGCGAGGTGCTCGCAAGCGAGACGCAAAATAGTTACAAACGAATTGTGACGTTAGTCGTACAAGAAGCACTAAATACTCGCCAAAGAACTCGAGGTAATCGCAAACGAAATGTAAAACAGTTACGAGGGAAATGCGAGATAGTCGCTATCGAAACGTGTAGTAATTACAGAAGACCGCTCGGTAATCGCAATCGAGGTTCGAAATACTCGCCGAAAAGTTCGAGTCAATCGCGAGCGATCCGCAAAATCCTCACAGACGGCATGCCGTATAACAAAAAAAAACAGCTAAATAATTCCGAAAGAAGCACTAAATCCAGTCAGCATAATTCCCAAGAGAACGATAAATAATCGCGAAAGAAGGGCTAAATAATCGCGAGTGAAACGCTAAATAATCGCGAAAGAAGCGCTAAATAATCGCGAGTGAAACGCTAAATAATCGCGAAAGAAGCGCTAAATAATCGCGAGTGAAACGCTAAATAATCGCGAAAGAAGCGCTAAATAATCGCGAAAGAAGCGCTAAATAATCGCGAAAGAAGCGCTGAATAATCGCGAGTGAAACGCTAAATAATCGCGAAAGAAGCGCAAAATAATCGCGAGGGAAGCGCTGAATCAAGTCCGCATAATTCGCAACAGAACGCTAAATAATCGCGAAAGAAGCGCTAAGTATTCGCGAAAGAAACGCTAAATAATCGCGAAAGAAACGCTAAGTATTCGCGAAAGAAACGCTAAATAATCGCGAAAGAAGAGCTAAAGACTCGCGAAAGAGACGCTAAATCATCGCGAGAAAAGCGCTGAATTAAGTCCGCATAATTCGCAAGAGAACGCTACATAATCGCGAAAGAAGCGCTAAGTATTCGCGAAAAACGTGAGAGGCTTACAAACTAATGCGAAATCGTCGCTAGCGAACTCAAGATAATCGCAGGCGAAATGTACAGAGGCAAGGCGAGGTACTTGCAAGCGGGACACACAACAACTCAGAAGAGGTGTGACATTAGTCGCACGAGAAGGGGCTAAATACTTGCTAGAAAAACAAAAAGACGGCAAAAAAAATTCGCCAGGGACAAGGATATACGGAACGCAACTCTCTCACACCGTACACACTCGCTCTCCTCCGTAGTCTCCTCTGACGGCCGGCGATGCTCCCTCGCTGCGTGGCCCGCAGGTCGTTCGGTTGCGTGGACGCGCGTCCCCGGGGGTCGAGGACCGCTGCGAGGACGTGTCGTTGGGGCGCAGTGAGCGAAAATCCTCACTCACCCAGTCGCTGAGTCTTCAAAATCCCAGAAGCGCTGCGAAAGTGTTGTCGTCGAGGCGCAGTGAGAGAAATTTCTCACTCGCCGAATCGCTGCGTCTTCAAAATTCCAGGAGCGCTGCGAAAGTGTTGTCGCCGAGGCGCAGTGAGAGAAATTCTCACTCGCCGAATCGCTGCGTCTCCAAAATCTTAAAAGCGCTGCGAAAATGGTGTCGTCGAGGCGCAGTGAGAGGAGATTCTTCCTCGCCGAGTCGCTGCGTCCTCAAAATCGCAGAAGTGCTGCGAAAACGGTATCGTCGGGGCGCAGTGAGAGAAAATTCTCACTCGCCGAGTCGCTGCGTCCTCCGAATCCCAAAAGCGCTGCGAAAATGGTGTCGTCGAGGCGCAGTGAGAGGAGATTCTTCCTCGCCGAGTCGCTACGTCCTCAAAATCGCAGAAGTGCTGCGAAAACGGTATCGTCGGGGCGCAGTGAGAGAAAATTCTCACTCGCCGAGTCGCTGCGTCCTCCGAATCCCAAAAGCGCTGCGAAAATGGTGTCGTCGAGGCGCAGTGAGAGGAGATTCTCACTCGCCGAGTCGCTGCGTCCTCCGAATCTCAAAAGCGCTGCGAAAATGTTGTCGTCGAGGCGCAGTGAGAGAAATTTCTCACTCGTCGAGTCGCTGCGTCGTCGAAAACTGGGAGACGCTACAGAAACGTTGTCGTCAAGGCGCAGTGAGAAAAAATCCTCACTCGCCGAGGTACTGCGTTGTCGAAATCCCAAATGTGCTGCAGCAGCGTTATCGTCGAGGCGCAGTGAGAGAAAGTTCCCACTCGCCGATGTGCTGCGTCCTCGCCGAGCACCTCCTCGACGCCCCGGCCGATGCGCTGTCCCCTCTCGACGATAGCTGGTGACGATGATCCCCTATGGACGCAGATGGCACACGGCACACACACTCTCTCTCACAACCAGGAACGCGGGGGCCGGATAGGGATGAGGGACACGGGCTTTCGGCAAGGCTTAACCTACAATTAATCGCGCGCGAACTGTCAGTTTCCCCTCTCAGTGGACGGGACACCAACGCTCGGCGCTTACGTATTCGCGAATCAACCGCGTAGATCGGGGAAGGGCCGCCGCTGCACACGCACTATCCCTCTTCGAAATTCGCAACACGATACAAGTACGCCGGTGCGAACGCGCTACGCATGTTGTTCGGCGTCCCTCGGCTTCGTTTTTCCTCCTGGCTTCCTTTCTACTCCTCGCTTTTCCTTTCCTTTGACTTCGCACTCCAGTTACTACGCTTTGCCTTTTTCCTCTGACTTCTCGCTTCCGTTGCTACTGGCTTTTTCTTTTCGCTACTACCTTTCTACCGTTCCTCGCTTTTCGCTGTACTTTTCTCTTTTCTCTACCTTTCCGCTCTTTACTTTACGCCGGCTCGATGTACAATGATCTAACATGGCGTCGGCTTTTTCGCGGTTGCCGGTCTTTTTCGCGCGCCAGGCGGGGAGTTTAGCGCGCGGGCCTCCGTGACTGTAGTCACAAGTTTGCCGCAGTCCCCGCCTGGCGGCGCGGTGGGCCTCGGCAACGAGGGCCGAGGCGTATATCGCTCTAGAGGTGAGACTCCACGAGTCTGTACAACATTGCGGGGCAAAAGTGGCGCCCTCGTCGCCGGGTTTACTCGCGGTAGTGCAGTCGGCAGCCCCTCCGTGACACAACGTTACACTATGTAAAGCGGAACTGAAGATAAAAACCTCGGCGGTCACAATAAAACATGAACTCCTTCAGCAAATGCCGGAAGATCGAATAATCCGTCCCAGTACGAGCCAATGAAATGCTGCGTTGCCCGTCATGCCCAAAAATGCGGATGCTGTTGGTACAATTCGGAAAAGGGTCGTTGTCGATTTAGGTAAATTAAATCTAGCGAATTATTAATAACTCATCAGGGGGGCATCGGATCGAAAAACCGCTGAAGACTTTTTAATTCAGAATTTCGAGATCTACCACCCCTTCAAAGATCCTTCGACCCTTTTGGGACAAGCTGTATAATGACCGAGGTGGGAGTAAAACCCGAACAAAGTAAAATCGAGGCAGTAGAAAATTTTCTCACACCGAGAACTGGGAAAGAAGATCAGTCGTTTCTGGGATTGGCGGAATATTATCGCCGATTCATAGGAGACTTTTCAAAGATTGCAAGGCCATTGACCGACTTGATAGAAAAAGAGGTTAAATTCGCGCGGACAGAGCAGTGTGGGGCCGCGTTCGAACGCTTGAAGGAGGTTTTAACTACCGCCCCGATATTGCAATACCCCGATTTCCCGAAGCGCTTCGTAACTACCACGGACGCATCGGATAAAGCGATCGGAGCGGTATTGTCGCAAGGGATAATCCATTCCTTCCAAATACTCCAAATAATCCAAATAATCCAAAATTATTCCAGCACCGAAACGGAAGTACTTGCGATTATGTGGGCCGTGAATGAATTTCGAGCATTCATTTACGGAATAAAAATTACAACCGTAACGGACCACGAACCGATAACATGGTTGTTCGGGGTTAAGGCCTTAGGCCACCCTAGAGGCTGAAAAAAATAGGCTTTTTGGGGATTTTTTTTCAGAAAAACTACAAAATAAATCGAGATAATAGAAACGTGATTTTATTATCTATATCAGTGACTGCTTACAGTAATTTTTTTGAAGCGATTTATTACAAAATGGCGGCTGTGCAGCGTTTTTGCGACGACGTCTTTTTTTTTCGGGGTCCACGGCCGGACTAACAGCTCCTGTAATTTTCAAAATAATAATGAGCAAATGAATTTCCCGATTATATATAGTAATTGCTATAGAAGTATGTAGGATTTTTGCGATATATTGATTTTTGGCCAAATGGCGCCCTTCTAAAGTGAAAAGTGAAAAACTTCCCTGAAAAATTGTCAGATAATTGTTAATAACAAATGAACTACGCAATATAAAAAAAAAATCCTACGTACTTCCATAGACAATGTATATTTCAAGATATTTTCAAAATTTCAAGTTAATCGGTTGAAAATTGCTTGAGTTACGAGTCCGGCCAACTTGAAAAATACAGTATTGAGATAAGAGCGTTTAAAGTTTTGAGTAGTAGAAAATCATGAATAATTTCACAATACCTTTAAGCTGCGATGCCTGCACCATACAATTGGCCTTCCAGATTATCTTCCTGCTCTTGCATTTCTTTTCTGCTTGATCTTGAAGCGATTCTTGCCTCTTTTACCCGGTCGGACAGCGATCTTTCTGCAAGCTTTATGCGCTGTTTGTCGTTCTCCAGGCACATTTCGTAGCTGTTCGGGCCGATTTCCAAGTTCATTGCTTTGATTATGTGCAAAATTGAAACAAACCCGTCATTGAACACACAAACTGCAATATCCGTGGCTACATCCAAGATTGTTTTACCACTCGAAATGGATTTCGGGGCCAATGCCCACACAGTGGAATTGAAGCTTTCATTATTATTTTGTGTGTAACCACCGATGCACCGAGTTAGAAGATCTTCACTGGTCAGTTCTTCATAGATTGGTTTGATAGCTTCATAGACTTCAATTGCAAGAGCTGGCTTATGTTCGTACTCAGCCAAAGTATTTGTAGCTTTAGCGCGTTGCCATGAGCACCATGAATCCTGTTCAATAGGACATTTGTCGTGCTGCGGTTTACCATCAGTAGATAATTTGTGATCCAGTGTAGCCCATATACTGCTTCTCATGTTCTTAACTGAATCACTGTTTCTACGAATCACTAATCCATAATAAATAGATAGCTCGTCTATAAGTTTCCCAGTCAAGGGATGACAGAGAAGGAAAGCGTGGAGAGAGAGATTGCGCAGGAGACGGCCGTAAAGCGTGAGTTGTTCTTTTCTTTTATCGGTCCGATTGGTTTTTTTTCTTCTTTTATTGCTGCGAAACTGCGTGCAAGAGGCCACGAGGCCTCGGTTTCCTTTTTTCTTTTTCTTCGATCATCCTTGCATTCCCCTGCGAATAGTGCGTGGTGCTTCCCCCTGCGTTCCCCCCCCCATATTCCCGCGCGCCCGTTTTGGCATGTTTCCTCCGTACCATCCCCCCGTCGTTATTCCGCGCTCGAGTGTCCTTTCTTTTTGTCGCGTCGTGATCGAGTTCGTTTCTTTTTTTTTGTTGTTTTATCGTTATTTTCGGACTCGGGAACCTTCCCCCTGAGATACCCCCCCCCCAAAAAAAATTCCCCCATCTCTATTAGCGCGTCACACTCGAAGTGTTTGTTTTCTTTTTGTTTGTGTTTGTTTAATCGTTGCGAGTTCGCGATAAACTCACTGGCGCCCAAACCGTAAATCTTTTACAAATTTTTTTGTTATAGAATATTCTTTTTTTTTCTTATAAAATATTATTTCTCGTTTATTTTTCTGGTTTTTCTTTTCTTTCTTTTTCTCCTCATTCCCCGAATTGTTTCGCCTTCCCCCGAGGAAAGCGTCACAAATTTTGGCGCCCAACGTGGGGCCCGAAAAACAGTACTCGCGGGAAAATCTTCCCTTCATTTTTGCGAGTACTGTACCTGAAAAAATCGCCCACCGTCCGAGTCCTCCTTTCCCTGCCCCGCCCGCCCCTGCCTCGCCTTGCTCGCCGCTGCTGAGTGAACTCGCGCGGTGAGCCAAGGTTTGTTATTGTCGTTGTCTCCCTCGCACCACGCACCGTTTCCCCAAACAATCGTCGCCTTAGAAGACGCTTAGAATTTAACATTGTGGCCGAAATATTATTCCATCATTCTAAAATTGTATAGTCGACTTGTGCCGCGAATCCGAGCGACTATCATCTACGACTACGTGACACTGGACATTCGCCCTCCGGAATTCGCCCGCCAGGCTACTCTCTCATTCCCCTTTCTCGTTCTTGTGCAATTTTTTTCTTTTTCTCCTTACAGCCTAGGTAAATTTAACAGGAATTAGAAAGGAATTTTCTTGAAAGAAAGTAAGCGAGGACCCCCAAATAAAAAATTGCTTTACTTCACGAATGGTAAGTTTTTGCACAATTATTCCCATTTATATTTTTCGTTGCATTCGCTGATTATTTCCACCCCAGAAAAAATCGAGAGACAGCTTGCGCCTGCCCTGCCCCCCCTGCGCCCTTCGGTTTTCTTGTTACATAGGATTCTCTTTTTTTTCTTTTTTTCTTTTTTTTTCGTTTCTTTTTTCTACTGTTGTCGATTATTATAATCAGTCATTTTATTTTGTTTTGTTTTCCTTTGCGCATTCTACTCATTTTTTTTTTCGTTCCCTTTTTCTCCCCCTCACGTTTTAGTCGCTCGCTTTATTCCACTGTTTCTTTAATTTTTCTGTTTTTCCTTTTTGCTTCTTTTTTTTTTAATTCTGTTTTTCTCTTTTTTTTTACGATTTATTCTCCCCTCATTTTTCGTACATTTGCTTCTGTCAATTTTTTTTTTCTTCTCTTCGGTGTTACTTTTCCTTCCCTCTCCATCCCTTTTCCCCTTCTTATATCAGTCAGTTACTTTATTTTTTTTCTTTTCCAATTAATTATTTCCCACATCTGGTTTTTTTTTCTCTTTCTCTTCCCTTTTCTCTTGCGTCATTTTTTTTTCTCTCCCTTAGTATTTCACTGTTTTTTTTTTTTTAACTCCGTCCCAATTAGTTGTGATTAATTCCGTAAATTCTCGTAATTAATAATTTTTTTTTCTTTCTTCGCTTTTGTTATTTCCTTCTTCTGTATTATTTCGTTAGCTTCTCCCATTTATTAAATTATTAGCGGCTTTCCTTTTTTTCTTCTCTTCCCCTCCCGCCCCCTATTACTACCCCCTTTTTTTTATCATTGTTACTATCGTCATTGTTATTATTCACTTTTTTTTGTTTTTTCTCTTGTTTTTTGTTTGTTGTTTTGTATAATTCATTTTCTTTTATTATTCCTTTCATTCAGCTATTTTATATTGGTCGTATTTTATTATTTCTCAGTTACGTAATTAGTTTTTTTTCTTTTTTTTTTCTCTCCCTATTCGCTCCCCTTTCCTTCCGCGCCATTGTCACCCCTTTCCCTTATCATTGTTATTTTTTTTTGTTGTTTTCTCTTTGCATTAGTCGTGCGTATTAATGACCATGGAGGTCCCCACGACCACCACCACCCCAACAACTACCACAAGCACCTCGCACCTTACTACTTCCGCCCCCCTACCCGCCACTAGCCACCCTCGTGAATGAGTCGAGGTCGGGCTAGATGAAAGGACCCAAGCAATTCGCGCGTCGTTGGACGCCATCCACGACGTTCGCGACCTCCTCCTCCGCTGCGATCGAGCAGGGCTCACAGCCTGGGGCAGCGTGGAGGAAATTAAAGAGCGACTGGTGCGAGCGGAGCTCCGCAGTCGCTTTCCTCACAAGCACATCCCGTGGGATGAACGAGCCGACACCCTGAGCCTCGAATCCCTCCCCTTTTCCCTCAGCGTCGCGGTCGAGCACCCCCTTTACGGGGAGATCCTGCGACCTTCGCGAGCTTCGCCCCCTGCAAGCTCAGGGATCCCCCGAAACTTCCCTATCCCATCTCCTCGTAGCTTCTCTTCCCCCAGCGACCCCTTGCCCACGGGGCAATCCATGGGTCGTTATCGAGATCCCCTCACACTCGATCTCGACGCCACTACCCCTGGATATTTGTCTTGCTTGCCCCCACCCCTTATCCCCGTTCCCAGTCCTCCCTCTCCCCACGTCACATTCGCGCTACCTCCGAATACCGAACAACACCCCCTGTCGTATTCAACCGCAGCACGAGCCCGTAACCCCTCTCCCCGCCCTCGTGAGTCCCCTGTTCCTGCTTCGTATGCGCCCTGGAGCCCTGAGGGCACATACGTTTTCCTGCCGCGTGCCACGGGGCACAGCAGCACCCGATTGGGCCCCCTTCCCCCACCCCACACTCGTTCACCAACCCCTACCCCCTACGTACCCTCGCCTTCCCCCTTTTCCGGTTTCCCCACCCTTTCGGATTCTCGGGAGGCTCGTGATTCGCGTTTCACGGACCATTGGAGGAAGTTCGGCCCTCGTTTCGCCGGGAAACGAGGCGATGACGCTGAAGAGTTCCTCCGTCGCCTCCATGAGTACGCGACGAGTAGCAGCCTCACCGAGGGGGAGCTTCTGCGGGCGCTACCGGAAGCTTTCACCGGAGAAGCTCTCCTGTGGCACCGCGTGGAGCACCCCAGCTGGACCTCGTACGAGGGGTTCACGTTCTATTTAGGGTAAGTTTTTGCACAATTATTCCCATTTATATTTTTCGTTGCATTCGCTGATTATTTCCACCCCAGAAAAAATCGAGAGACAGCTTGCGCCTGCCCTGCCCCCCCTGCGCCCTTCGGTTTTCTTGTTACATAGGATTCTCTTTTTTTTCTTTTTTTCTTTTTTTTTCGTTTCTTTTTTCTACTGTTGTCGATTATTATAATCAGTCATTTTATTTTGTTTTGTTTTCCTTTGCGCATTCTACTCATTTTTTTTTTCGTTCCCTTTTTCTCCCCCTCACGTTTTAGTCGCTCGCTTTATTCCACTGTTTCTTTAATTTTTCTGTTTTTCCTTTTTGCTTCTTTTTTTTTTAATTCTGTTTTTCTCTTTTTTTTTACGATTTATTCTCCCCTCATTTTTCGTACATTTGCTTCTGTCAATTTTTTTTTTCTTCTCTTCGGTGTTACTTTTCCTTCCCTCTCCATCCCTTTTCCCCTTCTTATATCAGTCAGTTACTTTATTTTTTTTCTTTTCCAATTAATTATTTCCCACATCTGGTTTTTTTTTCTCTTTCTCTTCCCTTTTCTCTTGCGTCATTTTTTTTTCTCTCCCTTAGTATTTCACTGTTTTTTTTTTTTTAACTCCGTCCCAATTAGTTGTGATTAATTCCGTAAATTCTCGTAATTAATAATTTTTTTTTCTTTCTTCGCTTTTGTTATTTCCTTCTTCTGTATTATTTCGTTAGCTTCTCCCATTTATTAAATTATTAGCGGCTTTCCTTTTTTTCTTCTCTTCCCCTCCCGCCCCCTATTACTACCCCCTTTTTTTTATCATTGTTACTATCGTCATTGTTATTATTCACTTTTTTTTGTTTTTTCTCTTGTTTTTTGTTTGTTGTTTTGTATAATTCATTTTCTTTTATTATTCCTTTCATTCAGCTATTTTATATTGGTCGTATTTTATTATTTCTCAGTTACGTAATTAGTTTTTTTTCTTTTTTTTTTCTCTCCCTATTCGCTCCCCTTTCCTTCCGCGCCATTGTCACCCCTTTCCCTTATCATTGTTATTTTTTTTTGTTGTTTTCTCTTTGCATTAGTCGTGCGTATTAATGACCATGGAGGTCCCCACGACCACCACCACCCCAACAACTACCACAAGCACCTCGCACCTTACTACTTCCGCCCCCCTACCCGCCACTAGCCACCCTCGTGAATGAGTCGAGGTCGGGCTAGATGAAAGGACCCAAGCAATTCGCGCGTCGTTGGACGCCATCCACGACGTTCGCGACCTCCTCCTCCGCTGCGATCGAGCAGGGCTCACAGCCTGGGGCAGCGTGGAGGAAATTAAAGAGCGACTGGTGCGAGCGGAGCTCCGCAGTCGCTTTCCTCACAAGCACATCCCGTGGGATGAACGAGCCGACACCCTGAGCCTCGAATCCCTCCCCTTTTCCCTCAGCGTCGCGGTCGAGCACCCCCTTTACGGGGAGATCCTGCGACCTTCGCGAGCTTCGCCCCCTGCAAGCTCAGGGATCCCCCGAAACTTCCCTATCCCATCTCCTCGTAGCTTCTCTTCCCCCAGCGACCCCTTGCCCACGGGGCAATCCATGGGTCGTTATCGAGATCCCCTCACACTCGATCTCGACGCCACTACCCCTGGATATTTGTCTTGCTTGCCCCCACCCCTTATCCCCGTTCCCAGTCCTCCCTCTCCCCACGTCACATTCGCGCTACCTCCGAATACCGAACAACACCCCCTGTCGTATTCAACCGCAGCACGAGCCCGTAACCCCTCTCCCCGCCCTCGTGAGTCCCCTGTTCCTGCTTCGTATGCGCCCTGGAGCCCTGAGGGCACATACGTTTTCCTGCCGCGTGCCACGGGGCACAGCAGCACCCGATTGGGCCCCCTTCCCCCACCCCACACTCGTTCACCAACCCCTACCCCCTACGTACCCTCGCCTTCCCCCTTTTCCGGTTTCCCCACCCTTTCGGATTCTCGGGAGGCTCGTGATTCGCGTTTCACGGACCATTGGAGGAAGTTCGGCCCTCGTTTCGCCGGGAAACGAGGCGATGACGCTGAAGAGTTCCTCCGTCGCCTCCATGAGTACGCGACGAGTAGCAGCCTCACCGAGGGGGAGCTTCTGCGGGCGCTACCGGAAGCTTTCACCGGAGAAGCTCTCCTGTGGCACCGCGTGGAGCACCCCAGCTGGACCTCGTACGAGGGGTTCACGTTCTATTTTAGAGAACGATTTGGCCACGGGGACCTGCAGGGGCGCTTGCACCGAGAGGTGGAGTTGCGAACGCAGGGACCCGGCGAACCGGTTGCGGAATACATCGTGAAGATGCGCACCCTCTTCAGCCATCTCAACCCTCCCCTTCCTCTTAGCGTGCAGATCGACATTTGCTGCCGCAACCTCCATCCCGAACTGGCGGTCCACGTCGTGAGAGAGGAGATTCATAGTTTCCTCGACCTACAGCGTGTGGGCCGCCGGCGGGAGGAGGTGAGCGAGCGTATGAAATCGTACCGTCCTCCTCCCCCCCCTGTCTCCCAGTCCGCATTACCCGCCGCTGCATTCTACCCGGAGAAGGGCGTGCGCGGACGCGCTGCCGCCGTGGCAGACGCAAAACGCGACCCCTCTCCGGACCTTCTGATGGAATTCGAGCCTACACCTCCCGCAGAAACCCTCAAGCCTGTTCCTCGCGTTTCGTACAGCACCGTTGCTCGGTCCCCTCCCCGTACGACCCCTCCGAAAACGGCAGCCGCCGTCATTCCTCGATCCCCAACCACCCTACGAAGACCTCCTCCCCCGAGCAGCCCCCCGCGAAAAATGTCCGCTCTCGTTGATGTGGCGCCTCGTCAACCCCCGCTTGCGTATTCCCCAACCCCAAAATCCCCTTCAGTCACCTGCTACAACTGCAGGAAGCCCGGCCACGTCTATCGCGAGTGTTTGCCTCCCTTGGCTATTTTTGCCGCGTGTGCGGCCGGCCAGGGGTGGACGTAAACACTTGCCCTGTTTGCGCGCGTCGCCGGGCGGGAAACGCCATGCCGGGGGGACACTAAACACCCCCAACCCCCCGGAAAGACGAATCCTTCCCTACTGCTCATCCTATCGAAGCCCGAGCCCCCACATCGTCCCCCCTCGCTGTTGCTACTGGCAATAACCGGCATTTCGCGTGGGTTTCCGTTGGCGGAACTCCCACGCGAAGCCTCATCGACTCCGGATCCACGAGGAGCTACATCAGCTCAGAGTTGAGCGATTCCCTTGGCGCGTCCCTACAACCCATCGACGAGACTGTGCGAGTGGCCAGTGGCGCCGTGCTCCCTGTTCGTGGCCTCGCCTCCCTCCTGTTTGAGGTCGAGGGACGGCTAGAGACGCTCGGAGTGCGCGTCACTGCCATCGAATACCCCTGTTTGCTTGGGATAGAGTTTTTGAAATTATTTAGCTTCAAGATCAATTACGAGAAGGAAACGTGGAGGACAAGGTTCGGACTGGAACACTCGTTCCACTCCTCCGAAATTGCGATTCGTATACACCCCCAAATAACGTGCGCCGGTCTCGTCGAACCCTCCCAAGCTGCCTCATCCCGTCTGCAAACCCTACTGAAGACCATGACTGTAAAGAAAACTTTCCCAACCCTCAGTTCCACCCATTTGACCGTACACTCCATCGATGTACAAGGTCACCCTCCCATCCGCAAAAAACCTCGCACTCTCTCGGCGTACATGCTTAAGGTCGCTTACGGCGAGGTCGATCGCATGTACAATGAGGGAGTGATCGAGAAATGTAAAAGTCCCTGGCTGAGTAATCCCGTCATTGTCCCCAAACCCAACGGAAAATATCGCTTTTGCTTTGACTACCGCGACGTTAACAAAGTAACAAAGAAAGACGCGTACCCCCTTCCCAATATGGACAGAATCCTCGACGGACTGCGACGTGCCCGATTCATTTCCAAACTCCACCTCAGCCAAGCCTATTTCCAGATCCCTGTAGACCCCAGTAGCCGCCCCATCACCGCCTTCGCTGTCCCCGGACGAGGACAATTCCAATTTACGTGCATGCCCTTCGGACTGACGAACGCTCCCGCGACATTCCAGCGACTGATGGACCAACTAATCGACACTGCGTGGGAACCCCACGTTTTTGCTTACCTAGACGACGTTATTATTGCGACAGACACCGAGGACAGTCATTTCAAGTATTTGCGACAGGTTTTACAGACTTTTTTGGACGCCGGGATGGAAATAAACTTCGAAAAAAGTGAATTTTTCTGTCCCGAGGTGGCGTATTTAGGTTAAATCATCGGAACCGACGGACTGAAGACAGACCCCCGGAAAATCGAACCCATCCTTAATTACCCCCCTCCCCGCACCCTGAAGCAAGTCCGCTGTTTCCTTGGAATGGTCGGCTGGTACGCGCGCTTCCTCCCCGACCTCGCTCACGATAAAATTCCCCTCATCCGCCTATTGATGAAAAATGTTCCCTGGAAATGGGAATCGGAAGAGCAAAGTGCTTTTGAGACCCTTCGCGACGCCCTTGTCCAAACCCCCGTTCTCGCCCGTCCTGATTTCGAACGGCCCTTCACTGTCCAGACTGACGCCAGCGACTCGGCAGTGGGCGCTGTGCTGACGCAGGAGATCGAAGGGGTAGGACGTCCCATAGTATTCGCGAGCAAAGTCCTGACCGCCGCCGAGCGAAAGTACACGGTGACGGAAAGGGAGTGTCTCGCGGTGCTATGGGCGGTTAAGAAATTCCGTCTCTATATCGAAGGTACCCATTTTACCGTGATTACGGACCACAGCAGCCTGCTGTGGCTCCGCAATCTTCGAGATCCCACGGGAAGATTAGCCCGTTAAGCCCTTGCGATGCAGGCCTACGATATGAAGATCGTACATCGCAAGGGATCCCTGCATGTAGTTCCCGATGCCCTTTCCCGAATGTACGAAACGTGTGACGATGCCCTCTGTGCCCTAGGTGAATCTGCTGATCCCTGGTACACCGACAAAATGAAAAATATCCGCGAATTCCCGTGAAAATATCCACACTGGCGGATCGAAGACGACCGCATTTATTACCACCGCCCCCACGCCATCATCGACCCTGCCATAACCGACCTTGACTCGTGGAAACTCGTTCTACCCCTTGATTCCCGCCCCCGAGCCCTCCATCAGGCCCACAATAATCACCAGCCTGGCCATCTAGGCGTAGACAAAACGTATCACCGGGTAATCCAGGATTTCTTCTGGCCCGGGGTTTTCCAAGACGTGGCGAGATACGTCTGGTATTGTACCGAATGTCAGCAGCAGAAGGTCCCCCAGGTCGTCCCCGCAGGGATAATGCGAGAACGAACGACCGAGGGCCCCTGGTCTGTTGTCGCTGCCGACATTATGGGCCCCTTCCCCCCCAGCAAAAGTCAGCACAAATACATCCTGGTCTTCCAAGACCTATTCACGAAATACGTAGAAGCCCGCGTGCTCCGCGCAGCAACTGGCCCCACCATCATGACGGCATTTACCGAATTAATCGTAAATCGCTGGGGATGCCCCCGATTTTAACTGACGGACAACGGTACAGAATTCACGAACGGACACGTAAAGCAACACCTTCACGAATGGGGCATCACCCAAACCACCGTGCCTTCCTACCACGCCCAAGCGAACCCAGTAGAACGAGTTAACCGAACCCTGAAAACCATGATTAATTCCTATATTACCCTCGAGTGAGTGGGACCAACACCTTCCCGAGTTATGTTTCGCCCTCAATACCGCCGTGCAATCTTCCACGCACATGACTCCCGCTTTCCTTAATTTCGGTCAAAATCCCCGCCCTGCGAAAAACATTCGCGACGCTGCCTTCCCTTGTACCTCGTTGGACCCCGGAGATATTAACAATTGGAGAGACCGAATGAAACGGTTGCCCCTCATTCACGATTGGGTGCATAAAAACCTGGAAATCGCGGCCAAGAGGCAAGCCCGGTATTATAATCGCCATCACCGAGATATAACCTCCGAAGAGGGCAATCTCGTGATGCGGCGAAACCGAGTCCTGTCGTCCGGAGCCCAGAATATCGAAGCGAAATTAGCCCCTCGTTATAGTGGTCCCTATAAAATATTAAAAGTCATCTCCCCCGTGGTGTATGAACTAGAAGACCCAAAAAGTAGGAGAAATCCACGGGTCCATATAAAAGATTTAAAAGCTCACATTACTGAAGAAACCCCAACCCCAACAGCAGTAAAAAGCCCTCCACCCCCGCGAGTAATTCCCCTCATAAAAGAACGCAACATGCCACGCCGCACAGGATTACGCTCGCAACGTAATGTCGCAGTCTTCGCGAATTCCCCGCCGGAACCGGAGCACTCTATACCTTCCCTCGTAACAAAAGTTGTTAATTTACAGGTTTCCACGATGCTTCGACGTTTTGGGCCGCACCCCCACCCCTTCAGCATAATCCCCTTTCCAGGGTATCGCTACCCCGGGGGGACCGTCCTCGACCCGGAGGAGTGGATCTCCTCCGGGAGATCGACCCCCCCGGGATTTTGTCCGTCTCCAAGGAGAAACCCCCCCTCCCTCTCCACCATCACCCGCCGCCATGGCACCCGTCTTTCTTCCCGCCTCCTCAGTCCCCGAACCTCCTCCCTTCAACCAGGGGGATCTCCAGCGAATCCGAGATTTGCTAGAGCGCCTCCTGGGTTCCCGATCCCCCACCCCGCCCCAGATCCCGAAACCCCGCCGCCCCTGTCGCTCCCCGAATCGGGGTCGCCCCGCGACCCCGATCCTCGTCCCAGTCCCTCGCTACCATGGAACCCCGTCCCCAAAACCGCGTCGTCCCTACCACGACCCTCCCTGCATGCTCCCTGCCCCATCCCGCCCCCAAACCCTCGTCACCGCCGCATCGCCGGCCCCCCCTTTTCCCCGAACCTTCCTTCCCCTCGTCGCGAACGACGACGCGTCCTCGTCCCCGTTCCGTCCCCGTCCCCCCTTCCCGACCCCGTATCGCGGCCTTAATGGACCTCCCCGTAGCCCCCCTGCCCCAATCCCGGCCCTTATGGACCTTCCCTGCCTCCCGACCTCCGACGCGTTCCTCCCCGATTCCACGGAAGACCCGCTCTCTTAGACTCCCCCGCCCTTTGCCCGCCGGCGCCTCCGGTGCTGGTCGTGTGGCCAAATAGGCCACATCCACGAGGAGTATGGCCGGCGGCTAAGGCCTCCCACACCCCCCAGCGCCAGCTGGTAAAACCCGCCCCCCCCCCCCCAATGCCACCTAGATCCCTTGTTCCCATGTAAGAACCCTAGAACCCGTCCGTGAACCCGAGATCCCAATCCTGAGAGCCCAAGACCCCCATCGCCCACAAAGAACCCGACACGACCCCTCAGAACCGTCCCTGAATCCGAGATCCTAGCTCCCAGAGCTATGACCCCCCTTTGCCCCCGCAGAACCCACTACGAACCCGCCAAACCCTGCAAGAACCCTGAAGAACCCTGCAGGCAGCAGCACGAGCACCTAGTCAAACCCGACGAACCCATGAAGAAGCTACACCGACTGCAAAACGAAGACTGACGAGACCACCAAATTCCTATGGACTCTCGAGACAAACATAAAACAGCTTTTACGACACCTCATGGGCATCATGAGTTCACTCGCATGTCTTTTGGACTAAAGAACGCTCCCGAGACTTTTCAACGTCTAATGGACGTCGTGGTAAAAGGCCTACAAGGCAACGAACTATTTGTATGCTTAGACGATATAGTCATCTATTCTGCAAATATCGAGGAACACCAAAGAATATTTCGAAAACTTGCCGAAAAACTGCGCGATGCCAGTTGAAAGTTGCAAATCGACAAATGCGAATTTTTGCGGACAGAAGTCAGATATTTGGGACATTTAATATCAGCTGACGGATTAAAACCAGACCCGAAGAATATTGAGGCGATACAAAAATTCCAAGTTCCGAAAACCCCGAAAAACGTTAGAGAATCCTTCGGACTCGCCGGCTATTACAGACGTTTCATCGAAAACTTCGCAAAAATTGCAAAACCTTTTTGCGATCTCACAAGAGAAATTATTGATTTTAAGTTGACTCCTGTACATCAGGAGGCATTCGAAATATTGCGCGATAAACTCTGCACAGCTCCAATTCTACAATATCCCGACTTTACCAAACCTTTCATAGTCACTACCGACGCATAAAACATCGCGCTCGGAACAATCTTTTCTCAGGGGAAAATCGGGGAAGACCATATAATTTCAGCAGCCTCTAGAGTCTTAAACAAAGCCGAGCAAAACTATTCTACAATCGAGAAAGAAATGGCAGCAGTAGTTTTCGCGCTCAAAACTTTTAGACCGTATCTCTACGGCCGTCAATTCACGCTGTTCACAGATCACCGACCTCTCGTATGGGTGAATTCAATGAACGATCCCACTTCGCGAGTACTCAGGTGGCGGGAAAGGCTGAAGGAATTCGATTTCAAAACCGAGTATAAACCGGGCAAAATCAATACCAACGCAGACGCTCTCTCCCGTAATCCTTACGTACTCCCAATTCACGTCAAATGGAAAACCCTAGCACCTCCGTACTAAAACGACAGATATACACACGCACTGCCTCTCGGTAGAAGTGTAAACGCGGCCGAATTCAGTCCACATGACAATTCAAAAAAGGCGAGTTACCGAATCTCTAATCCAAGAAACTCCTACGGGAGCAATTCCCTCAATGTCTGCCGCAATTCAAACTCCTGTATCGATTCCACCTCTAGAGCCATCTTCGCAAAGTCAACCAAATCTCGAAAAACCTGTAATAACACAAAAAGCACTGAATCCCGAAAATCTCGAAATAATACAGAAACAACAGAACCTCGAAATCTCACGAAATCAATCAATCTCGAAATTTCACAAAACCAACCAAACCTCGAGAATCCACAAAATCAACCAAATCTCGAAAATGCAGTAATTTCACGAATTCAACAAAATCACGAAAATCCAGTAACGTCATTAAAACAACAGATCACGCAAAATCAATTAAGTTCAAGTTCCTCCCGAAATCAAACGCAAAGGCTCAAGAACACCCAGATTCCTCCGGAAATCAAGTAAATTCGTTGAATCCAGCAAACTCAGAAAATCAAGTAATTCCTCAAGAGTCGCTAAGATCCATAAATCCGGTAGATACATAAATCTCAAAAGATCCAGTAATCTCCCAAATCTCAGAAAACTCTCGAAATTCTCGAGACCTCGAGAACTCTTCAATCTCGCATCATCCCGCAATTCTAGGAAGCCAACTAAATCTAGAAAAACAAAAAGATCCAGCAAATCCAGAGAATCTCGTAAATCTCACTACCTACTCGAATCGAGAAAGGCACGTTACTAAACCTCATCGGAAAACTCGCAAACCCTTCAAAAATCGATATTTTACGTTGCAATCTATGACTCTGAAATCGACGCCATCATCCTCTACCTCCTCGTCGTCCTCGACCAGATCATCATCTTCCTCCGAGACCGAAGACGACCCTAATTGAAGCAAGATGATCGTCAATACCATCTCCTCGTCAGAAGAAGACGAAAATATGGAAATAGCGACCTCGACTCCTCTCCAAGCGAAAAACGCGAAAAACGCTAGCAAATTTATAACTACGCTCGCGTACGCTCTATGGAGATATAAGACCTACCAAACGTTGCGTTCAGGCAACAAAAAAATGTCAGTAAGCCCCTTCTAGAAGCGGAAAAAGTGGTTATTATAACACGCGACTACCCAAGTGCTTTATATTGGCACGAAATCAGCCAAACTAATACGTATTTGGGGAGGGCGATCACTCGTTCAATAAAGCATCTTAAAACAAAGAAAACGCTGATAGCGAAATTAATATTATAATAATTAAGTATTATTTTGATTCTACTTCAAAATTGAAAAAGCTTAAAAGCAAAAATATCTTAGTTCCCGTGGCAAAAAAATTTTTTCTCGATAAAATACGGCTTTAATTTTGATCAAAATGTGATTTTAATTTTACAAATAGATTTTCTTCGTTACACAAAATGAACGTATATGGTCAGTTTTTTTCGATCACTCATGTTGTTTGTTAATAATCAATCAAAATAAGTAGAAACAGGGGCCGCGGGTTGTGATTGCTCTAGATTTATTTTTCAGTACAAACTTTTCATTTTTTTTTCCATTTCATTATATTTTTCATTTCATTTCATTTTTATGGACATTACGAAAGTTCATAAAAATAAAAGCGTTATTCTTATTTCAACAATATTATTTGTTAAGATAAAAGCATAATCTTGAGCATTACAATTCTACCACCATGTAAAACCAATGAGACTGAATAAGAGAAAAAATATAATTCCTAAGAAGTTCTGAAATATGAATTTTTGTTTTTGATCTACTCAATTTCTGGGATTTGAATATCCGGAAATTTAAAAAATATTTATAAACGCCGAATAACCTTTAAAAATTCTGAAAAAATGCTGAAAAAAATTTGATCGCATGTCCTAGCTTCAAGAAAAAGTCATAATATTTTCTGACCATTTTCAGTGTACATCAAAATTGTTCAAAGTTTCTTAGAGATTATTAGAACTTATCAGAATAACGTTCGAAATGATCAAAGATTTTTCAGAAATGTTTAGAATAAATTAGATTATATCAAAAATGTTTTTTAATCCCCGAAAAAAATTGAATTTTTTTTTTAAACTATGAAAAATTCTCAACAAAAATCTGATTCGATGTTCCAAATACAAGAGACTTTTAGAGAATTTTCAGTTTATTTTGTAGAGTATTTCCGAGTTCCGAAGAGTTTTTCTGAGATTATTAAAAAATTTCAAAGAAAATTCAGAAATTGTCAGTGACTTTTGGAAAAATTTCAGAGTTATTCAAAGCTTTGACAGAAAAATATTTCCATACGGGATACGAATGTCTACACGTCTACACGTATTTTATTTTTAACCCTACTTTCAGACCGTCTAATGGCTATATTTCAATGGTAGTTTTGTGTTTAATATTGATATAAAATAAAAATGATGTGAGTTAAACCATCATTATATTTTATTCTTTAAACTTCGAGAGATACATCGGCCTGTTGTGTAGACAGAGAGAGAAATAGAAGCAATGTTGACAAATGTCAAACCTAAGAATACTACGTGAATCGTTGAATAACGATTTTTGAAATTTTCTAATTAAATGTGAACTGCCATCAAACAGTTTACAGATGGAAAATATCAATTATTACAAATTTTTTTTCGCGTATGCTAAAAATATAAATTGCACAAGTTTCAAATATAATCAGTGGTATGACTAGTGTAAAGCGATATAATTACCTTAAGAATGCAAATTATGTGATTGAAATACGTATCAAATGTTTTTGCCATTAACATCTATGTTAAAAACCACACTTTCAGAATAAAAATGTTTCCTCAAATCTCCGGTAAATTGTGTTTTTTTTTCTTTATAATAACTCAAAAAGTTACTATTAATATTTTTTTAAGAACTGGGTAAAACTGAGTATAGTTTTACCTGGGATTTTACCAGTGGGGTTGTATCAGTTAGTTTTACCAGTAATAAAACTGGGTATAGTTTTACCCAGTAAAATTTACACTCGGTACGCTTGTCCCAAACGGCTCCTTATCATTAGCCTACTAGTATTTGTACTCATCATTAGCCTATCAGTTTTTGTGATCTTATCCGCGTATTTCACTTTTCTACATGGTCTCGTTGACTGACCTTGCACAGACGTGTACGTACTTATCGAGCAGCGCGCAGCGAACAAGCTATTACGTGTGATGTACATGTACAAACTACCATAGAATGATCAAGTAGAGAAATGAGGAAACAATGTGCCAACAGACATTTGGATGTTGTGGAAAGATCGAAAAATGGCTATTGACCGATTGCAGTGTCGAATGTATTTTTTAATGGTGGCGACGGAGCAAAGGATTAATAAGCCTTCTACTCCTGAGCAAACATCTTCGAACGTTGCATCAATTAGAGAAAACGCCTGGCGGCAGATCGATGTTTTCCGCAATGGAAAAATGCATAATTGATGTTGCATCAGTCCATTTCGCCTTCCGGCTAGTCAAATGGCTTCAAATTGATTCAAACGACGAGTTGAGGAACCAACCATTTTTTGCTCGCAGCTCAGGAATCGAAAATCTAACATCCTCTTTTGCAGCCCCTTTTTATTTTTGGCTTGTGAGTAGATTTATGCCAACAAATGTTTAAACTTGGCGATAAAATGTTATTAACCATACACGCCAGGTTTGCTTGTAGATGCTATAATATTTTGTTGAACCCAGACGTAAGCCGGTTCAAGTTTTTACGCTCCGTTCTTTCCATTTTTTCAACTCTTTCTTTTTTCCCGACTTTAATCGTTCACTTTCCCTTGCTCCGAACCTCTGCCTTAATGAGAGAGGTTTATATACTATACCCTGGCCATCTTGCAGCACCCTGTACCGCATATGCACGAGGGCATATGCGATCGAGACTGCGAAAAACTCGTGCGGATACTGCCGACGTTTTCGATCGAGTTTGGTGGTTCTCGTACGAATCACTAGTGTTTTGTTGATGATAGTTGGCTGACTTGCGTGATTTTCTTTTTTTCATTTCATGAAATGTTACTTTTATTATTCATACTATTTGAAAAAAATACTTGTCAACGAAAACGACTATTTGAATTACTAGGCATACATTATTCACTTTTTTTGGATTTACAGAAAGCAATAATAGAGCCTATTTAGAAATAACCAATAATATACATTTTTTATTAGATTTTATCTGTGCAGAATCTCCTTGTGTATGAACCAGTTGCAACAAAGGTAAATATCAAAATTATATAGTGAGAAAAAATGATCCAGTCTTGAATGTTCGAAAAGCTCCAAATATATTATATCCGAAACTCTTGATTATCCTTGAACACCGACAAAGGATGCTGCTTTCCCAGTTTTTCTGATATAATCAAGAATCTCATCAGAGCTCAGTGTTGAAGTCACAAACACTTTTTTTGCGGGAAGGTCTATTTTGATATTTTCAATGCCTGAAATCATACGAGAATAATTCGACTTAGTGTGCAATAGAATTTTTAACCAAATATAATATACAATTATTCTATACAGGCTGTCCCAAAAGGGTCGTCTGACCTCTGAAGGGGTGATAGGTCTCGAAATTCAGGATCGAAAAGTCCTCGGGTGATTTTCGATCCGATGCACCCGTGATAAGCTATTAATCATCAATTGCAGGTAATAATACGCGTGGGCTGGGCGGTCCAAGGTGGCGAGTAGTGGTGTCCGTGTGACGGTGTGCCCGGTCCACCGCGAAGGCGCTGCGCGACGTGGACGCGTGTGTGCATGGATATGAGGGCCCAAGCTAAGCAGCACGCGTTGATTGTATTGAAGGAGAACGCAGCAAAAATAAGCAGCGCTCCGCGATTAAACATTTTTATAATAAATGGATGAAATTAATTTATGTGTAATTGTAGATCCTTTATGGAAAACGGAATCTTTACTGAACAAGTCAAAAATTCGTTTATTTATTTACTTAAACTAAAAATAAAATTAAAAAATAAAAATCAGCTAGGCGTTTTTTCAAATGATATTTTTTCATTATTCATTGAAAAGCATAAAAAATTATACGTATCAATAGTGGAATTTTACACATGCTAATTTATTTACATGATTGTCCGATTAAGTTAAGTGATGAGTGATATAATGAACACGATAAATTACGTTTTCTCCTTACTTTTCGAACGAATCGTCTCGAAAATACTAAATTCAGGGTGTTTTTCAAGACGCAAATAGCGAATCCTGAGAGGTAAAGATTCTCAAAACTCTCGACACGAAGAAACAGAAATTTGAACATTTCAGTCAATGAATATTTTACAGAATATATTTGGTTCCAACAAAAATAATTTGCATACATTTTCTGGGTTGCGAATTTTGCGAATTAAAAAACTGAAGAATCTCAAAAAATGATGAGTGAAAGGGACTAATCAACAAAGATGAATTCCTTTAACATCGAAGAACGGAAACGAGTAGAATGAAATTCTGTCCTCAAAAATTCAAGCATTCTTTCAAACGGTGAGTATGTGCACGTAAAAAATGTTGCAAGTATATTTTTTAGAAATGATTTATAATCATTTATTGCTATTTGTATTATTTAATTATCACTCATTATTTATTAACAAAAGTTATCTCTCTTCTTTTCAGTACTCTGTACCAGCAGAAGAAAATGTAATCGAATTGAAAAAAAAAATCCTAAAATGAATGGGTTCATTTCTGACTTAATCATTCATAAATGTCAATCGCTCAAAATTCGGGTGTATACTTGTAACTTTTGAATTCTTCGAAATACATCAATAATCAATTAACTTATTCAGACGAACATGTAAATTAATTAATTAGCATGCGTAAAATTGAACCATTGATGCATGTAATATTTATGCTTTTCAACGAATAATGATAAAACATGATTTGAGAAAACGCCTAGCTGACCTTTATTTTTCTATGTTATTTTTCATTAAAGTAAATAAATGAACGAAATTTTTACTTGCTCAGTGGAGATTTCATTTGTCATAAATGATCTGCAATTACACATAAATTGACGCTAAATCATTCATTTAGCATCCATTTATTATAAAAATGTTTTATCGCGGTGTGCTACGTTTTTTTTTCTGCATTCTCCTTCGATACAATCAACACGTGCTGTCTAGCTTGGACCCTCATACCCATGCACGCACACACGTCCACGTCGCGCGGCATAGCCCTGCCTCCCACGGTGCGGTCAGGCACACTGTGCACGCACACCACTACTTGACGCCCTAGACCACCCGGTCCAGCGTTTTATAGGCTTTAATGAACTATTAATAACTCGCTCAGGACTTATCGATGCAGAATTTCGAGATCACCCACCCCTTCAGAAGTCAAACGACCCTTATGGGACAGCCTGTATAATGGGTAAAAAACATTGTCATTGGCTAATAGTTTCTTACTTGTTCGTTTAAAAAGAATATTTATAAATACTAGATACTGCTCATCTATATGAACGATTTTTTCAACTTTTCGGTATCAGGTATGTCTGCTGTATATTGAAAGAAAAAATGGTCAAAATTTGTAATTCAGTGGTGCGCACGTGTCTACACTGCAAACTCCAACCTAACAAAATATTATTTGTCCAATAATTCACAAAAGCCTGTTTTTCTAATCGCATTTAATACGATAATACGTCAATTGTCAATTGATTATTCCCGTGACACAAAGTATAGATGAAAAATATAAACAATATGTCAATAGTGCTATCGAATGTTTCTAATACCCGATTTTTTCTCGAGAACTCTTTCGACTGCGCCCGAGCATCCGTCACAGATCATCGCGACGTCAAATTCGTACGTCTTAAATAAAAACAAATATCACAATTGATGATCAACGGAACGCTCACACACTCAACTGATCTTTCTTCCGACGCAAATTACTCCAGATGGAACAGCTGCTTGCCGGACTTACTTGAGCTGACATCGTTTTTCCTAATAAGACGAAAATTTTAGTACCGGAAATTTTATACATGTAAGCAGTACACGTCGCAGTTCGTCAGGCAAAGTCCACCGGTAATTCACTGTGAGTATATGATCACTAAAGATCAACTAAAGATAATAAGCAAACACGTGGTTATAATCAGTTATGATAGGACTTATGTGGCGCTTTCCATTCTTGATGTTCAACCCTGTTCAACACACCGCACGCACAGGGCTCCGTGAAGTTAGCCACCCTAAATACTTATAAACAACCCTGCCGGAAAAATTATACTACGAATAACGTCATTTTTACGTCAATCTACATATTTTAACGGGCTTGTCTTATGAAAAATCTACAGCAAAAGCCCTCACGTAATATGTTGTAGTTTTACGTAAAAGAGTTCTACGTATTTCTACAACATTGAACAATCTTTTACTACCCTGTACCCTGGCGGATTTGCCAACCACGATTTCGTGATAGGTATGTTTTGGACAAATGACATACCAGAAAATCGTAGTTTCCGTGGTTTGCAAACCAGAAAAACTACTATTTTGTGGTATGTCATTCGACCAAAACATACCTACCACGAAATCGTGGTTGGCAAATCCGCCAGGGTAGTAGAGTGTTTTTGTTTAATGTAGAAAACGTATGTTCACGCGAAACTAAGCTTTGACGTAGTATATCTTTGTTACGTCCCGAGAGAGGGATCGAGAACGAGTTTTGTGACCACCGGATTTGGAGCGCGAAGATTTGAATATCTTTCGCCGGAGAGTCTGTTGGTTGGTCCGCAACTCGCGAAATACAAATTTATTATCAATGTGGGTTTTTATACCCGATACTCTTCGGAGATGTTTTGGAAGTTTTTAGATCGGAGAAATCTTTGAGTAATTTCCCGAATAAAATATTAGCCGATTTAACAAATTAACAGAGTTTTATTTAATATTTCAATCACTATTGTTTTACAAGTTCGGTACAATGTATTGTTTGTCGATAATAGTTCGGATTATCGCGGATTGAGAGATCTCAGTCTCGTCAATCGAGTTTTAATAATTCGGTCGAAGTCCGGATAATTTCAAAGTAAATTTTGTCTGGATTTTAACGGACGTTACGACGACGTGAACAGAGTAAACTTTAATCGAAGTGTGTATATAAAATAGAATTGAACAGAGTGTATATAGTAAGTTTTGATCGAGGTAGTGGGAGATGATTCGCGTCTCCCACGGATTAACAAAAACGTATCCATACGCTATAAGATGTAGGTCAGATTTGGTATGGGAGGAGGTCTCCCTATTTTTAAATGTTACAAAGTTGTTATTTAAAGTTTGTACATAGAGGTTTCGTTTACAGAGTTTTTTATAACAGTGGTGCATAGACGCACGCATTGCGTCTCGCAGTCGTTAACCCATTTTTGGCTTCCGGGTGTTTGCTTTTTGATTTCGAGCATTCGTTACTTTGGGTAGGGGTTATCGTAGTTCAAAAATAAAAGGCAGTACGTTATAAAGTTTATGTCGTACTGCGTGCATGTATCGAAAGATAATTAGAAAAGGAGGAAAAGATGTTTGCTGTGGGAAAACACTTGAAGAGTTTTTCGCGTGCCCTATTTTAACTTTTACGACTTTTCGAGGAAGTGTCCACTGTCAATCTCAGAGGAGGTTTGCTACCAAATTAATAAAAGAATTTGTATGCAGTGGTTTTTCTATTAAGAAGAGTCTAATAGTGAAAAGTAGGACGTTACACGTGCCGTGAGTTTTTGAACGAGGGGTATTTTACGACTTGTCGTAAATTTGGGTGCACTTAGTGACTACATATGCTTCGCCGAAAGAAGATACCAATAGACGCGTGCCCTGCAAGTACCTACTGTGGGTATTGCGTGTTTTTTTAATGGGGGCTAAAAAAAAGAGTTCGAGCGTGAGAGCTGGGACGTAACATCTTGTAGTTTCACGTGAAAATCTTCTACGTATTTTTACAACTTGTAACTACTTTTTAACTCTAAGTAGTAGTTGGTGGTTATTATTTATCCTAGTAAGCTGTATTTACGGGGAACCAGATCTTTACGTTGTTTTTTTCGAGTTTCACGTAAAAAATTTCTACGCATTTTTGCAACTTTTGCATATTCCATGGAGACTACACAAAGGAGCCCGAACTGTGTATTAGGAAAATGGTTACAAAAACTGGACCCTGAACCGGGTTCCTAGTGTTACGTCCCGGGAGAGGGATCGAGTACGAGTTTTGTGACCACCGGATTTGGAGCGCGAAGATTTGAATATCTTTCGCCGGAGAGTCTGTTGAATGGAGAATAGACTAAAGGAGCCCGAACGCAATGTTGGAGAAATGGTCGTAAAAAGCGATGACGGCGATGACCGACATCGCGTACCGCGTGGCGGTGCCACTACCGCGGAGATATCACCGAAAACGCTGGTAAACGCGGTAATTTGAAATCGTTTGAACGCAACTCGAAGCCGATAAAACTTCAAACAAATGGTAGTGATTTATTTGCATTATGACCAATTACAACATCAATTACATTCGAATTTTGCGACAAAACAAAACAGAAGAGAAATAAGGAAAAGAGATGAGATAATTCGCGTAACATTAGACGGTGTCCGCCTTATAAACTTAAAACAAATAATACTAGTTATAAAAGTTGAGAAATTAAGTTATATTTCGTTCGATCCAATAATATAATACTTTTTATGAATGAACACACCATATCGCCCATTATTTCCGCTTTTACAATCTTGGTTTCTCTTTTTCTCGTTGTCCGACCCGCTGTGGTCACTCGATGACTCGATCCTTCGTCACGATTGCTGCGTCTCTCTCGACTGTTGTCTCTGTAATAGTTCCTATGAAGTGTAAGTCGAAATAAGTTGTAACAATTTTTTGTATCGTACGAAGCGACGTGTCGGAAATTCGTTTCTTCCACCAAGATGTCGGATAGTCCTGAAGAAAAATACAAGTACAATTAATATCACAATCCCAAATCGACTCGACTGTTATTGTCGTTGTTACCTTCAGGAAGTGATGAACCTCGTAAAGGATTGCATCGTATTCGAGATCGCCAGCTCAGCCAGAAATAGTGTTGACAATTTTCCAAAGCCATTTCATAACCACCTCCTCATATTTTGAAGTTTCATTCGACTCGGTACTGCCATCTAGCAATTTGATCAGTACGCTTGAACGAGAATTAATAATAAGAAATATTAGGAGATATTGCATCTATGAGCACGGAGCAAAAGCGGAATTTTTTTCTCAATTTACCATATTATAGTCGTGTGATTCGAGTGATCGAGTATTTTAATAACTATGTTGTTCATGATCCGCATATATGCATCGGGGTGGTCCAGGCAAGTACGTTCTTAAAACCTTTTTCGATACCCAATAACAATTGATTGGAATCATATTTCAATTTCAATTTGTTATCAGCAAGCAGCGTTCACGTTCAGGCCGAATACTCCACAATTGTGTATAGTGGGCAAGGAACGCCTGAAGAACGATAAACACACGCGAGTTGAAAATATTAATATGAAAAATCTTAAGCAATCTGCAAAAATTAATAAATTGAATACTATAAATATTAGATAACTTGTGAGATAATATTTTTTTATTGTAATTTGCAGGCTGAATAAATTGAGGCTACGGCGCCAAGTGGTGTCACTTTCCACGCTGCAAGCCAGCGTAATAGTTAAAATTGAAAAAAAAAAATGATATTTATTAAATTTTGTTTATATTTCAACTAACAATATGGACATTAATCCCTCACCATAAAAAAAATTACGCCGGCTTGGAGCGTGGAAAGTAAACGCCACAATAACGGCAAAACCTCAATTAGTTTAACCGGGAAATTATAATTACAAAATATTACCCCAAATAAATGTCATCTACTATGTAAAAAAATACCTTTCTCTTACCAGTTCGTTATCGTTATTTTTTTTCACTTTTGACACACTTTTACGCAACTTTTTTTACACACTTCACGAAATGTATGACTAACGCGACCTTCACATTAATATTTCTGGAACACGAGCGCTACCATGACCGAATTTCCAACTAGAAAATGTCATCGCTTTTACATGTCACTTTTTCTGCGATTCCACCATATGCGTTCGGGCTCCTTTACTCTATTCTCCATGGTCTGTTGGTTGGTCCGCGACTCGCGAAATACAAATTTATTATCAATGTGGGTTTTTATACCCGATACTCTTCGGAGATGTTTTGGAAGTTCTGGATCGGAGAAATCTTTGAGTGATTTTCCCGAATAAAGTATTAGCCGATTTAACAAATTAACAGAGTTTTGTTTAATATTTTAATCGCTATCGTTTCACAAGTTCGGTACAATTTATTGTTTGTCGATAATAGTTCGGATTATCGCGGATTGAGAGATCTCAGTCTCGTCAATTGAGTTTTAATAATTCGGTAGAAGTCCGGATAATTTCTAAGTAAATTTTTGTCTGGATTTTAACGGACGTTACGATGACGTGAACAGAGTAAATTTTTTATCGAAGTGTATATATAAAATAGAATTGAACAGAGTTTATATAGTAAGTTTTGATCGAGGTAGTGGGAGATGATTCGCGTCTCCCACGGATTAACAAAAACGTATTCATACGCTATAAGATGTAGGTCAGATTTGGTATGGGAGGAAATCTCCCTATTTTTAAATGTTACAAAGTTGTTATTTAAAGTTTGTACATAGAGGTTTCGTTTACAGAGTTTTTTATAACAGTGGTGCATAGACGCACGCATTGCGTCTAGCAGTCGTTAACCCATTTTTGGCTTCCGGGTGTTTGCTTTTTGAGTTCGAGCATTCGTTACTTTGGGAAGGGGTTATCATAGTTCAAAAATAAAAGGCAGTACATTATAAAGTTTATGTCGTACTGCGTGCGTGTATTGAAAGATAATTAGAAAAGGAGGAAAAGATGTTTGCCGTGGGAAAACACTTGAAGAGTTTTTCCCGTGCCCTGTTTTAACTTTTACGACTTTTCGAGGAAGTGTCCACTGTCAATCTCAGAGGAGGTTTGTTACTAAATTTATAAAAGAATTTGTATGCAGTAGCTTTTATATTAAGAAGAGTCTAATAGTAAAAAGTAGGACGTTACACGTGCCGTGAGTTTTTGAACGAGGGGTATTTTACGACTGTCATAAATTTGGGTGCACTTAGTGACTACATATGCTTCGCCGAAAGAAGATACCAATAGACGCGTGCCCTGCAAGTACCTACTGTTGGTATTGCGTGTTTTTTAATGGGGGCTAAAAAAAAGAGTTCGAGCGTGAGAGCTGGGACGTAACACTAGAACGGCCGTGCGTAGCGCTGTTTGGACTTAGCACCTGATGGGGCGGGGCTAGATCGGGGTAATTCATCTCACACATTCGCACTTGCTGAAATGTTAATTTTATTCCCAAAAAATAGGTAGCGAGAGCGAGAAAACAAGAATCAATTACAGTTGCTATAGTTAACAATAGAGAGCACGGAAATAGCAATAATAATGTAAATATTCCCAAGCATCTAATGTAAAACTCAAGCGGGGCCCTATCTAAATATATAAATTTTCACGTTATTGACTATAGCGAAATTAGCCTCGTGGAAAAAGCGCCGGCTATAACAACGAGACTTCGGGTTCGAATCCCAAACCACGAAATTTTTTTTTTTCCAAAAGTCGAACTGCACGAACGAAATGACAATTCAATTATTATTTATAACCAATATATACTAATATGCGCCATTAAATTTTCAGTATTAATCACTGCAGCGGTTCTTCATAGGTAACCAAATACATTAATATATTGAAATTCCAAATACTTTCGAACTGCACTGAAAATTTGGAAAAAGAATATTATCAATTGAATGATGTCAAGCATATGAATTGTAAAAATGATAATATAAAAAAGTACAAACATTTTGAATATAAAAAACCATTCAGAAAATATTTGCAAAACTTTCTTTCTTCCCGTATCCAATTAGCTCCTTGATTTTCCAATGCTCGTGAAGTATTCGTAAATTTGTTCGGCGTTTTGAGAATGTTATTGTAATTTAAAAAAAAATACATAGACTGGCAAATTCTAAGAAATTGACACGTAAACTTTATGTGAAAACAGTAGTTTTCTGAACCTTTCCTTTTTTTTTAACAACTTCTGATGACTTTTAGATGTTGCTGTTCCTCAAAGTGAATGTTCCCAGTGTCTTTCAAAATGTTATTCAATTATTCACAAAATGTTATTCAGTAAATATTTGGCATAATACTATTTTCATTTATGAAATATAAAGTCCAATTGATTTTTCAATTTTAAAGTGAACATTTTTTCTAATTTGTTGAAGATTTTTTAGAAATAGAAAGAGGCGATGACCTGTCACGAAGCGTACAGGGGGTTGCAAGAAGTGGTACTTAAAAATATAATGTTTCCAATAAAATTAAAAAGAACAATCATTTTTGAAAACGAGAATTGTTAAAGTACTATACAATGTACAATGAAAAATTAATATTGAAAATTTCATGGCACGTATTATTAAATATTGATTAAAAATAATAATTGAATAGTGTTATTTAGTTAATAAAGTTCGTCTTTTGGAAAAAAAAAAATGTTCTGGTGTATACTCGAACCCACTGTTTCGTTTTTGTAGCCGGCGCTCTTCCCACGAGGCTAGCTTCGTTATCTTTAGTTAAGGCCATGGGGGATACCCCCTCCCCTATCGAAATTTAGAAACATTCTCAGGCAAAATCTATAAATCGGATCGATTTGAAATTTTTTGTGAGTATTTAGTGACACGACACGGAGGGAATGACAATTTCGCAATTTCGAAATTTTTCAAAAAAATTTTTTTGTAGAGTGAAAAATTTTTCAAAATTTCGAAATTCTAAAATCGTCAGTCCCTCCGGGCTATATCACTGAATACCCACAACAAATTTCAAACCGATCCGATGTATAGATTCTGCCGGAGAATTTTTCTAAGCTTTGATTTACGGATGTAACACATCACCTTAAGGCTAAAGTTTATGTACTTAAATCGCGGCCTTGCTTGAGTTTCACATCAGATATTTAGAGATAATCACATTATAATTGTTCTTCGGATGCTTTCTATGTATTATTTATTACAGCAATGGTAATTAAATCATATCATTTGTATTTAACTACTTTTTGGAATGAAAAAAAAAATATCTCATGTCATCTCTCTTACACACAGATAACTTCACCTCAAAGGTGCCAAATGTAGTCAGCGCCGCATGTGGCGCAATTGTGAATCCGATTCAGGGTCCATGTTTTGTAACCATTTTTCCCTAACCCCCTCCACAGGAGTTCGGACTCTTTTATGTAGTCTCCATGGAGAATAGAGTAAAGGAGCCCGAACGCATATGGTGGAATCGCTGAAAAAGTGACATGTAAAAGCGATGAAATTTTCTAGTTCGAAATTCGGTCATGGTAGCGCTCGTGTTCCAGAAATATTAATGTGAAGTAGAGAGAGGGTAGCCTCTACACGCGATCTAGCTGCTGGCTTCTGGCTGCACGGCTCGCGCGTGACGTCACCCGACGGCCCGCGCGAATTCTTCTAATAAATTGCTCCCGCTTCACTTACACCCGTCCTAATGCCAAATGCATTGTAATCCCTATAAATAAGCGGAAATATATTTTTATTACTAATATTATATTAATTCTCATACTTTTATCGGGGGATAAAGCAACAAAAGAGCAAACGAATACAAGCCAATCATCTATCCGGCGGCGAATCACAAGTACGAAAATGTGCACCTATTCCTCACGCGATCAGATGGTCCAGTCGGTAGCGTGCCTGACTACGGTCCGAAGGGGCGCGGGATCGATCCCCGCTCTAAGTACTTTTTTTTATTTTTTATTTTTTTGGCGAATTGTTCATTCGTGACACACGCTCATTGATAGAACAACAATTTTGTAATCGTATGATAATACATCTAAAATTTAGATGTATTATTATATTATACTTCGCTTACGATTGATACGATAATAATACATCTAAAATTTAGATGTATTATATTATACTTCGCTTACGATTGATACGATAATAATACATCTAAAGTTTAGATGTATTATTATATTATACTTCATCATATTTCCATACTTTCTCTATTTATACAAACTTTTATCAAGCAATAAAACATTATCCCCGAAAACAAGTCATCATCATCTATCCGGCCGCGAATCACAAGTACCAGAAGATGCACTAACTCTACAAGCAATGGGATGGTCCCGTGGTAGCGCGTCGGACTCGGGACCACATGGGCGTGGGATCGATTCCCACGCTCAATATTATTATTTTTTTTTTTTATGGGGCGAGTTGTTCATTCGTAAAACACGCTAAAATAAATTGCAAAATAATATATATATCACATTCGTCAAGTGGCGAAGTAGGCAAAACACCGAAAAATCAAAGCGTCAGTGCTGAATGTCGAAGTATTTTAACCTTTTCCGATGTCAAAGTTTTAACGCTTGAAGAATTGTTTTGTTGTTGTTTTTTTTTACTTACATGATTACATTCGGTGGTTTCGTACAAAAAGAAGTGAAATCCACATTTACAACTTTAAAAAGTAAAAAATGTACACCAAGTAATAAAAATAGAAGTTTTCATCGAAAAGTATTTTTTTCAAATGGTGTGAAACAAAACAACAACAAAACAATTCTTCAAGCTTTAAAACTTTGACATCGGAAAAGGTTAAAATACTGCGACATTCAGCACTGACGCTTTGATTTTTCGGTGTTTTGCCTACTTCGCCACTTGACGAATGTGATATATATATTATTTTGCAATTTATTTTAGCGTGTTTTACGAATGAACAACTCGCCCCATAAAAAAAAAAAAAAAAAAATATTGAGCGTGGGAATCG